>JACEEZ010019504.1:0-82500 GCA_016584305.1 Chionoecetes opilio | reverse complement strand
AGAACCCTTCTCGACTGTGAGAGTGAATTCTAAGGCAGGTGGATTTGAACCCTACCATGTTCAGTATGTAAAAAGGGAAATGGATTTATTCCCCGAATTGTGATTGTAACCCTGTCAGTTGGTCTGCGGAGGACCTTTGGAGGATCTTCTGACGGGATCTCTAGAAGGAAACTGTAGGCCCAGGGCAGTGTAACGCTCTGTCGGTCTCCACTTTACACCGATGGAGCAGTACAGGAAAGTCCCATAATACGAGAATTCGTTATACGAGAAACCAATGATACGAGCTGAGTAAATGAGTCTATTTTCACTTTACGAGTTCGAAAATCCAATGATACGACATTCAAACTGGGATGAGTGTGCCTTCTGTTTTTGCAGTAGTGCTTACCTGTGTTGACTACGCCTCCCAACCGTTCAGTGTCTTCAAGTGTGAGTGCTGATGGTAGTGCTAAGCAGTTTAGTGGCAATATCACTCATTAAAAAGTTTGAAGTTGTTAAGAGGCATCAGCGTGGTTAGCGAGTGTCGGACCTGCATCGCTTTTATAAATTATCCTCTTCTACTGTGAGCACTATCATTAAGTCAAGTGAAAAGTGCTGGACATGGCGAGTAGTTCAGCATTATTTCTACAGAATAGGTAGTACAGGGTCAGTAATATAGACACCGTGTGTTTGTTGTGTTTGGTATAGTATATTTTAACTTGAAAAACATATCTTTGATGGGGTCTTGGAGCCGAACCCATATTTCACCATTAACGTAGTCATGCATTTCGTTATACGAGATTTCACTTTACGAGCATGCCAGGTGGAACCCAACTACTCGTATCATTAGAAACCCCCTATACATTGGCTCCACGTTACGGCCCCATGCTGCGGGATTGGAAATGTCTACCCCCCGCCCCCTTGACCAAGCAAGGATGTCCCGCTTGGCGAAGCAGCTCTAGGCTATTTCAACCATTACACCATCACCACTGACTTCACTCTAATGCCTCTAAGACATGTTGGAGTGATTAAATATCTGTGAAAAATACAATATGTATTTACAGACAAGTTTGTATGTAACTCTGAAAGTATGTAAGTTAAAGTGGGTGTATTTGTTTCTTGTTCATGATGACGAACATCTTTTCTTGGTACAATATTCATAAATCTACGTAAATCTTATGTGTATCTGAAATTAATCAAATTTCTGGATAAAAACACCAGTCCATCTGACTGCTAGGCTATGTTCACTTCAGCCTAACTAAGAAGAGGGAGGGGGGGGGGGGGAGAGAGAGAGAGAGAGAGAGAGAGAGAGAGAGGAGAGAGAGAGAGAGAGAGAGAGAGAGAGGGGAGAGAGAGAGAGAGAGAGAGAGAGAGAGAGAGAGAGGAGAGAGAGAGAGAGAGAGAGAGAGAGAGAGAGAAGAGGAGAGAGGAGAGAGAGAGAGAGAGAGCGATACCTTATCACAGTGAGTAGTGGTGCATGCCTACCTGAGCCTGAAGGTTGGTCACCACCAGGTCCGGTGATGCAGTAAAAAGCTGCCTCATGGTTTGCGTGATGCGTTCCAGGTTGGGCCGCTGCTTCTGGGCCTTGATCTTTGAGATGGCTGCCAAGAGGCGGTGGAGCCACTCCTCCGAAGACAGCAAGCAGGAGGAGGACCCCTCTACACCCCCACCACTGCCACCTCCTCCCCCTCCACCACGGTCCCTGTCTTTAGGGCCCATAGTGGCTCACTCTCACATCATTGACACTGCAGGACAGAGGGAGAAACAAGGTTACTACCAGTGCGAGAGGGAAAATATTCAAGGAGAATATTATAGTTCAAATATTAAGTTGTCTGGCTCATCATTGAGAGAGAGAGAGAGAGAGAGAGAGAGAGAGAGAGAGAGAGAGAGAGAGAGAGAGAGAGAGAGAGAGAGAGAGAGAGAGAGGAGAGGGAGAGAGAGAGGAGAGGAGAGGAGGGGAGGAGAGAGAGAGAGAGGAGAGAGAGAGAGAGAGAGAGAGAGAGAGAGAGAGAGAGAGAGAGAGAGAGAGAGAGAGAGAGAGAGAAAAAAAAAATCATGTATGGGCTCAAGAAATATGAACTGTTGAGGTGCTAAGGGGCACTGTTTACCTAATCCTTAAATACCAACAAGTCACTGCTACACTGGGAATGAAAAACCATAATGATATACAGTCGGCGCCAAAAAACTTAGGACGCCAAAAAACTTGGGACGGGAATAACGTCCTTAGCTTTTTTGCCAATTTCGGTGGGAGTGATTTAATTTTTTTACGTTTTTTCTATATCTGGCAGTGCATTAGGCTGTCTGCTGTAGATTCCTCGCTGCTGACCGCTCTGTATCTTCAAAGTCATCGTAGGAAGAGGTTGTTGTGTTTGGTTCTCTAACCTTCCTACACCCCCATTCGCCCCTCCATCTAGTACCGTCTCCTCCAGGTCTACTAAAGCATTATGCCGGGCAAATCTCTATCCATTATGAAGAAGACACATATAGTAATCTTGTATCGAAGTGGGAACACCATTGGCCAGATAGCGAGGGAGATGTGTGTTTCCAAACACACTGTCTCGGTGTGGTGCAAGCGGGCGCAAGATGGTGAGTTAGAGACTGTTTTGGCGTGGAAGAAAGAGTCAGGGCGTTCAAGAAAATCTTCAAAGAAGACTGATCAACTGCTCAAAAGGATTATTGACATCAACAATCCTTTTGAGCAGTTAATCATTCTTCTTTGAAGATTTTCTTGAACGCCCTGACCCTTTCTTCCATGCCATAACAGTCTCTAACTCACTATCTTGCTCCCGCTTGCACCACACCGAGACGGTGTGTTTGGAAACACACATCTCCCTTGCTATCTGGCCAATGGTGTTCCCACTTCGATACAAGGTTACTATATGTGTCTTCTTCACAATGGATAGAGATTTGCCCGGCATAATGCTTTAGTAGACCTGGAGGAGACGGTAGAAGATGGAGGGGCGAATGGGGGTGTAGGAAGGTTGGAGAACCAAACACAACAACCTCTTCCTACGATGACTTTGAAGATACAGAGCAGTCAGCAGCGAGGAATCTACAGCAGACAGCCTAGTGCACTGCCAGATATACAAAAAACGTAAAAAATTCAATCGCTCGCACCGAAATTGGCAAAAAAGCTAAGGACGTTATTCCCGACCTAAGTTTTTTGGCGTCCTAAGTTTTTTGGCTTCCTATTTTTTTGCGCCGACTGTACATCAATATTTGTAATGTAAATAAAGATGCATATAATCAGTCTTTGTAAAATGCCAAACATTTATGAAAATTATACATAACTCTGAAGACCAGCATCTATCCGATTGATAATATCGAGGAGTCTTGACAATCTTGAATTTAAAATATATATATGCAGTTACTATCCAGTTACAGTTATCTTTTAAATAAAATATATGTATAAACCTTAGTCATAGCCATCCACACAATTGTTTGATGTAATATCACTGTCACACTATCAGCAACAATCTTAAAGAAGGACTCTCTAAACTAAAGGAACCTAAAAAATTCATCATTTCAATCAAACCCATAATTTATATAGTAGGTACAACAGCTCACCTACAACCATGCATCATGAAACATTAACGATACCGTGACAAAAATAACCCTTCGTCAACCAAAGGCAAAGTTCATCCACACAGTCCTAGGCAACAGGCCAGCCACAGAGAAACTCAGAAGGTATTTTTAGCACCTACAACCCAGACATGTATATCCTTGCAGCTCACAGGTAACCAACACACATACAAACACACATCATGTAACGAGCAGCCACAAGTAGGGTGCAACATAGTAACCTGCCCACCCATCACCATACATGGCACACAGCCAATTCCTCAGCTAAGAAAAACTCACAGGGCAGCTTCACCAACAAGTACTGTTTAAAGACCACCGCCTCAGTAACCCTAAAAAGTTGTACCACTTCTCAGCTATTGCAACAGTTTGATGTATGTTTCCACAAATTCACCAATTTGATGTCAATGCTTCTAGGGTTCCACTCTTTCAAGAGTCTTGACGTGACTTTATCACCGTTGCACTGAGGTAATTTCTCTGGTGTGGTAAGTTTCACAGCAACGAAGACTCCTGCGTTGTGTCTGCCGTGTGAGGAAACAACTGTTTACCTCACCACAAGGCTTTCGTAGCAAAAACTGCCACACGCTTGATAACAAACAACTTGGCACGACTGAACAGTGTCTGGCAGAAGCCTGAAATGACCCTCCTTGCCTCGCCCCACACGCACATACACACACACCATGAGGCTCCATGTTTTGTGACGCTGCATCAAATGCTGAAGGCTGAAATTTCTCACTTTTTTCTACTGCCTCTAATAAACACAACTCTATAAATCTATGGTAATAACAATTACATAATCTCTCTCCTCTCCAAAGAAATAGTTATTCATCTGAGACACCATGTTTAGTACAGCTAAAAGGCTTTGAACTAGAGCAAAATTATACAGGGATCACTCTGCAAGACAACTGATTATCAAGATGTTGGTTGGCAAACAAATTACTCCATAACATGAATATCATAATGACGCCTCAAAGGTGGATCCGTCTGGCATCCCGGAGTGCCACAAACCAATCACAGGGCGGTGAGGTGCGCACTTGGCAGCTGGCAGTGGCACTACCCTAATATGCAGTCCGGAAAACATTAATAGGACTAGGCTAGCCATGCATGATTAGCCACACCCGACTCTCCTACTCAACATAATACACATCTTAGAGATCTAACATCAGCGTGCTAGACACATCTCCACGGCAAAGCCATCCAGGACTTTCATCTCTTCGCCAATGTGCTACGAACATTCATTTACCCAGCAAACCTGTTAACACATGGGACATGATTCTGCCAACACCTACATATGATACCTCCCATCAAGAATTAGCCTCTGCCCCTGACAATCCTATGCCAACAACCCTCACGTACCAACCAACTCCCCCACTAAACCCGGGCCAAGGAACAGCTTTTTAGTTATTGAGGTGAAGTTTTACATCCAAAGAGATTTAAAAATGCACACAAAATGCACATATATAATAAAGCTGCTTTGCGAGCATTATCTCATTAATCATAGACGTGAAATACGTACAAGCATCTGGAAGTAATAAAAACATGCCTAGATTGCCTTAGCAAATGACAAACAACATGACACACAGGTTCATAAGATGAATATAACTTCATAGAAATATAAGAAACCTTTATAAACTTATCTTTCTCGTATAGAAATACAAAAAGATATATTCATCACCAATATAACTCCCCACAACCCAAAATATGGAAAGCTGAACATCCTACCCGACAGCCCGAACACACTCGGTTAGCTTTTGACCAAGATTAGCGTTTTTCCTAGAAATGGGAAATTGACGGTGGTCTAAATCCAAGAGGAAGAACCACCAGGGTGAGCCACCAGGGAGAGCCACCTGTGCATATGAACACATGACAACAATTCCAAACAAGGCTTAGAATACCCTGCGCAGGGCAAGACCATGGCTGGTACGCATGATCAGCCCAAGGTATTAGGACACAGTGCCAACCTCCAGTGCATACTTTCTCCTCACGTATGCATGCACGTACACTCATACACACTGTATTTTGGAGAAAGGTTGAAGAAATTAGGATTGCTTTCATCAGAAGAAGGAAAAGAAAGAGGAGACATTATTAGCAATGACTCGAATGGAATTAATTGAAAAAGACGACATGTTTATGAAGGACGAAGTAGTCACAAGAGACCACAGAAAGAAGTAGAAGAAAACAAGATGTTTGAAAGATATCAAAAAGTATATATATATAGCTTTCCCTACCTACATTGATGTGTGGAATTACCTGGACAATGATATAGTATATGCCGAGAGTATTGTATTCATCTTAAAGTATAACGGGTACCTCAATGGGAGAGTTGAACATATTATGTGAGTGATACATTTGAATTCATGACTAGAACATTGACAGATGTGTAAACTGTCCCTCTGCATCAAAATCAACTGGTTTTGATCTGTTATTTTTCATATTTATAGCACCATTATGTGTCACTCCCTATCATGTCAGTCATGCCCAGGATACATCAGGACTAGCAGCTAGCTGAAGTGGTGCATAAGGGGACAAATACAGGGCTGGGCAAGCATAAAAAAAATTAAACAAGTAAAGCAAACTTTTCAATAAGAGAATAAACTACAAGTGTGGAAGTATAAACCTCAACATCAGTTTGTTCTGGGATGATGACCAATGCCTCAAAGTAATACGTAATATGCCTGTATCTGCCATGAGCTTTTGGTTGAGGTCATAATTGTACATTAGCACTCATAATTGTACATTAGCACAACAGCTATAACAAAAATATTACTTGCCAGTTGATATTTGCTTTGCTTCTTGAACAGGTTTATATATACTTTTGAAACAAATCAATAGTTAGGCAATAAATAACATTCTAATTTGCATTTCAATATTGATATCTCAAGGAATATATATTATGTAAATATCCAGCACACTAAGGCTTTACTAATGTACTGAATGAATGTGAATAAAAAAACACGGAAAAAAAAGTTGTGAAACAAGTCTGAAGGCTAAAAACAAATTTACCAGGTTCTAAACAAACAAAAATATGAATTCCTTTAAATAGAATTAGTAAGACGTAGTCAATCAATTAATGTTTCTTGATCATTACATGTCCTTAGTTAACAAAATGTATTGACTGATAACTATTAGGGGAGGGGGCATAGGCACCGCCGAAAAAGCTTGTTGCTTGTTACTAGTAACCAAATGTATCTTTGGTAAAACTCCAGTTTAATACAATAGTCTACTCCCTATTGACCAATATTCTCCTGACATAATTGGGTGGACTGCGACCCCCCTCCCCCCCAGTTCACTAACCTAACCTGGGCATTGATTACATAACCTAACCTCGCTTGAGGGGTTTCGACCCCCCAGATCCTCCTTGTGTTATTGTTCATTTCCGATGGCTGTTGTAGGGGTTACTGCCAATTGTCAGATCTACGAATTGAGGATGATTATAACTACGTGCCTTGTAATGCTTTAAACTGCAGTAGAACCATATCTTGATTACAATTTTGAAAATCACCTAGAGTAAAAAGTTAAGTAAAACAAGTAAATAAAATACAGCTAAAAAAAACTACAAACAAGCAAAACCGCTAAAAACTTCGATAAAACAGCAAATTCTCATGTAATATCTTTGAGGAGGCCACCGTCCTGCACACAGTATCAACTGGGTGTGTACCGTGTCCAAGCTTCCCCCAAACCAGTGAGGAGAGGGAGTAACATCCGTCTTCCTCCCGACATGACATCACCTGGCGTTGTGTTCACTTGAAACACCCAACCTTCCTCTTAGTCAGGACTGCATGACGTTTCACTGACATCATCTAATGTTGTCCTTCCTCATGTAGCAGTCAAGAACGCAACCCTTCAACAAGTGGCACAATCACATTCCATGTTCCTTGATCCCTCAGCGGCCTCGTGCCGTGGATGCTGCTCCCCCTTGTTTTCCCCCTCCCCCTCACCCTAGGCCCAGGCCTCGGCACAGTGGCTGCCACTGTAATCAATAGTCATGAAAGGAAAACACGACCCTCTCTGACCTTTGGCAGCTGAGTTCACCTCACACTTTCCAGGAATCGTCAGCAAGCCTCAAGTGTTCGTTCGTTAGTCAACGCCTCGGAAAGGTGGCTCGGAAAGCCACACCTTTCCACAATCCATTACGGTATACACACACTCGCTATCACAATCTTTATCTCAGCCTTTTCTCTGACAGCTTCAGTGGTCCGTCCGTGATGGGATTACACAGATTCATCACTTCTTAAAACAGGTAATGAACACACATTAAAGCTACAGAATACCACTTTGAAGCAGTACACACACACCAGGCAGATGGAATATGCGGCAATCCCGCCTCTATTCAGTCCAGGACAATCCATAGTTCCAGTATTGGGGGCCTCCCGCAGCCCGACGATCCTCACATTCCGCGAATTTAATCACACACACAAACACAATGTTTACTTCGTCTTTCTGGTCTTCGTACAGATTTCCTCTATGAAGACCCTGTTTCATATCATCCGTTAACTCCTCATGTCATAACGAATGGCAAAGCGCCAAAACACAACACTGCACGGCCCTCCAACCGCGACATAACACAATTAACACAGCAGTAAAACAAGCCGAAATCGAAGACTTGGCATGTTGCCGCTCGATTCCGCGAAATTAAAAGCGGTTTAAAAGCGGGACAAATAGTCACGTGACCTGTCACTGTCCGAATGGTCGCGCGAGGAGCCGAGGTGCTGCAGCTGCTGCGTTCGTGTGTATGGCGGCGGCCACGGCACAGGGAGGGGGAAGCTAAGCCGGAAGCACGAGACCCACCCATCCTTGTGGCCGCTGTTCTTGCATACCTAGCGGGAGCGGCAAGAGGTGCACGTGTGAGTGTACGTGCAGATTACTAGCCACGTGTGCCACATGCTGTGGGCATCACCTCCACCCGGGACGCGGCCACACACACGACAAAACGGTTACAATCGATAACAATCAACCTCGCAGCTTTTCCTCCATTATATCACCTTCAGCACCTTTCCTTTTACCTTGCGTTTACACAGAAACACGAAATAGCTATTAAGTATACCTGAGTGTTATACATAGCTTGCAGTGACACCACATCTCTGCAGTGCCAATACATGAGGCAGTCGTGCAAGATACAGGTGCAACTAACATCTTTAGAACGTCATTAATTATGCCAGTTAATAATCATCATCCTCCCTAATCAGCATGTCTTGCACAACTATTACGGTGGTCATTCTCATCTCATCATCTCATCTCATAACACACATTCATTCCTTAACTCTGATATATTACAAAAGATCATACTATCATATAACCATTCTTTACTTTCTTCATCCTGTACGGCGTAAATACAAGCAAATTATAAGTCTCCCTTCCGGCGGGCAGAGCGTTGGGAACACTCGCCCGCCTTGGACAGCTGACTTGAAATTCGCGCCAAACTTATGCTAACAAGCGAGATCTCAGCTAGGTGTTCCTTGCGTACCCAGAGCTCTTACAGCATGCCATTGGTAATCTCCATGTGATCCTGCCATGCCCGAGGCCCAGGTTGAGATAGGTCACCATCCATAGACACCAAACTTAAAATGTTGGTCCCAATCTTTGTTTTCAAGAAGGAAAGGGGTTTAGTACAGTGTGTCAGAATGTTTCGTCCAACCTCCAATAATGTTTCACCTCTCCAGCACTTCCCGCGTGGCCATAGACATGATGTGCTCACATCATGAGAAACACTAACAAAAGATCCTTTCCTCCTCTATAGCCCTCCCGAGCAGCCTCACCCCTTGGTATCGAGAGCAACTGGCAGTGTTGACTTGTGAAAGCCCGCCATGCCCTAACCCGCGAAACAGCCGCCACCAACCACCCCGCCACTGGCCACTGGAGCTTCAAATCGATGAGGCAAATGCTCTCAGACAGAGATTTCCGTTAATATAAACAACTAAATATAAATAATTATCTCACAGACACATTGATAGAGCCTTTTGGAAGCCTAATACAGCCCTAACTTGGTACTCACAATCGCTACGTCCGATAAAATGACCTGCACAAACTTGGCCAGGCCCCTGGATCACCTTGACACGAGTATACATCAAGAATAACACATAATACATCGCACACACCGATATCAAAGGGAAGAGGAAGGCTGCGGCCAGGCATCGATGACGCGCTAGCAGGAAATCCAACCAAAACCTCACAGCGCGACGCCATTTTTCACTGTGGTTTGTTCCTGCCTCAATATCTTGTCCTATTTTCATGTACAAAAACAAATTCTATGAGAGTAACATGCCACCGGATGGATGGATTGACTCCCTGAGCTGCCTATAATCAAGCAAGAGAGGCAGCGATATGTGGTGTAAAGCCTCAAAACTTGCCTAACCCGCCACCACCACACACAGCTTACCCGTCCACACAGGCGCCACCCAGCCAGCTGCACTTCTTGTTCTATTTATCCACCTTAATATTCACTTGAACGCATTCTTACATTTCCTGTACAATCGCTGTGATATCTTATTTCTTGTAGTCAAAGTAAATCACTGCCAGACGGAGTATATCCGCGATAAATCACAAATATTTCACGACATCACTCACACACAACAAAGACCACAGACATAACAAAATGGCCGCCGCGCACATCCCCGGGTTCAGGCCACCCACCAAAAAAAAAAAAAAGGAAAGAATGATCAGCTAAACACAGTTGCGATCCATGTATTAACGATTATTACATTCAATTACGATAGTCAAGCTTAGTTAACATATCAGTAGGCTGTGTCTACGAGCCATTGTCAGGAGTGATTTAACCATTGAGTGTATCAATTAAAACAATGGCTAAAATCGGCAGTATTTAAGTGGTCTCTCCGTTTTCTTTGATGGAGAGACAAGTAGGTTGTGATTGGTGGAAGCGGACGACAAGCTGTCAATGGTGTGATGACGCATTGATGACGTCACCGGTAGCTCCACAGCAGATATGACGCACGTGGTGGTTGGGACCCCTGGGGGCGTAGTGGCACGATTGGAGGTGATGGAAACACTTTGCGGGGCTAGACCTTATGATGACGGGGCGGGGACGGGCTATTCATTACGTGGGCACACTCCACCATCCATCATGGTGGGGGCGGGCTCTTAGCAGCACACCATCACCGCATTACTTCCACCTCTGAGATGGTGATGGATCGACGCCCTTTAAAGTTCTTTGACGGTTGAGTTGAGACACGGAAATAGGAGCAAGAGGAAGAGGAGGAGCGTGGAGGGAAGAAGAGATTCACGAGACACATGGCATGCTCTGTATTTCCTATACAACCAATACCTTTGTTGCTTGTGATGATAGATGACTTATTTCTTTCTTTCAACTCACGGCAGCACCGAAAGGCGAGCGGTAATTCTTATAACAGGAGAAAATCGATAGTGTGTGATTCTATAATGTCCCTGCGTCGACTGGAGGACAAGAAGGTTGACTATTTACTAGTGGGTGACGACGACACTAGAGCGTGGGCGGGAGGCGGGTAGGGAGGGAAGAGTGGAGCGTCAAAATGAGTCTGCACGTGTGGTGGGCGTGCGGGCTGGGAGGTGGAAGGGGTCACGCCGGGGACAACTTTAATGATGCTTCCGTTCTACGATGCCCTTAGGGATGAGAAAACATTCGATAATTAAAGGAGGAAACGTAAGCCAGGATAAATGGATTACTATGTGTGATGCAAGATATGAAACGCTACCTAGTGTGTTGCAAGTATGGGATAGATGTCAAGAACGTTTGTAACAAGGCATGGGAGAAGGGAGGGACCACCATGGAGTCAACTGCTATGACGCTTTTGTTGGGGTTAAGGAAACATTTGCAAAGGTGGAAACGTTAGTCAGGGGAAGTCAGCGGCATGCGTGGGATAGTTCGCAAGAACGTTCGTTACAAGGCTCTTTAAATTATACACACTATGGTGAAATATCCTATTTATTTCTTATGTGATACAGTTGAAATTCATAGAAATGCAATCAACTGAATGGATTATGAAACTTGACACGTGGGGAACTGTCAAACTTTCGCCAAGCCAGACTGAAAGCCAAAGTTTTATCGGCGCCATGACGTCACACACATAAACATTGTCGCTTATCTCGCGTCAGCCAATAGCGGCCAAAGTTCACTGAGCTCCCTCTGACGTCCTCTGACGTCACGGATAATGATCAACAAAAACGTTATGCACACGTCTATTGCATACCATGGATGATTTTATCCTTACAATGCTACATTCTTGCGTATCTCACTCATCTCTGAGAACTTGTATGATTTACAGATATAGTTTACAAGCAGTGAGAAATTGTATTGCATTTATATAGCACTAGCCGCAAAGCCGCCCTCCGGGCGGCCTTTTTGGCTAGCTCCTGCGGAGGGCTATTGGTGGGCCTCGGCCCACCACCTGTGTTTGGTGGGCCTACCAAACACACACTCTCCAGATAGCCCCTTCTAACTTTCCTGAAATCATGGATGTAGAAATGTATGTATTAACGCCAACCCATTCACATCATAGCCCCTTCTAACTTTCCTGAAAGCAAAGCCGCCCCCCGGGCGGACTTTTTGGCTAGCTCCTGCGGAGGGCTATTGGTGGGCCTTGGCCCACCACCTGTGTTTGGTGGGCCTTAGGCCCACCAAACACACTCTCCAGATAGTCCCTTTTAACTTTCCTGAAATGTATGTATTCCCCCCACCCATTCACTCACCCATTACCCATCACCCCCCACCCATTCACTCACCCATTACCCATCACCACACACCCATTCACTCACCCATTACCCATCACCACACCCATTACCCAACACCCCCCACCTATTCCCTCACCCATCACCCATCACCCCCCACCCATTCACTCACCCATCACCCCACACCCATTACCCATCACCCCACCCATTCACTCACCTATTACCCATCACCCTACATCAAGGTTTCCTCAATTCTCGCAACCCACTTTTTTTTCTTCACAGTTCTCGCTAATAGGCTGCTAAAAAAAAAAAAAAAAGGTACCGGATCATCCTATAAGTGAGCTTAAAACCTTCCCCTGGTCAACCTGATTCCAAAACTGTGACATATGATGGGATTCCGCCACAGGGGGCGGCACCTATCGCGGACAGACAGACACACACACACACTTTCGCTTATATTATTATAGAAGATCTAGGGTACTCCGTAGTGTAGGGGTAGCACGCTCGGTCCACAACCAAGAAGTTCCGGGTTCGATCCCCGGGCGGAGCGGAAACAGTTGGGCTGTTTCCTTAAAACCCGAGCCCCTGTCCACCCAGCAGTGAATGGGTACCGGGTGTTAGCCGGGGGTTTGTGACCCGCCTCCCGTGGTGCTGGCTTCGGCCAACACTATAAGCACTAGCAGACAGCTCTCTCTCTCCTCCAAGGAGGAGAGAGAGCTGTCTGGTTACAGTGGAGATCCATCTCAGCTGCGTCGATAACTGACGAAATTCTTCAAACAAAAACAAAACATTCGGCAATACCCGGTGTGTGTGTGTGACGACATCTCTTCCGTAACATGTTTCAGAGTAGATTTGAGATAAATGGTCTATAGTGTCATTCAAATAGTAGACCTACAGTCTCTGTCCAAAGATGTATTAGTGCGACATGTGTGTGGTGTGTGGTGTGTGTGTGCTTCACCCATGGCCTGGGCACGCGATCGCCAGCTGGTAGCTACATAGGCCCAAAGTATACATTACCTAATGTATACTTTGCATAGGCCTACAGCACGAAGTTAATTTCGAAGCTCATAAAGATCGATTTTTGAATAAAGCTGGTGGGTCACAGACCTCACATACCTCATCTGCTTACTCAAGGGGGATAGTAACTGCTGGCGTGGTCACCGAAAGACCACAGGGTCTTGAGCGGGCCATGAACCCGCGTCCGGCTGAACGTCTGACATGTTTTCACCAGACCACGCAAGCAATAGGGGCTACGTGTGTGTATGCAGATGTGAGAGAGAGAGAGAGAGAGAGAGAGAGAGAGAGAGAGAGAGAGAGAGAGAGAGAGAGAGAGAGAGAGAGAGAGAATGAAATCATTGCGTACAGTCATCATACATAATGTACAAATTCGTTATATATAAAAAAAAAATTAAATTGCGGGTATGAGGAGGCATTCTATTAGCTATGTTGTTGGTTTTGTTAATGTTGTTGTTCTTCTTCGTCATGCTGCTGCTGCTGCAAGTCTTGTTGCTTTATCATAACTGATCATAATAATGATGATAGGAACATAGGAACATTAATTATAAAAGTATCAATGATAGTAATATTCATTGCAATGATTATGATATCTTTTTCATACAACTGACTGTCTCCCAAATATGTGGGTTTGGCGATTTTTCAACAAATATTTAATAGAAAGTATTTTTCTGCTTCTTGTTCTCGTTGTAGGCTAAATGACACTACCGGGAGAAGGGATCCCCCCTCCCCCCCTTCAGCAGGTCGCCTCTTACGACACAGGTCATTCAATATGGAGACACGATGCTCTCTATGCCCCGCGAGCACCTCACTATTGAGGAATAGTATAGACCACGGTTCGGAGCACAATGGGGTTGCCACATGCCCAGGCCTGAATACCAATGATGATAATAATAATAATGATAGCTGGAATAATAATAATCATAATAATTATAATTGTAGTAGGCCTAATAATAATGATAATATTACTATCATTATTATTATCATTACTATTATCATTATTATTATCATTATTAACAACAATAATGACAATAATTATAATGATGATACTATAGGGTAGGTAATACTAGGTAATACTAGGTAATAATAATAATAATAATAATAATGATAAAGCCACCACAGCTCCTAATATCAATACCAATGCAGCCACTAACACCCCAGTCCCACCAAAACACGAATGCTACACGGACCCACACGGTTGTACACGGCAGCTACACGGTAGACCCTGGATAGGCCTCCAACATGGACCATCACGGACCAAAAGTTAAGAGGCTTGCATGCAAGCCTCTTAAAAAATGTCTACACGGATCACCACGGATCGCCAAGGATCTTGGGGGACCACCACGGTGGAACACGAGGCTCCTGCTCGGCACTACGGTGCCTACACGGTGGTTACAAGGATCGACCGAAAATCACGTCCGTGTTGATCCGTGTTTATCCGGGGTCCCAGTGGGACTGGGGTCTATTACTATTACCAGAATGAGTGTCCTCCCCTTGACACCATCTGTTCATCATAAATCATCGGTGTTGTATTTATTACGCAGCCATGGTTGATCTTCCTAATGGTCCACGAGGGCAGCTTTAAGCCCCCTGGGGTCACTGCCAGTGGGTGGGGCTGTCGGCTAGTGAACCTTCATTTGGTTAGAAAAGAATAGTTGTGAGCTATTAATAAGTATATAGGTCTAAAGTAGGTCTATTAACAAAGCGTGAACTACATTTGAAGTTATTTTGCGTCCCCCATCTGCTCCCATCCCTCTGTTTGTTTGTTTTTATTTTTTTTCTACGGCTTATTATGGTATAGACTCTAGAATATAGACGATATGCAATCACACTTTTATTATTATGAATATGCATCACAGTAACCAATGACTCCTAAATTAATTTTTTATTATAATACAATATGTAGTAGTATATGACCAAATACAAAATATATGTTTACGTCAAACTCGGCACAATCATCAGTGAAAAATAATCATGTCTAAGTCTAGAAAAAAAAGTTCTATATTTACTAGGGTTAGAATCACATTCAGTTTGAGTCCCGTCAGCTTTGTCACTTTTACTACTATATACTGTGGTCCGCGTCTCAGCGCCACTGTTAATACTAATCAATATGAGGTTCCGTCGGCAGGTGGGCTGACTCACAGGTATCGGCTTATCGATCCATCATACTCACTTACCACCTCCACCTTATACTCCCAACACCTGCTGAAGTTTAGACGCGCTACAATACATACAACATACTTGTGTGACTAGTACTTAACATGAGTGGGTTTACAAATCACCACTGGCCATACGTGGAAGAGCATATCAGTATGTTTAGTATGGTAGATGATGATGCATCATCCAATGAGCGGCGGGCCTTTTCCCCATCAATCTCTTGAAAACACAGCACACTGACGCCCATCAGGGCATAGATGAGGGCATGCTGAGTGGAGTGGAGCTTTGGGCGGTTGAGGTTGTTCTAACATTCTATTTTTATGAAATAGATAATGAGCTGTGATCGAAGCTGTGTTGATCATAACAAGCGAATCAAGGCATTATTTGTTAACACATTGAAAAATACATAAGTTTGTACTGTATTGCAACTTAGGATATGGTGAGGAATGGGACATGATTACCACAGCGGGATCCTAAGTAGCCTATATACTGTGGGACATGATAGCTAGGACACGTTGAGTAATAGTACTACAGTTTGCAAGAGTGAGAGGACATGTTTGGGCCAGTAGCTACAATATAATAAGGCATGAAGGTTACAATATCGTAAGGCATAAGGACATTAGGTTACTGTGAATCACACAAGAAGGTACTGGATTTCAGAGCGTCTATATACTCTAGACTCTAGAGAGTATTAAAGCTGAAGCTGACAGTCCCACACACACACACACACACCATACGAAAAAAATTAAGAAGACAAGAAGGTGCTTGAAGGACATTAAAAAGTAGCTACAGTTTTCCCTATCGGTGCATTGATATGTCAAATATCCTGATATTGACAGTGAAAAGTTCACTAATAGTGAAATTATAGATGCCAAGAATATTCATGTTTTCAAAGCTAAGATTGACCAATTGAGGCAAGAAGAGACAGGACCCCACGTCCACGAGTGTACCTCATTTCCCGTACAGTATCACAACGTAAACACACACACACACACACACACGGGGAGGCGGTTGCAGAGTGGTTAGCGTCTCCGAGTGGCGTTCTCGGTGACCCCGATGAGAACCAAAATTTACTTTAAATCGTTCTGCACTGTCGAGTGGAGATTACCCACATGCTGCCCATTAACTCTACTTTCGATTGCGAGTGCATCGGAGGACACAGTGGGGCGGCATGAGCCTCGAGCTAATAGGCGTCGATCACTATAAAAATCCTGCGCCACCACGGGCGAGGGCCAACCATCACAGCCCTCAAGTGAACGAACCTTCAGGGCCTACCATCCGAGCCCTGGAGGTCACTGCCTAAAGGCGCAATAGGCAAAAATTATAAAAAAAATACCACACACATACATATACATATATGGTATAATTATCTATCTATCTATCTATCTATCTATCTATCTATCTATCTATGTATCTACATATATTTTATATAATATATATATATATATTATATATATATATAATATTTATATATATACATCATACATACATACATACATATATATATATATATATATATATATATATATATATATATATATATATGTATATATAATATATATATATATATATATATGTATATATATATATATATATATATATATATTTATATATATATATATATATATATATTTATTTTTTATTTGTTTTTCCTTTATTATTCAAACAAATTTGCAAAGGTGCGTCTGAGACATGAATTTTCGTTCGATCGTTGTTTTGGTCGTTTTTCATGTTGAATTGATTATTCCCAAGTAGATATAACTATATGGTCTATCATAGCATCTCGCACCCCCAAGAGGTTGGTTTCGCACCCCGGTTAAGAACCTGTGACATATAGCGTATAATTAACTCGAGTTGCTATGAACAATTATGAGATTAAAGTAGCAGGACAGGCGAAAAGGGACCCAAAAGGGTTCTATCAGGTATATAAAACAAAGACAAGGGAATTAGTTGGGCCGTTAAGGTCAGGACAGGGTGAGGTCTTAAATACGGATGAGGATATGTGTAAGAGTCTAAATGATTATTTCTTAAGTGTTTTTACGGATGAGGATACACAGACGATACCTGATAGTGAACAGATGTTCAAAGGAAGCGATGAGGAGAAACTCAAAGATATTGTGATAACTAGGGAAATGGTGGAAGAGGGTATAGATAAAATGAAAATGTTTAAATCGCCAGGACCAGATGAAGTGTATCCCCGGGTATTAAAGGAATGCAAGGAGGTTGTTAGTGAGTCGTTAGTGCACATTTTTAGGAAATCGGTTGAGATAGGCGATGTGCCATTATTGTGGAGGAAAGGAAATGTTGTTCCCATATTTAAGAAGGGAGACAGAGGACTAAAGTCAAATTATCGGCCCGTAAGTTTAACATCAGTGGTGGGTAAATTATTGGAATCTATTATTGCAAAAAACATTAGAGAGCACTTAGATAAACATAGTTTGATCAATGATTCACAACATGGATTCACCAAGGGTAGGTCATGTCTCACCAATTTATTGAGTTTTTATAGGAAAGTTTATGAGACGGCAGATAATGATAAGGATTATGATATAATATATCTGGACTTTAGTAAGGCATTTGACAAAGTACCACACGAGCGACTCTTAAATAAGGTCATGGAATAGATGGGAAGATTCTTCATTGGATCAGAGCTTGGCTAAGTAATAGGCAACAAAGGGTTACAATTAATGGTTCTAAATCTGAATGGGGACTGGGGACAAGTGGAGTTCCACAAGGGTCTGTTTTGGGTCCATTACTATTTTTGATTTACATCAACGACTTGGATAGTGGGATTAGCAGTGATATCAGCAAGTTTGCTGATGATACTAAGTTAGGTAGGATTATTGGATCACAGTCTGACGTAAACATATTGCAGGGAGACTTAGATAAACTTAACGAGTGGGCAGTCAGATGGCAGATGGAATTTAATATTGATAAATGCAGCGTTATGAATGTTGATAGAAAAAACCCTGGTAATAGATACACCATAAGCAATGTATCGCTGAAAAGATCAGAAGGTGAAAAAGATCTTGGAGTGAGGGTGAGCCCAGACCTCCGACCTAGGAAACAATGTATTGAGGCCAGAAATAGAGCTAATAGAGTATTAGGATTCATTACCAGAAGTGTTAAAAGTAGAAGTGCGGAAGTTATTCTAAAGCTTTATCTGGCTCTAGTCAGGCCTCACCTAGACTATGCGGTTCAGTTTTGGTCTCCATATTACAGGAAGGATATAGCCTTGTTAGAAATAGTGCAGAGAAGGATGACCAAAATAATACAAGGGATGCGTAACTTTAGTTATGAGAGGAGATTGAAGTTATTAAAATTACACTCACTCGAGAGACGCAGAGTAAGGGGCGATCTGATAGAAGTTTTTAAGTGGATAAAGGGATTTAATAAAGGAGAGGTAGGAAAAGTTCTTACGGCTTTTAACCAGGGAGAACAAGAAGTAACGGATTCAAGCTGGAAAAGCGTAGATTTAGAAAGAAAATAGGGAAAAACTGGTTCACAAATAGGGTGGTGAATGAATGGAATGGTCTCAGTAGACAGGTAGTTAGTGCGGAGTCATTAGGGAGCTTTAAAGAGGAGCTGGATAGGTTCATGGATGGGGATGAAACCAGAGCTGGGCGTTGCGGCACCGAGTTGCGACTTTGCGACTTTGCGACTTTGCCGCACTATGAATTTCGAAGTCGCAAAGTCGAAAGTTATTAGGGAATTATTGGTGGAACGCCGACGTGAGTTTCGACAGGGGATGCTTGCAGCCTATGTTGATCTCAAGAAGGCGTTTGACTCAGTGCATCGTGAGTCACTCTGGGATCTTCTGCGACTTCGAGGGATTCCTGCAAGGACTATTGGTTTGATAACTGGTCTGTATTCTGGGACTGAGAGTGCTGTGAAGTGTGAGGCAGGTGTATCCAGCTTCTTTCCTGTGAATACAGGAGTGAGGCAGGGGTGCGTCCTTGCCCCATCACTTTTCAACGCTTGTATGGACTGGGTATTGGACAAGGTTGTAGATCAAAGTGATTGTGGAGCATCCGTCGGCAACACCAAGATCACTGATCTTGTTTTTGCCGATGATGCAGTAATCTTTGCTGAGTCGCTGGAGGTCCTGGTGATTGCTCTCGAGGCGCTGCACGAGGAGGCAAAGCCTTTGGGACTTGAGGTCTCCTGGCTCAAGACCAAGGTCCAGGTATTTGGAGACTTACTAGATGAAGCAGTACAGTCTGTTCATGCGTGTGGCGAGGACATTGAGATCTTGGAAAGTTTTGAAGATAATCTTGAAGAGACGAATCAATGCCTTTGGTAATAAGTGTCTTCGCAGAATCATGGGGTATCGCTGGGATGACTACGTGTCAAATCAGCGATTGCACCGTGAGACTGAATCGAGGCCTATTACCTGCATAGTCCGTCAGCGCCAACTTCGGCTATATGGGCATGTGGCACGCTACCCTGAAACCGATCCTTCCCATCGGGTTGTATCTGTAAGAGACAATCCGGCGTGGAGGAGGCCAAGGGGGCGCCCACAAGGCTCGTGGCTGGGGCAAGTTGATGTTTCTTGTCGAGAGCTGCTTGGTATGGGAAAGGAGCCTGCATGGGAACTCGCGCGTGGTGACCCCCGGGAGTGGCGTCGTAGGGTGGGCGAGGCGACGCGCCCCCCGGCGTATGCCCCCAATGATTGATTGATTGAAAGTCGAAAGTCGCAAACGCTTTGAAAAAGTCGGACTAAGCAAAGTCGCACCGCCAATTTTCCGCGACTTTTGCCCTGACTTTGAACAGGAACAAAGACTACTTTTTTTAAAGAAATTGCCGCGGCATCAGCGCGGCATTCGGAATGCGGCAAAGTCGTATGGCACTTGACCGCAGGGCTATGAAAATAGGTTTGGCCACCTCTTTGAGGATGGCGACATCCTTATGGCTACAGCCCTCCACCCCACCTTCACCCCCAAGGCCCTGGAGAGCATTGCCTCTGACAAGGTGGAGGAGATCAGGGACAGGATCACCAGGGAGCTAAGGGCCGTCATCAAGCCCAGGGAGAAGGAGCAGCAGCAGCGTCAGCCTGGCCAGCCAGAAGTGCAGGAACCCGAGGACATGGAAGCCCGCCTCTTCAACAAGTTGTTTGCTAGAGGCCCGACCAACCAGCAGCAGGATGTGAGGGAGGTCCTGAGGAAGTCCATGGAGGAGTGGGTGTCCTCTAAAGGCGAGCTGGCCAGGTCCCTCTTCCCCTACCAGCACAGGGAGGTGTGGGTGGACTTATTCATTAGGTATAATACCCCCCTCCCCAGCTCTGCAGCTGTGGAGAGGCTCTTCAGCACGGCCGGGGACGTCCTCAGGGCCAAGAGGTCCTCCCTGGAGGAGGTCAACTTTGAGGAGCTTGTGTTCCTCAAAGGGAACATGGAACTCCTGGAGGAGAAGATGGGCCAGGAGGACGTAGAGGAGGAGGAGGAGGACCTGTAGATATTAGTTTAGGCTGTGTTTGAACTAAAAAATGAATAAATATGTGTTTTTCTGCCTTATAAAAGCATGTTTCTGTTATCGCGCTAAAGTTTACTTTGTAATTTAGCGGAGTCGC
This sequence comes from Chionoecetes opilio, assembly GCA_016584305.1. Taxonomy (NCBI): domain Eukaryota; kingdom Metazoa; phylum Arthropoda; class Malacostraca; order Decapoda; family Majidae; genus Chionoecetes; species Chionoecetes opilio. Next base: position 61,550 of record JACEEZ010019504.1, on the reverse strand, counting down.
ACCGGGAAAAATAAGTCGCAGTCGCAAAGTCGCAAAGTCGCAAGTCGCACTGGGAGGGCCAAAAATAGAGTCCCAGAGTCGCAGTCGCACCAGGTCCGGCGGCAAAGTCGCAAAGTCAAAGTCGCACCTGAAAAAATTAAAGTCGCGCCCAGCTCTGGATGAAAGGTGGATGTAGATAGTGCTAGGCGACAGGAACTACCACGTGTAGGCCTTGCGGCCTCTTGTAGCTTCCTTATTTTCTTCTGTTCTTATGTTCTTATGTTCTAATCTAGTCTTTTTTTTTTTACAGCTCCCTGTCGTCTCTGCACTAACGGGGTCATCCCGATGTTCCCCAGTACGCAGTTCGGTACCTATGTTCCCCGGTACCGATGCTCCCCGAATACGATGCGGTCCCTATGTTCCGCGGTACCGATGTTCCCCGCCTCCTAAGAGGTACTTTTGTTCCGCGGTACCGATGTTCCCCGCCTCCTAAGAGGTACCTTTGTTCCTCGGTGCCGATGATCCCAAGAACCTACGAGTAACCGATATTCCCCGGTATCTATAAGGTGCCAATGTTTAGGTTAGGTTAGGTTCAAAGAGTTTAAAAAGTGTAGGTTCAAAGGGTTTTAAAAATTTAGTGTTCAAAGGGTTAACAAATTTAGGTTCAGAGGGTTAAAAAATTAAGGTTTAAAGGGTTCAAAAAGATTAGGTTCAAAGGGTTACAAAAATTAGGTTCAAAGGGTTGCAAAATTTAGGTTCTAAAGGTTCAAAACATTTAGGTTCAAAGAGTTCAAAAAATTTAGGTTCAAAGGGCTTAAAATATTTAGGTTCAAAGGATTCAAAACATTTAGGTTCAAAGGGTTTATAAAATTTAAGAACAAAGGGTTCAAACAGTTTAGGTTTAAAGAGTTCAAAGGGTTAAAAAAATTAGGTTCATAGGGTTTAAAACAAATTGGTTCAAGGGTTAAAAAACTTTGGGTTCAAAGGGTTCAAAAGGGTTGAAAAAATTAACAGATAACGGGGAACATCGGCACCGGGGAACATCGGCACCGGGGAACATCGGCACCGGGGAACATAGGTACCGGGGAACATCGACACCGGGGAACATCGGCACCGGGGAACATAGGTACCGGGGAACATAGGCACTGGGGAACACCGGCACCGGGAACATAGGTACCGGGGAACATCGGCACCGGGGAACATAGGTACCGGGGAACATCGGCACCGGGGAACAAAGGTACCGGGGAACATCGGCTCCGGGGAACATAGATACCGGGGAACATCGGCACTGGGGAACACCGGCACCGGGAACATAGGTACCGGGGAACATCGGCACCGGGGAACATAGGTACCGGGAAACATCGGCACCGGGGAACATAGGTACCGGGGAACATCGGCACCGGGGAACATAGGTACCGGGGAACATAGGCACTAGGGAACATAGGTACCGGGAACATAGGTACCGGGGAACACCGGCACCGGGAACATAGGTACCGGGGAACATAGGTACCGGGAACATAGGCACTGGGGAACATAGGTACCGGGAACATAGGCACTGGGGAACATAGGTACCGGGAACATAGGCACTGGGGAGCATGGGTACCGGGAACATAGGCACTGAGGAACATAGGTACCGGGAACATAGGCACTGGGGAACATAGGTACCGGGAACATAGGCACTGGGGAACATAGGTACCGGGGAACATAGGTACCGGGAACATAGGCACTGGGGAACATAGGTACCGGGAACATAGGCACTGGGGAACATAGGTACCGGGAACATAGGCACTGGGGAACACCGGCACCGGGAACATAGGTACCGGGGAACACCGGCACCGGAACATATGTACCGGGGAACATCGGCACCGGGGAACATAGGTACCGGGGAACATAGGTACCGGGGAACATAGGTACCGGGGAACATAGGTACCGGGGAACACCGGCACCGGGGAACATAGGTACCGGGCAACATCGGCACCGGGGAACACCGGCACCGAGGAACATAGGTACCGGGGAACATAGGTACCGGGGAACATCGGCACCGGGGAACATAGGTACCGGGGAACATCGGCACCGGGGAACATAGGTACCGGGGAACATCGGCACCGGGGAACATAGGTACCGGGGAACACCGGCACCGGGGAACATAGGTACCGGGGAACATAGGTACCGGGGAACGTCGGCACCGGGGAACATAGGTACCGGGGAACATCGGCACCGGGGAACATAGGTACCGGGGAACATCGGCACCGGAAACATAGGTACCGGGGAACATCGGCACCGGGGAATATCAGCACCGGGGAACATAGGTACCGGGAACATAGGTACCGGGGAACATCGCACCGGGAAACATAGGTACCGGGGAACATCGGCACCGGGGAATATCAGCACCGGGGAACATAGGTACCGGGAACATAGGTACCGGGGAACATCGGCACCGGGGAACATAGGTACCGGGGAACATAGGTACCGGGGAACATAGGTACCGGGGAACATAGGTACCGGGGAACATCGGCACCGGGGAACATAGGTACCGGGGAACATAGGTACCGGGGAACATAGGTAACGGGGAACATCGGCACCGGGGAACATCGGCACCGGGGAACATAGGTACCGGGGAACATCGGCACCGGGAACATAGGTACCGGGAAACATCGGCACTGGGGAACATCGGCACCGGGGAACATCGGCACCGGGGAACATAGGTACCGGGGAACATCGGCACCGGGAAACATAGGTACCGGGAAACATCGGCACCGGGGAACATCGGCACCGGGGAACATAGGTACCGGGAACATAGGTACCGGGGAACATCGGCACCGGGGAACATCGGCACCGGGAAACATAGGTACCGGGAACATCGGCACCGGGGAACATCGGCACCGGGGAACATAGGTACCGGGAACATAGGTACCGGGGAACATCGGCACCGGGGAACATAGGTACCGGGAACATATGTACCGGGAACATAGGTACCGGGAACATCGGCACCGGGGAACATAGGTACCAGGGAACATAGGTACCGGGGAACATAGGTACCGGGGAACATAGGTACCGGGGAACATAGGTACCGGGGAACATAGGTACCGGGGAACATCGGCACCGGGGAACATCGGCACCGGGGAACATAGGTACCGGGGAACATCGGCACCGGGGAACATCGGCACCGGATAACATAGGTACCGGGGAACATCGGCACCGGGGAACATAGGTACCGGGGAACGTCGGCACCGGTAACATAGGTACCGGGGAACATCGGCACCGGGAACATAGGTACCGGGGAACATCGGCACCGGGGAACACCGGCAACGGGAACATAGGTACCGGGGAACATCAGCATCGGGAACATAGGCACTGGGGAACATCGGCACCGGGGAACATCGGCACTGGGGAACATCGGCACCGGGGAACATAGGTACCGGGGAACATCGGCACCGGGGAACATAGGTACCGGGGAACATCGGCACCGGGGAACATAGGTACCGGGGAACATCGGCACCGGGAACATAGGTACCGGGGAACATCGGCACCGGGGAACATAGGTACCGGGGAACATCGGCACCGGGGAACATAGGTACCGGGGAACATCGGTACCGGGGAACATAGGTACCGGGGAACATCGGCACCGGGGAACATAGGTACCGGGGAACATCGGCACCGGGGAACATAGGTACCGGGGAACATCGGCACCGGGGAACATAGGTACCGGGGAACATCGGCACCGGGGAACATAGGTACCGGGGAACACCGGCACCGGGGAACATAGGTACCGGGGAACATAGGCACTGGGGAACACCGGCACTGGGAACACAGATTGAACACCGGTACGCACCCGCACTAACGACTCGATCATGAATGAGTCTATTTCAACCATATACAACCCTATTTGGAAACCCATTTCTTCCTACCTCTTTTTCAAATCTATATTCGTCAAGTTTGAATCCGTATTACTTCTTTTCCTATTTTGATGACTAATCATAAGAATGTTGCCTACATATCTTTCATTATAACCATTCAGCCACTCAGTACATACTTCGAAAAGATTGCCTCTTATTACTCTTCGCATCTCTAGTCAGTCAGTGTAAAAAAAAAAGAAGTTTCAAATCTCTTCTCGCGAACAAAGTTGCGCATATAAACCACGTAGCCTATCATTTTCGTCATCCTTCTCTGCACTGCACTCTAGCAATCATAGGTATATAGACTATATCCATTATATAATATTGGGACCAAAACTATAGGCTACGCTGCATATAGTCGAGGTGGGGTCTAACTTACATCAAGTAAGCTTTAGAATAATATCAGTACTTCTAATTGTAAAACACTCCTATATCAATGAATCCCAATGTCCTACTATATTAGCTCGATTCCTAGCCTAATTAATACATTGTTTTCTAGGACGAAGATCTAAGCTTACCTGCACATCAAAATCTCACTCACATTCTGAGATTTTCAGTGGTACGATGCGATGCGTATACGATGTACTATATATGCTATATCATAGACCACTGTATACCTGGACTGTTCACGCGACAATGCTTTGAATTAGAGAGAACTGAAACTCGAGAAATGCCAGTGGTCGCTGGCAGTTTTAACTCAAAGGTTGGTCTACTGTGTTTTGGCTCCGCGACTAATATTTTTCATAAATTAATTTCGCGATAAACATTGATGCACCGCATCTGAATACCAAAAAATATAGTTCTTCTGTTGTTCTACTAATTATATGGATGACATTCATTACGATGGAACGTTCTATAATAGCAATTTAATGCAAATTACTCGCCTCGAGTAGCAAAGCTTAATATATTTTTTACATGTATATTGTGGCATGTAAAATTTGGGTGATGTTCACACTGTTTTCTAAGACAGTACTGCTGCGTCTGGCAAACGCTTGTCAAAATACAATAAGCAATGCCTTGGAAAAACGAAGAATAAAGAATGCCGAAATCGGCTTGTTGCTGCGACAATGTAGGTTATAATTGTGGAGGCGACACGCCGCGGCGGGGAGTGGTGGGCGGGGAGATTGTGGCGGGGCGATTGAATCAAAACATTGCTACTTCACGTGTCGACTCATTGCACTTCCAGGCTTTCTATCTGATTGATACACAATAATAACAGGAAAATATGACTGCCTAGGTATAGATAACTTCTAAACATACGTTATTGACTATATAATATCATAGAGTAACATTTACCTCGCCTCCTCAACTATAACCTACTTGGTTATTTGGTTAAATGCATGTTTTACAGACTCAGGCTTCTATACAATATACATATAGAAGAAAATCGTTCTTAAAATTATACTTTTGTGTTTTAAGTGCAGTGGAATAAGCCCATATTTTTCTTTCAAGTTGACCAACTTTTCACCAAATTGTGAGTTAAAACTGCCAGCGACCACTGGCATTTCGGAGTTGCAGTTCTCTCTAATTGCGGGGCTGCATAGGGGCCCGCGGGGCGCCCGACAAAGAGATATAGTGGTCTATGGACTATCATATAGACTGGTTTATCAGTATATATGATATACTGTAATCTTCGTAAATGTTTGTTCTATAATATTATCAAATAAAAAACAGTAAAACACGCTAAAGAAATGCCATTACGAGACTATGAAGAAATATGCATGAACTCAATGCACTCAACTCTTCGCCATTTAAAACTTTGCGAGTCAACTTTTATAATGATGAGTATCAATAGAAGCGCAATTTTATTAGCTTTCCATTGCTATATTTCGTTATCTGATAAATTAATTAGAACCATGCATAAATTAGCGTTAAATAAATAAATAAAATCATCAATTGGGTAATTTTCCCGATTGATGATTTTATTTATTTACTTATATATTTCATTTTCTGATAAATGAATTAGTACCGTGTATAAATTAGCGTTGACTAAATAAATAACATCATCAATCGGGAAAATTACCCGATTGATGATTTTATTTATTTGGTCAACGCTAACTTATGCATGGTTTTAATTAATTTATCAGATAACGAAATATAGCAATGGAAAACTAATAACATTGCGCTTCTATTGATACCCTTCATGATAAAAGTTGACTCGCAAAGTTTTAAATAGCGAAGAGTTGAAGTGAATATTAAGTTCATGCATATTTCTTCATAGTCTCGTAATGGCATTTCTTTAGCGTGTTTTACTGTTTTTTATTTGATAATATTATAGAACAAACATTTACGAAGATTACAGTATATCATATATACTGATAAACCAGTCTATATGATCCGTATATATATATATGAATCCGAGCGGCCCTCCGACTTCGGCCCCGTGTGCGACGGGCCGATATTCCGTGCGCAGTCCAGGTATACAGTGGTCTCTGGCTATACCTATCATGTTTTTGTTTTTTCACCAACATTAATTAATTAATTACGCTGCACTTGTCAATATTGAATTCCATCTGCCAATCGTTCATTTTATATATGCCTCCCTTCAAGGATGTCACATTGGAATGCTTGAGTGAGCATGGGCCTCGTTTGGGTGGGAGACAGGGGGACATGTTCTCCCACATTTTGGAGTGGGGGGAGACAGGGTATCACTTGTCCCCCCGACTTTAAACATTAAAACTAACGTTATAATATTTTTCCATGGAATGGTTTTCAGCTAAACTTTTTATAAACAAGGATTGAAAAATAGTCTTATCTCTAGGTAGAGTCTTTTACAATAAAATGTTGTGCTTGCATTGTGCATACATTTACCCTCACATTACAAAAATGCTGCACCGGCGGTCGGGAGGCTTCGCCACCCGAACCTCCCATACCGTTCTCACAAGATAGTATGTTGTTGATTGTCCCCCCCATACCACGTGTGTAGACAAAACGAGGCCCCTGTGAGGCTGTGAGTGAGTATACTGTCTTTACCTTCCTTTATTGCTGCATATAGGTATATTATATATACTGTTAAAATTACGACAGACCGACCTCATATGTGTGTGTCTGTGTGACTCAAAAGTTTACACAGGTCCAGTATTCTCCTTCATCTCCTACGATAAGACAAGCCGAGGAATAGGGTCGGGCGAGCGGGGTGCTGACACATGCACTCAACTCAGACAGTCAGACTCCACTGTTTATTTTGGTGAGGGTCTTGTCCACTTACGCGAGTAGACAGGTGAATGAAGTAAGAGGGCGGGAGGCATTGTGTGGGACGGCAGGAGATAGCAGTAGGGATTGCTCATCTCTTCACGGGGTTCTATTCACCCTTGATATTATCTCTCTTTCATCGAAGTGCTGAGTGCTGAATGCATTGAGTTACTTTGATAACTCAGAACTCATTGCATTTAGCAGTTCCTTTGGCGCAGTGTAAAGGGCGTTGGACTTTTCAGGGGCGCCCACAGAGATACCTGTAGTGGACGCACAAATTATATAGGGCCCACTGTTGATGGGTGTGGGCACAGTCTATTAGACTGTGGGTGTGGGTGGCGAGCGAAGCGAGCCTACTCAGGTGGGGGGTCTGGGGGGGCGCTGTAAGCCCCCCCCCCTGATTTTTTTTGCAGTTTTGGTCAATTTTAGATGCATTTTGGGGCCTCATAGAGGCCTCATAGGGACTTATAAGGGGCCTCATAGGGGCCCCTAGGGGGGCCATTATAGGGGCCCACACATGCCTGGAGGCTTACAGTGGACGCACGTGCGTCCAGTGCGTCCGCCTGTGGGCGCCCCTGGGACTTTTAACTTTAAAGGTCCCGAGGGTTCGACCCCGGCAGGAACGAGACAGGAGATCATGGTTTTCCCAGTACGCAGCTGCGCCTCGTCACCCGCTGCTGAGCTACTGGCCACCCCCACACTCCACTCCCTCGAGTCATGACCGTAAAAGGCACAATGGGTGGGCGGGGATATAGGGCGTAAGTGGTCAATAGATGCAGAGGGGCGGGAGATGGCACCCTGAGGTGACCAGCCTCCTGCCGCTGTGATGGGGGAGGGGGAGGGGGGGAGGGAGTCTTCTTCTTCCGACTCCTTCTTCCTTCGACTATATCTTCTCTCTTCTCTTTCTTGCTGTTGAGATATTCTGAGGGGGATTCCTGAAGGGGCAGTCTTGGTCAAGGGGGTCAACATCATGCCCTGTCGACAGAGACTTGCATATGGCCGTTGATGGAGCCATGTAAAGCTGCCATGGGAAGTGCGTACCTTCGGTCCGACAGAAGCTTTACATTGCCCTGGGCCATAGCTACCTTTTGAAATCCCGTCAGTATGTCCTTCCAACAGACACATGACTCAGACTGGTAATTCATAATTCAGAAATAAACCATTTCCTTTTTTCTTGCCCCGTGAGGATTCGAACCTTCGCTAACACCTAAGGCGTTTTCTGCGGGGGATTTTTTATTACAATCGGAAAATTTTTGGTTGCAAACGGTCACAACAACAACAAATGATTGCGGGTCGGGCCAATCATCTTCCCTGGATGGTTGAACAGGGATCGAAATTTGAGCAACCAAAAATTTTTCGGTTGCAGTCAGGATCCCCGCAGAAAACGCCTCTAGATTTGCACCAAACACGGGCGCTTTAACCATTAATGTCAATAAGGACGACCCAATAGACCGAGTGGTTCTGGTGTATTTATGTTCATTACACCGCGGCGTCATATCTACGCCGTCCAACCAAGACCTGCTGAGAGAGAGAAGCAGAAGGCTCTGGGTCCAACCCCGCACCTCTTCATGACCCACTACATACGTTTTCCTACTCGTCGTACACGATATTTTATTCAGCAACCTTGAGACTGTGCCAAAAGGCACTCGGAGGATAGCACGTGGCCCATCGCTTCCGGGTCAGGGTCTTCATGTCATAAGACTAGGGACAAGGACAAGTATTCTTGCATGTTGGTTAGTGGTTACTGTCAGGACCAAGGATACTATAAGATATCGTTGGTGTCACCCATCCTGACCAAGAATACTATACTATATGGTATCCTTGGGGGACACAGACTATATAAAAAAAATTACAGGGCGAGGACAAAAATTATGCGCGTTCCGCGTATGCAAAATTATGCGCGTAAACTGCTTATATTATGTTTTCGATTTTTTTTTTTAATATATATATATATATATATATATATATATATCTATCTATCTATCTATCTATCTATATCTATCTATCTATATATATCTATCTCTATATCTATATCTATATCTATATATATCTATATCTATATACATATATGCTACACACAGTCAGGAGAAAAATGTTTGCAAGCAGAAGTTAGAAACTTTACTTAGCAAACGATGTAACGCCACATGATTACTATAAATAGGAATACAATCTATTGATAATTTTTCATTTCGTTAAATTTTCTAGTCTACAATCAGCCTACAAAGTCCACCACCATGAATGCCCAATTAAGAGCGTACATCAGAATGTGAGTTTAATTAATTCACTTATTATCAAAATAATTTGTCCCTGAGGAAGTAAGAGCCTTGAAGGATGAATAGTCACAAAAGAAGTTTTCATGCATAAATGTTGTAGAACAGTGGTTATCAACTAGTGATCCACGTGACTTTGTTAGTGGTCTACAGGACGTTCACGATATTTGGAAATGAACTAGAGATTGGTGCTACTATTCTTAAATTTGTTGTTTGTGTTCTGTCAGCTGCCGCGCTCCTACAGGCAAGACTGTTGCAGAGTTGCGGTTTTGCGTCACCTTACCCTTTTTATCATACTATCTCTAAAGTTTGAAAGGAGATGGACCACAATTTTTTTTTTTCAATTGGGCTAGTGGTCCATGGCTTGAAACGAGTTGAGAACCACTGTTGCACAGTGATTAAAAGGGTATGACTGGAGAGCGTTAATATTTCCAAGAAATGAGAGAACATGAAGGAATGGTGCACTTTTTTCTGCCTTAGCTTTGTATGCCACCTCACATGTTTAGGAAAAAAACAAATCTTAAATTGCATGACTGCACTTTATAAATAAGTGATCATCACTGAGAAGCATAGGTAAGGGGATACATTGCCTCTCACTATCCCGGAATGTTAAAAGTACTGTTACATTACAGCTGTTATCTTGTATGTACCTTTATTATAAATCAATAGTACATTACGTAGTTTATTGAAGAAGCTGAAAATAGCACATGTAGGCTACAGTTTCTTCCCAAGAGGAATGTTTGCATAGCATTTCCTTTCACTGTGACTGCATCATTCTAACTAGATAAATAGATAAGGACCAGCTGTCTCCTTACACCCAAGAACTACCTGTCAGATACATTTTCACATACAGTCCACACTCGTCACTTCACCACACTCGGCTGGAGAAGGAATGGCTTGATTTATCAGCTCAGTTCTTATCTATCCAGGTAACATGAATGTCCTTTAATACTTTTACACTACACATCAGAAATACATGAGCCACATTATTGGCCTCATAGAATAGGTACAGCCTGACATGATGATAAGGCTACTGTTGTGTTCAGGCATGTGATTCAGGTAACATGTTGCAAAAATAATTTTATGCTGTCAATTAATTTGCCTTTCAGTTTACAGCAACACGTCCTGCAAAATATAGAATAAAATATAATAAATTCTTAAAACTAAAACTATAATTAAGCCTAAGAACAATAATGAGCACCCATCACACTAGCACCAATAAAGAAAACACAGTAGCTTTACAGAGATGACAACTCAGATTTCCTTCAAAAGCAAAGATCATATTTGAGGCTTTCAGTGAAACAATTTGCTTTCTGCTAAAGGTAAATTATAATAATAAATTTTGTACTTTTACATCAGCACTAATAAGCACAACATAAGCACCCATCACACTAGCACCAATAAATAAGACAGAGCAGCTTTATGGAGATGTCAATTAAGATTTCTTTACTTGAGGAGGAGTATAGATAATAAGTTTCCAGTGCATCAACCATTATTATATTTTTTTTTTTTACTTTTACAGCAGCATTAATGGAATTAAATACAGGCCAATTTTCTATTTTTGTAAGTAATCAAGGTGTGTGCACTGTATAACATTACAAATTATTAAGTCTTGTGACAAAGTTTTTGTTTATTAGTAGCCAAAAACTAATGTAATTTAGGTATCAAATCCTTCAGCGCTTATGGAGTCAAACAAAATTTCACCTAAAAGACTGATGCATGGCCTGTACCTTAACTTTCATAATATCATATAAAAGCTAGCACATGCAAGCATGTATAAAGCCTTTCAGAACAGAGAAATAGAAGTGTACTTTCTCCTAGTTTTAATTCTGCAGAACAAAAAAATGATATATTACTCTGATTTTTGTCTTTATAAGATACCATCTAACATTTATGGGTATTAAAGACTTTTACCTCACTGCACTACAACTTTCTCCACGTGTCTGAATTGTTCATCAAGTTTCATAAATGAATAACTTGAAGATATCTAAAAACAAAAACAACAACATATATATGAGGCGTGCACCAATCACGACTCTCATAATGATGCCCTGCAGTTATATCACATACAGAAGGTAACAATTGAAAGGAAGCTCGTAAAGGCAGGTAAAATATGTGTCACCCTAAAACAAATAACTGATGAATATACAACATAATTGCATGAGTTAATCAAAGCTGATTTCATTGATTTATATACACAGCAAAAAAATTGCAACAAAATTATTTCATTCATGTCTAACTAATGTTTACAATAAGGTCTCATATTCGACGATTTATTGATGCAAGAGATCATCAAAAGTTAATTTGTCAAATATATATAAATAAGACAATAGGAAACATTGATTGGTATCAGCATTCAGAGAATTAACCCTTTATTGCTTATTTCACAGCTTAAAACCTCACTTATTTCTATCAGTCATTATTGGATACCAATTGAAAACTAATGAAAGTTTCTTTTGGCGGGGAAATACAATGAGAACAGTTAGAGAGCATTTCCTAGAGGGAAAATATTCCCTAAATGCAAGTACGTATATGATCGCCAAACATGATTGTGTTTTTAAATGGGGAAAATAATAAAGAAAATAATAAAAAATAGCAAGTCACTTTAGATGTGGCTGGCGGGATTAGCGGATATGCAACATCATCGCCGCTATCCTCTCCCTCTCTCATATTGTTCACTATTGACTACTTTTAAATGAGTTTTAAATACTCTGTGTACATTTAATTACGTATATGATAAGACCATATAATTCTACGAACGATCCATTTTCTGAAGACAAACAATGAGTTTGTATACATTCCTATAAGTTGTGGCAGAGTTGCTTGTGCGACGTTGTCAAGTAAGGTGACCAGGTCATCCTACTTGACCTCCCTCCAGGTCATGGAGGGAAAGCGGGTGAGAGAGGAGTATTGTTTATAGTAGGTGGCGGGGGTGAAGTGGCAACACAGCTAGCGGTTAAACGCCTCAGGCGACCACATCTAAGTGACTTGATAAGATGGAAAGACTATAGCTGTGTCCAACCTCGGTCTACCCCACGCGGTTAGCGTGGATAAGGCGTGCTATGTTTACATTCCGAAAACTTGTTGTACATTGCTCTGGCAGCATGTTTAAGAATATGGTAATAGTTGTGCATTAAACCATTTCTCCAAATATCTTCCATATCATAATGTTATACTAGTTAAGTAATATGTTTACTAAATTGCAAGTTGTACTTATAAGTTGATTGTATGGAGAAAATAATTCCTGTTATACGGGTGTATTTTCTTTTTCACACCTCCAAGACATCTTTGTCTTGTTTGTAAAATGAATTTGAATAGTCTATCTGTGAAACTTGCAAAACATGTATCTGAGATTCACAGGCTTTTACATCAGAGCGCAAGTGGTCAGTGTAGACCTCTGCAGGTTGGGGTCGCCAAATGCAAATTTGCCAAATCCAAAGACGCCAAACATGAGACCTTAACCGTACATAGAATGCAATAATGCACAAATTCTGCAACCGTAAGCTCACTAAAGCTAAATAAAATATCGCCCATAAATACCTGAACATTTTGAGCATGCTAAGTGCTAAACAATGTATGTACAGTTATGTGGGCATATTTGTACTCTTGAGTAATGAGATGTAGTCATGGAATTCCAATGATTACAATGGAAATCTTCTGACAAGCACACACAATAAAAAAAATGGTAAAAAAAAAGTCACTAGATACTACTAGAACACAGGTCCCTTACAATTTGCAGTCTTGGTCTTTGCGATTTAGATTTTTCACGACAGTTATTCGTGGAGAAAATATTTTTCACATTTTTTTTTTGCAGGTTAGCAGGTGCAATCTGGGTTTGCAGTGGCCAAATTTGCTCTAACCCAGTCAAACGTGCCACCAAGGTTTGCCAGGTTTATCTTTTTGAGTACCCTTTGAGACTCTACTATCAATTTTTTATTAAGAAAAAAAGGAGTCAGGAAATGTCCTTTTCTGTCCTCATTCACTTTGTGCTAACTTATTAATAATAATAATAAAGATAATAACAATAATAATGATAAAAACAATGATAATCTACCTATCCACTCCTACGTTGATGACTCTACCCTGCATTTTTCAACGTTGTTCCCTAGACACCCTACTCTACAGGAATTAAGGGATTCACAGAGCACCTAACTTCTATTTTTTCTTTAATTTCTGAATGGGGCAAACCTTGTTTTGTTCAATGCCTCAAAAACTCAATTTTAAGTAACCTATCAACTCGACATAACCTTCCAGACAACTATCCCCGCTTCTTCAATGACACGCAACTGTCTCCTTCTTCTACAATGAACTTTCTTGGACTATCCTTAACTAAAAAATTTAACTGGAAATCTCACATCTCATCTCTTGCCAAATCAGCTTCTAAGAAGTTAGGTGTCCGTGGCGTCTGCGTCCATTTTTTTTTACCTCCCAGTTGCTTGCTCTGTACAGGGGCCTTATCCGCCTATGTATGGAGTATGTCTCACATGTTTGGGGGGATCCACTCATACAGCTCTCCTTAACAGGGTGGAATCAAAAGCTTTTTGTCTCATCAACTCCCCTCCACTAACTGACTGTCTTCAATCTCTAAATCACCGCCGCAATGTTGCTTCTCTTGCTATCTTCAACCCTTGGCCAGCCCTTTGAGATGTAATATTTTTTTTTTTTAATAATAATGACCCCCAAGGAGACATCTCTGCATCTCTCTCCCATTTTCTCCATATGTTACATTTTGATTTTCTAATATTTTCTTTTCTATGAGGAGGGAAAGGCAGCAATGATAGTATTTTCTAGGCACACTCAGCCTAGTTCTGCAACCAGGAGCAGGAGAGCAGAAAGGGGGGCAGCAAACATTCAGGATCTTTTGTTAATCGCAAGATATATGTTACATATTTTTCGCAAATTGTAAGGGACCATTATAGTCAGTTACGCAGCAAAACAGGACATCACAGCTGATGCGGAACTTGTGCAATGGCCACTTTGCTAAGAATAAAATGCGTAAATCCTGAAAACAATTTGCAGGATTAGTCTTCAAACCTACACTTGCATGCACAACATACACTGTAGTAATCTAAACCCATTATGTAAGTGGAGAAATGCACACTCTCAACTTCAAGTGGGTGGAAACAGGCTGTGCTATGGGGACTTCTAGCAGCACTTCCACACCGCGATGGCCAAGTTGCCGGCAAAGAACATGTACAACAAATTCTTCACCTCATAGGATACTTCAAAGCCAAAAGCCTCGCCGACCACACAGTGCCAGGTGGCTCCATAACGCTTGTCCATGGTCTCCTTGATGACCCTGGCAGCACTCTGTGGGAACATGGAAAATTTTAACTAAGAATCCTGAGCAAAATGAAATCTTTAGAACATTATATATAGATAAGAAATTCTTATTTCAGTAAAATATACTCATTTCTACATGATGCTTTCCTGCGCCAGAATGCAAACCCACAAGTGAGGGTCATGGCAACCTTGGTAAGGAAAGGTGGAAAGTTGAGGGGCTAAGGCTGCTACACACCTACTTGTGGATTTACATTCTGGTGAAGGTAAGCATCCATGGATTCACATTTTTTTTACATCATGAGGAATAGGCCGAAAAAAAAGCCCGCTAGCTGCCAGTCCCTATAAAGTAGACAGTAAAAGATTGCAGAAAGAGGGGTGGGCCAATTTAGTTTGGAAGGTGTCTTGACACCTCTTTTGAAGTAATTCATGCCATAGGAAGATGGAAAAATAGAAACAGGAAGAGAGTTCCAGAGTTTACCAGTGAAAGGAATGAAAGTGAAGATACTGGTTAACTCTTGCATTAGGAAGATGGAGAGAATAGGGATGAGAGTAAGTAGAAAGTCTTTGGCAGCGAAGCTGTGGGAGTGGGGAAGCATGCAGTTAGCAAGTTCAGAAGAGTAGTAAGCATGAGAATAGTGGTAGTAGATAGCAATCGGGGCAACATTGTGGTGGTGATGGAGAGATTGAAGACAGTCAGTTAGAGGTGGAGAGTTGATGAGAAGAAAAGTTTTTGACTCAACCCTGTTTAGGAAAGCTGTACGAGTGGATCCCCCTCAAACATGAGACATACTCCATACATGGGCAGATAAGGCCCCTGTACAGAGCAAGCAGTTGGGAGGTAGAAAAAAATGAACTCAGACGCCATAGGACACGTAACGTCTCAAAAGCTGCTATATGAGATGAGATGAGATGTGAAATTTTTAGTTCAGATTCTTAGTAAGGGCTAGTCCAAGAATGTTCATTGTAGAAGAGGGAAACAGTTGGGGGTCATTGAAGAAGAGGGGATGGTTAGATGGTCTGGAATGGATGGAATTAAATGGTTAGGGGATGGTCTGGAAGGTTATGTCGAGTAGATAGGTGAAGAAATTGGGTTTTTGAGGCATTGAATAAAAAAAGGTTTCCTTTGCCTCATTAAAAAATTAAAGAAAGATCAGAAGTTAGGCGCTCTGTGACACCTCTCTGTGAATCATTTAATTCCTGTTGACTTGGACGCCTACTGAACGATGTTGAAAAATGCAGGGTAGAGTCATCAGCGTAGGAGTGGATAGGGCATTGAGTTGGACTTATAACATCATCAATGAATAATAGATAGAGAGTGGGTGACAGGACAGAACCCTAAGAAACACCACTATAGATAGATTTAGGAGAACAAAAACCATCTACAACAGCTGCAATAGAACGGTTAGAAAGGAAACTTTCCTGAAAATGTAGGAGGCGAGAGAAGGAGAGAAACCGAAAGATGGTAGTTTGGAAAATACAGATATGTGCCAGACTATCAAAAGTTTTTGGTATGTCTAGGGCAACAGCAAAAGTTTCACCGAAACTCCTAAAAGAGGATGACCAAGATTCAGTTAGGAAAACTAGAAGATAGCCCTTTATGGAAACCGTACTGGCAATTAGATTGAAGATTGTGACATGTACATACTGTACATACCTACTACCTATCTACTTATATCAAAGAAATAAAACATTCAGACTGTAGTACTGATCACTTTACTATTTTTAATCATAGACATCACCATAGATAACTAGCTCATTCATATTTTTGTTAACAGAGCAGGGTTTTCTGAGTTGATATCAATTCTACCAAATCATAGGATATGACTTACGTTAGGGTAACTTAGGATATGCAGTACAATATCAAGATTCAATAAATGGTTATCAAAATCGGCACACATAATGCAAGAAGATCAACTGATTGATACAGTGGACGCACAAGACATTTTCAACTGCTACTTATACAAATATGAAGCGAACCTCATTATTTCGGCTACTTCTCGCAATAATTTTCATAAAAAGTATGATTTGCATGGGTGAGTGTTTTAATTTTGAGCTCCTCACCTCATTGTTGGCTTGGTGCTTCTCACAAGCCGTCACAATCAGCTCTATGGTTTCACTTTTCATCTCATCAGACATATCTGTGTGCTGTAGGGAGAAAGGTGAACACATAATTATAGTTCTATCTATTTGTCTACTTACTATTTAGGTATCTATATAAATCCCTTGCAGCCTATTTAATCTCATCTATACATATCAATATCACACATAGTTTCTATGCTACATATATTTTCTTGTAATTTTTCATCTTATGATGAACTGATATGCTTCTCCCAAGTAGCAGCTCATCTCCACTATAGCTAAAAATATTTTTTTCACCATATTGATTGCTTCATAGAATTGAGTCATCATATCACTTTATGAGCATCTAATTGAAAAATAACAGAAACATAAAATGTCTGGTAAAGGGCAGTTGGCCTACACAAGGCAGCCCGTTTACCTAATACACTCTCATCTATTTCACCATCCCTTACAGCTTTCCATCATATATACAACCATTAGAATACCTGATACAATTATTGATACAAGTGTGTTTACATGGTAAATTTCCTCAGAAATTATGATTCATAAACTATTCCTTTTTTTCTTCTCATACAAAGGCCTTTTTCTAAACACAAGGGGTGGTATATAGCACGGTAAGTGGTAACGGCGGTAGCGACAGCGCAGTTCTCGTCCATTATAACCGTTCATCCATACGACCATGCAAAACACAGTACACACTCCCTACATGTGTAAACCCCCTGGCCTCGCCCCCCCCCCCCCCCATGACTCACCCGCAGCAACGGATAAGTGTGGACAATTTTCTTGGTATCGTCAACACTGTCCTGCTTTCTAAAATCCGACATAATGACGACCTTTTGCCCCTTGAGCACCGTGTTGAGGGCGCGGCGGGGCAGGGCAGCGGTGGGCGTTCACCATGACGAGTGTTCTGCCCGATATTGAACTATCACGCCGCTCCAAGCCATTCGTGCAGCGGTGTGTGGACTTGTTTATGGCTTAGCTGCCTGCCGGGATAATGGAGGTGGTGGGTGAGGTGGATCCAGGGTTGCGGTGCAGTCTTTGCTGGACAGGTGGGCGTGAAGACGTGCGTTGACCGCAGGGACGCAGCCCACCCTATTGCCATGACGACCATCCAGCCTTTCCTACGGCCCACTAAAGTGTTTCTTTCTCTTTATTTATTGTTGGTTTTTCTTTTACTTATAACTCTTCAGGCCACTTCCATTTGCGATATTTCAGGAACCAGTTCACGGAACCCAAGAACTCAGGCGTTCCATTTGTGCACGAAAACCTGGGTCCGAGCTACCGTAGATAACAGTCAAGTCGCCACCTGCAGTCATGTCGCCAGCCGCCAGATATTACAAATCATGAGGCGTATTTTGTAGTGTCCTTTCAGAGTAGATTATACTTATTTAAGCTCCGCCCCTGCTTGCCATCACAAAATACGATTGTAGCGCTGCCAAAGCCCTTTCTAGATGTTGCCGAGAGTAAAAGTGTCGTACACTTCATTACCTCTTAAGCCGGCCACACGCACACCGGCGCGGCCTGTCCGGCCGACAAAAAGTGGCGAGGCATCGTTCGCCGGACGAGACCCACACACACACCGGCCGCCTCATAAAAATATACAGTACACGTCGGACCACCGTGGTGACAACATGAATCTGTTGTCCGAAAATGACTTGTTGGCGATGGCTGCATGTGCAGCCATATTATAATACTTATATATAATACGTCATACTATATATAATACGTCATATATAATAATACCTATATTATCATAAATACAATTATAACTGGTACAATTAGTCATTATCTGGCCGAGCGAGGGGCGGGCCGCGCCGGAAGGCACCCACACACACGCAGGCGGCAGGCCGCGCCGGACGGAATTTTCAAGCGCCGACTGATTTTCATCCGGCCGCTGCGACAGGCCCCGCCGGATGAAAAACACCCCCACACACACACCGGCCGCCTCTAGCCACGCCCCTTTTCGTCGGCCGGACAGGCCGCGCCGGTGTGTGTGTGGCCGGGTTTACAGAGGCTCAAGGAATATCGTTAAGGCCATGTCACACGGACACTTTTTCCGGCATCTTTTGGTAGCAAAAGCGTATCAGGCATCATTTGACGCCTGATACCGGCATCTTTTGGTAGCAAACGCAGAGTCGCGCATGTTCGTTCTTTTGCCACCAGGACCGGCATCCTTGTTTACATTTTGGAGCCTGTGGTGCCAGATGCAGAACAATTTCCCTGTTTGAGGGAAGGTTTGGCTTCGAAAGGGAGAAAATAAAGGCAAAAAAGAGGAAAAAATACCATTTTGTTTATCTTATATATATATATATATATATTTTTTTTTTTTTAACGTATGATTTAGATAATATATAATATATAATTAAGTTTTAAGTTGTTGATGAAAAGTTATGACGGAAAATGTTGATAAAAACTGAAATTTAATAGGCATTTAATAGGCTGCGTGTGTTTTTACTATAGAATCGGGAATAATGTGTGTTATTTTTACTTGATTTAGGAATTCAAGCAAGGTTTATTTATGGTTATCTCAAGGGAAATGTGAAGAGGGAAGGACATTTTATAGATGCCAGTAGAATCAGTATAGCTAAAGGCCGGTTCCCATCAGCCCGCTTGTACGGCCGTCTTACAACAACACCGCTCAACAATGACGTCACCATCATCACCGCTTGAGTGGTATTTGTGGTAACTGGGCACAGTTGGCAACTCCGCTCGAGCGGACACCGCCGAGCGGGAGAGATGACTTGAATTTAACTTTGTACGGCGGCCGTACAGCGGTACGGCTGTGCGGTAGACTTTGTTGTGACGTCATTGTGACGTCTTTGTTGTTGTATGGCGGCCGTACAAGCGGGATGATGGGAACCGGGCTTAAGATAGAAGAATAAAGGCCGGTTCCCATCAGCCCGCTTGTACGGCCGTCTTACAACAACACCGCTCAACAATGACGTCACCATCATCACCGCTTGAGTGGTATTTGTGGTAACTGGGCACAGTTGGCAACTCCGCTCGAGCGGACACCGCTGAGCAGGAGAGATGACTTGAATTTAACTTTGTACGGCGGCCGTACAGCGGTACGGCGGTGCAGTAGACTTTGTTGTGACGTCATTGTGACGTCTTTGTTGTTGTATGGCGGCCGTACAAGCGGGAAGGTGGGAACCGAGCTTAAGATCTAGCTACTCTGGTAGGAAGATGCTCGTAGCCGAAACGCCGTGTGACAAATCGCGCACCTTTTGCCACCAGTACGGGCATCTTTTGATAGCAAGATACCAAAAGATGCCGGAAAATATTGCTCGTGTGACATGGCCTTTATTAAGGTTGACATTATTGAAGGCACAGCAAAGAGTAGTAGCGTGATTGTCTGTATTACACATCGATATCTAATTGTTTTGAGCTCTTAGAATGGCCTAGCATTGTTTTCTAACTCTATAGATAGACTTGATATTAAACTGAAATGTTTAGGGCGCTATGAAACTGTTATTTGAATATCTATTTGCTACACAGCCATTTCACGATGTGCGTCGAGGATGTTTAATGCTTTCATGGACCTGTACGTGTGTAGGCTACGTGTACCTACATCTACGTTTCACCTATTATTCTTTGCCTAAACCTAGATGAATGCTGGTTGTGATTCATCCTCCAGTGCATCTCCCCCGTTTAACATCCATGGGCGGGTGTGTGGTGGGCGGGTGTGTGATGGGCGTGTGGTGTGTGGTAGGTGTGTGGTGGGCGGATGTGTGATGGGCGTGTGGTGGGTGGGTGTGTGGTGTGTGTGTGGTGGGCGGGTGGGTGGTGGGCGGGTGAGTGATGGGCGGGTGTGTGGTAGGTGTGTGGTGGGCGGATGTGTGATGGGCGTGTGGTGGGTGGGTGTGTAATGGGTGTGTGGTGGGTGTGTGGTGGGCGGGTGGTGGGTGGGTGGGTGGTGGTGGGTGTGTGATGGGTGTGTGGTGGGTTACACACAACGGGTGTGTTATAATCTTGGAGAGGCTTCCTACCGTGTTGGAGCTGAATCAGACTGATGAAATGTTCGTATTCGTGCCCTGCGATAGGTTCTCTAAAAGGCTTTCTTTTTGTGTGATATAACATATATACCAAATTTATACATTTCTATTGCAAATGTAATATCACTCATGAATATATTTAAGTATTTGACTATACTATAGCAATAATACACCAGTTTTGGTGCTAAGCCAGCAAGCATCAACGAAGATTCGGACACATTGAAAGATTCGAGGGATTGGAAAAATTGTTCCCAGACGTCGCTGGAGAATTTTAATATTTGTGACTTTTTACCTGTTAAGAGTCACCTACTCTACTCCTTACTACTCCTTACCTACTCCTAATTAAATTCAGTATCCTTTGCATGTCGTGCGCATGTAATGAATGTTGAATTGGATGAGAATTAAAGGAAAAGAGAAACATTTACGGGAGGAGTTTTGATAAGATTTTCTCATGCGCGCGATCTGATTGGCCAGGCTCTTGAAACCACCACCCACACCCATAATTGTATATTTTTTCGGGAAAAGAGTATAATTTGGTGCCGGGAGTGTATCTGCTCAGTTTTCTGTACACGCAAAAGAGTAGAAAATAAGTGGGCGGAGCTTAAATAAGTATAATTCTGCTTTGTATTGTAGTCACAAAATACGCCTCATAGCATCACTACTGATTTTTATGCGCCACTGAAGATGTTA
Source organism: Chionoecetes opilio (assembly GCA_016584305.1). Taxonomy (NCBI): domain Eukaryota; kingdom Metazoa; phylum Arthropoda; class Malacostraca; order Decapoda; family Majidae; genus Chionoecetes; species Chionoecetes opilio. The sequence goes on along the minus strand of JACEEZ010019504.1, from coordinate 40,166 downwards.
CACAGTAGTTTATATCATGATTGTATAATCTACCCTGTTTCAGCGTTGTTTTATGCTTTGTATCTGCAAATATAACTGTTGCGCATTTTGCTTCTCACGTTTTTCTTCGCGCGATGACAGACAGTAGTTCATCACCTTTCGGGCGACAGGACACAAAACTTGCCAGATCTTTCAAACTTGAATAGAATTTGTTTTCACGTTGGCAGAGGAATTTTTATATATCTAAGCATCTTCCGCAGCTAATATATATAGAGACTTGTTTTACTTTACCTCTAATTTCCCTGAATTCCCCAGAGTGGCGACTCAACTGTTGGGTTAAAATACTAGCTGGCGACTTTACTATAGCAGGTATAGCAAGGTCGCCACTCGGTTTTATTTTTGTCATTTGTTCATTTATAGCCCTAACATGACACAGATGAAGACACAAAATGACACAGACTTTCCAGATAGACCCTTCTAACTTTCCTGAAATCATGGATGTACAAATGTAAGTATTAAAAGGCGTATTTTGTCCATGCCCTTGGAAGTAAAATTTTACTTATTTAAGCTCCGCCCACTTATTTTTTACTCTTTTGCGTGCATAGAAAACTGAGCAGATACACTCCGGCAGCGATATTTTACTCTTTTCCTGTAAAGTTTTACAGTCGTGGGTGTGAGTGGTGGTTTCAAGAGCCTGGCCAATCAGATCGCGCGCATGAGAAAATCTTATCAAAACTCCTCCCGTAAAGGTTTCTCTTTTCCTTTAATTCTCATCCAATTCAACATTCATTACATGCGCACGACATGCAAAGGATACTGTATTTAATTAAGAGTAGGTAAGGAGTAGTAAGGAGTAGAGTAGGTGACTCTTAACAGGTAAGAAGTCACAAATATTAAAATTCTCCAGCGACGTCTGGGAACAAATTTCCCAATCCCTCGAATTTTTCAATGTGTCCGAATCTTCGTTGATGCTTGCTGGCTTAGCACCAAAACTGGTGTATTATTGCTATAGTATAGTCAAATACTTAAATATATTCATGAGTGATATTACATTTGCAATAGAAATGTATAAATTTGGTATATATGTTATATCACACAAAAAGAAAGCCTTTTAGAGAACCTATCGCAGGGCACGAATACGAACATTTCATCAGTCTGATTCAGCTTCAACACGGTAGGAAGGTCTCTGTGTGTAGCCTAACCCACGGGCCACCACACACCCACCACCACCCAGGCACCCACCCGCCCACCACCACCCACCCACCCACCACCCGCCCACCACACACCCATCACACACCCACCCACCACACGCCCATCACCCATCCGCCCACCACCCGCCCACCACACACCCACCCACCACACGCCCCATCACCCATCCGCCCACACACACCCACCCACCACCACGCCCATCACACATCCGCCCACCACACACCCACCCACCACACGCCCATCACCCATCCGCCCACCACACACCCACCCACCACACGCCCATCATACATCCGCCCACCACACACACACCCACCCACACGCCCATCACACATCCGCCCACCACACACCCACCCACCACACGCCCATCACCCATCCGCCCCACCACCACCCACCCACCACACGCCCATCATACATCCGCCCACCACACACCCACCCACCACACGTCCATCACACACCCGCCCACCACACACCCGCCCATGGATGTTAAACGGGGGAGATGCACTGGAGGATGAATCACAACCAGCATTCATCTAGGTTTAGGCAAAGAATAATTGGTGAAACGTAGATGTAGGTACACGTAGCCTACATACGTACAGGTCCATGAAAGCATTAAACATCCTCGACGCACATCGTGAAATGGCTGTGTAGCAAATAGATATTCAAATAACAGTTTCATAGCGCCCTAAACATTTCAGTATAATATCAAATAAGTCCATCTATAGAGTTAGAAAACAATGCTAGGCCATTCTAAGAGCTCAAAACAATTAGATATCGATATGTAATACAGACAATCACGCTACTACTCTTTGCTGTGCCTTCAATAATGTCAACCTTAACGATATTCCTTGAGCCTCTGTAAGAGGTAATGAAGTGTACGACACTTTTACTCTCGGCAACATCAAGAAAGAGCTTTGGCAGCGCTACAATCGTATTTTGTGATGGCAAGCAGGGGCGGAGCTTAAATAAGTATAATTTTACTCCGGAAGGACACTACAAAATACGCCTTTAACGCCACCACACGTCTGTAAATAACAAAGAAACGTTGAACTGGCGACTTGACTGTTATCTACGGTAGGCGACGCGCGTAGTGACTCAATGGGGAGTTTTCTAATAAGCTCACGCTCAAGCCTGTTTCTCGCGCTGTCATATCCACTGCCCTTTGAGCGTGAATGATCTATCATTTATCGTAAATTCCCTGTGCTTTTTCGGAACATATCAGAATTACTCTTCAATACAACAACTGAAACAGTTCCTAATAAAAAATGTAGTTTATCATTTTATTTGTGAGCACTTGGTGAAAATATTGGTAAAACAATTGAATACCTGAAAAAATCAATTTTAAAAATCGTCTTTTCATGAATAAAAACGCAAGTTCACAAGCAGACTTAGAAACGTCGAGAGCATTTAACATAAGAGAAACCAGAAATATCTACTGTAGTAAGCATTCCACTGAGTCACCTATTTTGGGTGATGTCTGTCTGTCCTGCGACGAACATTAACAAGAGTCCATTTTAAGTGCTTGGCACCTCGAGAACAAGTACGGCATGGCAAGACAGTGAAAGCGTTGTTACATGCGAGAGCTCCGCCGCCCCCTCGGATCCACCTCAATGTCGAGGAGTGACAGCCCGGCATCCGTTGGTGATAGGTTCACCGGCTCTCGCTCCGACTCTCATCACAGTGTAACAGCTCGCCCTCGGTCGCTTGAGCTGCTCTGCACTGCTGGACTTCGCCATCGCAGACCTTGTGCTGTGACCGTTGTGGGCCTACCAACCCATAGCTGGTAGTGTGTACAGCCTGCTCCTCGTCTGTGTTTCAGTCTGCCTGCCGCCATGTCTGACACGTCAACGGGGGACAGACAGACATGGATGTCCAGGAGGATGAAGCCTCCTGTCCTCCCCTTCCCCCGCCAGCAAGAGGGCACGGGCGCCTTCTCCCCTCCGCAGGAAGGTCCTGATAAGGCCCCGCACCGACTCCGACACCCTAGTCCTCTCAGGTGCATTTTTTATTTGTCCAGGCGTCATACATCGGGGTTTGACTGGATGGGGTTGTTTATTTGATGTTGAGCTGTAGTCGGGTGCAAGGGTCATTGCTACTCCGTGCCGGGTCTCCCATGCTCTCCACCTCCGACCCTCGGCAAGTATGTCCTCGATGGGGTAAACCCGCGCCCTGGGAAAACGGCTGTGCCCGGTTGTTGTGATCTGGAGCCCAAACATCCCCAAGGTACCTGAACTGGGCAGGCCTCCCTTTCCCCTGGGGGAAGGCGATACCGGTAACCCTGCCGAAGGGGCTGAGCGTGAAGGCACTGACTTACCATACGCCAGGGTCGGGGCCCCTGGAGACCAACTGCCACACTGCAGGTCCGGAGGGACTTTCGACCTTCGATGGAGGGCGAGGTGGTCGAGATCACCTGGATTCCCGGCCCACAATCTGCCCAGGTACACCACTGGAAGTGGCTCCCGCCTAAAGGTGAGTGGGGACCCTTCCCCAACAAAGGTGTCCATCTCACAGTTGGTTGTACTGGGCACGCCCCTACCTCACTCCCTCTGCCTCCGGTGTCTGGGTGCCATCGGATCGGCCACTCCCTCCAACACTGCAGGTCTCCGGTGCGATTGCTTCCCCAGGTGCAGCCGGGCCTCACCATGCAAGGCGAGACTGACATCACCTGCACAGCCCTTCGCCGTTTACAGTGCGGGGGACCACATGGGCAGGTCTGCGCACTGCACTTTCAACGCCGGGCTACAAGCCAGCTCTCCGATGACTTGGCGCGGGAGGGGGAGCCCATGCACCGCCATCAACACGCCAGCGAGGACCTCGATCTGCCTAGCCTTCGGCCCTCCCAGCCACAACCATCACAACCAAGCCTGCACTCAGCTGAACCTACTATACCCCCAGCTACGGCGTTTACACCCAGGTATGTCGTATTCCGCCATCGCACAGGGAATAGTTAACGGCCCGCTGCAGGCGGCCCCGGAAGATGATGCCTCTTAGCCTCAGGCTCCCGTCGTCGACCCTGAACACGCAGCACTCTCCTCCTGTGCGCCGTTCGCACATCCGCCTGCGCACATCGTCGACACGCACGGATACTCAGGCCCCTCCGTCTACACCCCCCCCCCAGATCTCGAGTCTGAATTCACCACTCCACCACGAGGCTGAAGTGCACCCGGCCCGCACGGTTCGCCAACCCACCGTGGGTTAGGAAACCAGGACGTGCCTTTCGCATGCCGCTCTTGAGCCCGTCCCCCGTTATGTCCCAAAGGCCTCCCGCCCGCCATAGGCATCTGATCACTCAACGGCAGCACCAGCTTTCTTCCGACTACTCCGTGGTACAGTAATCTCCTCTATTTTCACACTCCTCTGGAAGGGTTACCAAAAAAAAAAAAAAAAAACCCCTTACAGAAGGGCACACCTGTGCCAGCCCTTCTCACTATCGTGGCAAACCCTCTCCATGCTCATCTCTCCCTATTTGGAATAGGATATGGCCTCACCTTCCTCCTCTGGAATGCCAGGTCTCTCCTCCGGAAAATCATCTGAAATGCAAACACCTGGGGGGACCAACTCCTTTACAAGTGGTCGGTTGGGCGAGGGACCTGGCTCCCCCCTACCTCGCGCTCAACTCCGGGCTACTCTATCCTCAGACAAGACCGACAACAGGGCCGTGGTGGAGGTATCCTCCTGCATCGAGACGTGCTTGCACCGCTCACCGCTTTCCCCTTCCCAGTGTCCGGGTGGGGCCTGGAGATCGTTGCTGCCAGGGTTAGCCTCCGGAGAGTTGGCTCACCGTGGCCGTAGATTATACAACCTGGGGGTGCCGCCACTTCACAGGAGATCGAACACTATATCGCCTCTCTCCCTCCCCCGGTGACATCATGGGGGAACTTTAACGCACACAACCAAGCGGGAGCTGACTGCCTACCCACAAAACGGAACATTCAGGTAAACACATTATCAGGATATGGTGGACTATCCTACCTTCACTTGCTGAGCCCGCCTGGTTGGACCACCAGGTTCACCCCCACATGGTGCTCCGTCGGTCCTGGACCTGTTCATTGGGGACCCGGCCTTAACCACCTCCACTTCTGTACTGGGCCTTACATGGGGAGTGACCACCTCCTGTGCTGGCCTCTGTCCCACGGCTCACCCAAAGCCCCATCCTGGCTGCCTGCCCCGCTGGAGAATAAGATCCTCCGAGTGGCCCCGCGTTACGGGAGGGCCCTCCAGCCCTCACCGGATCATCTCCACTCTACCTTGGAGGACGCCGCGTTTCCTTCATCAGACGCTGGAGACGGCGGGTAGCGGCTCGCCTTCACCTTGCCACGAGTCGCACACCCCGTCGCCCTGGGATCCATGTGAAATGACGACTGTGCCCGGGCAGAGAGTACTGGCCCGCCGTCGGGCCTGGAAAAGAAACCAGTGGCGGAGCGGGACACCCACGATAATGGCAGGCACTCAATACCGCCGTCTCAAATCCTCAGGCGCACGATCATACTCAAGGCCTCAGAGGAGTGCCTGGGTTCCCACTGCGCTCCTCCCTATCTTTCTTTCCTCCACAGGAGAAACTGGGACATCCTGAACTTATGGAGGGAGGAAGGGCATCACCCCATCCCTTCTGACGGAATGGTGGGCCCAGTCTCTTATTTGGAGGACCCGAGAAGGCCAGAGGGCTTCTTGGCTCGCCACTACCACCAGAAGATCGGGCTTCCCCTACTCTCCTCTCCTGCGGACCTTCCACCAAGCCACCTCTACCCATCGCCTCCCTGGTCTTCCTGAGTTTAACCCAGCCGTACAGACCGGCGGGACACGGATGCGGCCCTGTCCACACTAGCGTCACTGCAAGCAGCGGGACACGACCACATCCCTTACGGATTTTCTCAACATCACCTCTACCTCCCCTCACAGGGAATGCCTTTACGGCATTACAATGCACAGCTGGGATGACTAGGAAATTACCCCACATTTGGAGCATTCTGCCTAATCCCCATCCACAAGCCGGGAAAGATCCTTCTCTCCCCAGCTTCCTACAGGCCCATAGCTCTTCCTCCTCCTGTATTGGTTTTTATTTAGGAAGTGATGGAGCGCCTGGTGTCCACACGTCTCTCATGGTGGCTTGGGACTGAGGAGAAGCGACTGCTAAGGGAGAGCAGGGCGGCTTTCGGACCCAGAGGGGCACAATGGACGTGTGGGCCAGCTTGAGTTCAATATTGCGACCAACTACCGTCAGCGCCACTGTATGACTACACTTTCCTTGACCTGGAGGGGTGCTTCGATAAGGCACCACACGCAGGGTATCCTATAAAAGCTGGCCGGCATGGCAGACTGGGAACCTGCCTGGGTACACGACTTCCTTGGCGTTCGCTCCGTACCCGGGTTGCAGTGGGGCCTCTCTGTGCGCCCTCCCGTCCCATTCACAGAGGCGTTCCTCAAGGTCCATCCTAAGTCTCTTTTATCCAACGTCCTTCCTCTTCCGACCTCCACCTTCCAGCCCACCCACCTCCTCATCTATGCCGACGATATCAACCGCGTATAGTCAGCCGGGCCCCAAACGTTGGCCCGGCGCAGACCCACCTGCAAGAGGCAGCAATCTCCCTCGGTGGGGAATGGGTGACCACCTGGGGTCTGAAGTTCAGTGCCCCTAAAAGCACCCGTATGTTGTTTCCCTCAAACGCGGCTCCCTCCCCACATGCCTCCAACTGTGCGCGCCAGCGGTCCCTTACTCCAGGACGCACCACCTTCCTGGGGCTGCGGCTGGACGAGTCCTCGCCATCTCCTGGGGCCGGGCATTGGGAATATCTCCGCACCTCCTGAACAAGGCGCTGGATGTCATGAGAGGATTACCGGTGTCGTTGGGGTGCGACCCGGGATCTCCTACAATATTACCTTGCCACCCCATCAGACCCAAACTCATGTACGGCAGCAGAATTTATGGGTCGGCTGCCCGTACTACATTTGACCACGCGGGATCTCTTCAGAATGCCGCGTTTTCGAAATCTCCAGGGGGCAAATGAAAATATTCCCGGTTTCTATCCCTGCATGCCGAAAGGCATCCTCCCCTGTCCACCTACAGAAGGGTTATTTTATGCCAGCATAACACCAACTCATGAGCCTGCCACACAAGCTTCACCCCCTTGCTGCCTCTCTACGGCTGGCTCTGGTGTGAACACCACGCCAGTTTGGTCTCCGGGTGCCAAGCAACACCTTCTGGTTCGGGCCCTACTGGCTTCTCACCATCTCAGGCCTACCACCACCACCACCACAACCCACACCAGCCCACACTCTCCCCTCCCACCCTGCTGGGCACCTACTCCAGGTTTACCCTGCACCCTTCCAGGCCTCCTCCTTCGGCACTCTGACCAGTATTCGCGGCGACTCTGTTTCAGGCGGATGGACAGAGTATATCACCACCACATAAAGCCTGCTCACAGATGGCTTCACTCCCTTCCACCACCCTCCACGGCGGCTGCCATCTACGATCCTGCCACCTCCATAGAAGGACGTGGAGGCTTCCCCCCGGAGACCGATGTCTAACATATAGGCCTCTTGCCTCCACCAGCCATCTACACCTCCACACCGGGCACACCAAGGGCAAGGCTGTTGGTCTTACACAGACTCCCTCTCCTCACTCCACCTCCTCCTCTCCCGCCATCCACGATCCTCACGTCCCTCGTTCCACACAATCCAGAGGGCCTTCCCACCTTACCAACGAGGGTGTGGAGATCACTTTCAGGTGTGTCCCTCCCAGTGGTTATCCAGCAACGAAGGTGTGCTGATTCTGCTGCCAGGCATGGCCTATGACGGATGTAAACACTACACCCTATACACTCTTAGCGCTCTCCGCGGCAAAACGCCTCATCTCCGGGTCTGACCGCTCCGCTGCGAAAACACGCTCGGCGATGCCCTCCGCATCAACTCCATGGGCCATTACGCAAGTTGACTCCTCCCCCCAGCGTGGATAAGGAAAAAGTCCCGTGTCATTGATGTCGCTCTCACCCGCCTCCGCCCTGGGGAACACGACACTCACAGCTCACTGTGACATCGCCTCCGTCTGTCCCCTGCCCCACTGCCCCTGGTGCATAAAAGTTCCGGAGGACTATTGAACACTTCGGCTGCAGTGTCGCGCTTCCACTCCCACCGTGTGGGCATACACACCCAAACTCATCGCCCTGAACGTCAACACCTCTGACCTGCACACCCTGCTGGCGGCGGATGGTGTTACCCCCTCTCGCCAACACGACGATCCGCCTTACACTGGCCTTCCTGAGGAAACAGGTCAAACTACAGCGGCCTGTGATCGCATCATAGGACCTCACCAGGCTCATAGTGTTCCCCAAGGGATCCTCGCAGCCCTTAAACAACAACAACAACAACACCTCAATGTCCTTCCCTCTGAATTAATCAACCAACCCTTCTCTCTGAATACCCTATGTCCTCTGGTTTATCCTATTGTAACGAAGGAGGTGGGGGGGGGGGCAACCCACCCCTCTCAAACTTCGTCACACACTAATGGCTCAGGGCTATGGAGACGAAGGACTACAAGGAGACATTTACTGCTGTGCACGGCTTTATTACGCAAACTACTACTACCCACAGTACAATAGTGACTGCACGTCTGTCACGTAACTACACGCGCCACTCCGATCCGCCCCAACAACACAAAGTCACAGTCAAAGCAGGGGGACTATACACAAATAGGGGGAATTTCACAAAGCAGGTGAAATAAGGAGACACTCCTTTATGTGGGAAACGGTATGTGGGAGCGGATGCCACGAATATTCCAGTAGAGGATAGAGAGTGTGATGAGATAAGCGGATGATTATAGTTATAGGATGACAGCCTCTGGTATTGAGAAGTTAGGAGTATCAGAGATATGGGCCGTGAGGTAAGGGAGCGGCGGCGCTGAGCTGTCCCTCCCTGTGTCGTGTCAACAGGAAAGTGGGTGATAGCAGATCCTGCCAGCGGGATGGTTTCTGTGGAGATGCTGAACGCCACACTCTGTCTTGGTTAAATGTTCGTCGTAAGAGAGACATATACACCCAAAATAGGTACTCAGTGAATGCTTACATACAAGTAGATATTTCCTGAAGCCTCATTCTGCTTCAACTTGCGTATTTTCATGAAAAGAATTTTTAAAGATCGAGTTTTCAAGTATTCAATTGTTTTGCCAATATTTTCACCAAGTGCTCACAAAGAAAATAATAAACTACATTTTTTATTAAGAACTGTTTCAGTTGTTGTATTGAAGGGTAATTCTGATATGTTCCGAAAAAGTACAGGGAATTTACGGTAACTGATAGATCATTCATGCTCAAAGGGCAGAGGAAGTGAGATGCGCGAGAGACATCTGGCGGCTTAGCTTCGAAAACTCCCCATTAAGCGGGTATCACCGTGGCCACCGAGCGACACCGAGTGGCCACCGAGAGACGTAAAACACACTAAAGAAAGGCCATTATGAGACTTTCAAGAAATATGCATGAACTTAAACTCTTCGCCATTTAATATTTTGCGAAAAAACTTTTTACATGGAGAATATCAATAGAAGCGGAATTTAATTAGCTTTCCATTGATATATTTCCTTTTCTGATAAATGAATTAGCAGCATGCATAAATTAGCGTTAACTAAATAAATAACATCATGAAATCGGGTAATTTTTCCCGATTGATGAGGTTATTTATTTAATTAACGCTAATTTATGTATGGTTCTAATTCATTTATCAGAAAACAAAATATATCAATGGAAAGCTAATGCGATTCCGCTTCTATTGATATTCTCCATGTAAAAAGTTTTTTCGCAAAATATTAAATGGCGAAGAGTTTAAGTTAATGCATATTTCTTGAAAGTCTCATAATGGCATTTCTTTAGTGTGTTTACGGTTTTTTATTTGATAATATTATAGAACAAAAATTTCCAAAGATAACAGTATATCTTTTATACTGATAAACATATATGAATCGGCCGCTTTTTTAAACTTGGACTAGGGAGAGTCTAACGTGGAGCTTCCATGTTAGACTCTAGTGGTACCAATGCCACGAACGCGTTCTTTAGACACCATCTTGGAGAGCTAACATAGTCTTATGTTGATCCACGACTGCGCTTGGGTTGGCAGCCCTGAACCAGGGAGATCATATATTGGGGGACGGAGAGCGGAAGAGTCATTTGTCTCCGCGCCCTGCTACCGAGAACAACAAAACACACCATACCATATATGAACCTATATTCTTAATTTATTCACTTTTTTACCCACATTTTCCTTGATCTTCATAGCTCTTCCCATTATTGGGAGTAAAGATTGTCATGGTCATGTTATAGCTATTATTTAGTTGCACAACTAATGATGCCTTAATCACTAGTTGATAGTTGAAATTCATATCAGGGCAAACCTATATATTAAATATATATATCGGTCGACTTCTTGAATCAAAACGTATAGTTCATCATACAAGTTTGGCCGCTATAATGATCCGGTGGTGGTGGTGGTATCAAATGTCTGACGTACTAGTAGGGCTACACACGCACGTATACACACAAGCAAGGATATTATAAAGTTATACTATCCTTTCACACAAGTGTCACGTGTGTCACCCGTGAGGTGTTAGCCCCCCCGTGTGTCTTGTCTGACCTAAAGAGCGAACGCGCAGTTCTCGTCCACTACAACAGAGTACCGCCAGGGCCACGGATACGGCATACGTACGGCGAGGGCCAGCAGTGGTCTATAGATACTAATTTCGGGCACGCAAGACTCGAACCTATGATCAGCGCATCAAGGTATACCCTGGGTACGTCTCTGTAGTAATCAGTGGGAGAATATTACGCTGAAAGGCTAATGTGGCAGCTATGTATTATCGTAACATTCTGGCGATAGTGAGCTAAAATCGGCCCTATTTCGGAAATCAGCCGATCTTAGCTCAACACCGGCAAACATAGTTTTTAGGTTTAGGTTAAGTTATGTTTAGGTCTGGTTTAGGTTTTGGTAAGGTTTATGATAGGTTTGTGTTAAGTTTTGTAGAGTTATTTAGGTTAAATAAGCGTCCCGCGGTACGATTTCCGAAAGAGGCCGGTGACGGCTCGGTAGGGCATCTCCCTCAGCCCACCCTCGTAAGGTTATTGTAGCCATAATACACTCGTAAGTTGTCCCTTACGAGGGATTTTCGAGCATCCCTGCCGAGGTGGATAGATGTGTGGAAATGGGAGACTTCTGCCGTGGCCTCCCCGTAGAGGGATGTAAGGAACCGCTGTTAGCGTAGACTAGACTATTATGACCAAAAAGAGAATAAATGTCTCCTCTGTTTCCATTAATTAAATGCAAGTGCTGCTGTATAGTCGTATAAGTGAGTGACTATTATATTGCTGATAGTCTGGACTCGGCGGGCGAGGAGAGATAAACAAACCCAGATTTCGTAGGGCGCCAAACGCGGTCTTTAAAAAAATATTTCAGATGCTTCATAATCTGCAGTAGACGCATGTATATACACTCATATTTTGCCCAACAGAGCATTGACAATACCGCTACTTTGTCTTAGCATGGGCATTGGCATAGTATCGTAAATATCATTAGACTCAAGTGTTGGACAGGGTCCTGGGTGTCTAACATTTCCAATACTATTCTCGTTAGTTTTAGACCAACTTAAGACTAATCCCCCCCGGAAAATGTTTAGAAAACGGAAATGCCTGTCTAAAGCCACGGTTAGTCTTAGGTTAGCCGAAGTCCACGTTTAAAGAATCGGCCGATTGTTACGAAGGGCCTTGTTCGCTGCTACTAGCGAACAAGGCAAGGGTCCTTCGTCTCTACCTCTGGAGTCTCACTGGCGGGGGTTCGACCCACGGTTCGGGTCGCCACGTCCTTTCCTCCCATTGGCCCAGAGAATGGGGGGGAACCGACGTGGTGATGGCCTGGCGGAGCAGGAGGCAGTAGAAGAAACACAGCTAAGGCGGGTGGACAGGAGGATTACCCGCCCTGAAGGATTACCGTGACAGCTGTGCCTCACATTACCTGCCCTGGAAAAGGCGCGTCTCTCTCTTCTGTTGGAAGGGGGACGAGAGTGGCCCTGTGTTGGGCACGGCGTGGCTTCAAGCTCAGTGGCGGCGACTGTGGGGTGGGGTCACTGCTCAAAGGGCGGCGCCCTTTGGGAGACTGACTTGTGTTGTGTTGCGGCGGCAAGCTAGCCAGTTGTGTTTGCGGCGGCGTGTATATATATAGTGATACATGGCTGAACAGTGGGCGATACTGTGTGTTCGTGGGAGACTCAGTTGTATGGAGGTCGTGCACGTGCGAGAGACAGTGACTCTATTGTGTGGAGGCCGTGCACGTTTGAGAGACAGTGACTCAGTGGTGCAAAGGGCGGCGCCCTGTGAGACGTTTGCGTGGTGTACATTGTGTTGGTAAATTGTACAGTAGAGTAGTGTGGGGGTAAACAATAAAAGCCGTGCACAGCAGTTCAGTGTCTCCCTTCAGTCCTTCCGTCTCCTTCCATTGCCCCGAGCCGTTAGTGGTGGTCTGACGAAGTATAAAGAGAAGGGTGGATTGCCCCCGCCCCCCCCCCCCCCTCCTTCTTACAATGTATTAGGTAGGAAATTACCCGATTTCATGATTTTTAATATTTAGTTAACGCTAATTTATGCATGCTGCTAATTCATTTATGACTAAACAAAATATATCAATGGAAAGCTAATTAAATACCGCTTCTATTGATATTCTCCATGTAAAAAGTTTTCGAGCAAAATATTAAATGGCGAAGAGCCATTATTTGAATTAATGCATATTTCTTGAAAGTCTCATAATGGCATTTCTTTTGTGTGTTTTACGATTTTTTTATTTGATAATATTATAGAACAAACATTTCCGAAGATAACAGTATATCTTTTATACTGATAAACATTATATTAGGTAGGTAAACTTGTACGGGGAGCGGAGCGGGTGGGCACTACATGGTGTGACGTCACGGGCGATGCATCAGGCCTTCTCTCTCGGTGGCCACGCTTTTACCCCCCTACACAACTCTTAAATTACGTGTTTCCGACGCATAATTTGTTCCCCACCCGAAAACCCTGCATTCCCACAGGTCCCCAAACTTGTTTGGGGGAACTGGGAGAGTATGGGCAAACACTAGAGGCCTCTTCCATTTGCGACATTTCAAGAGCCAGTTCACGGAACCCAAGAGTTCAGGCGTTCCATTTGCGCACGAAAACCTGGGTCCGAGGCAAAGCGCGTAGTGATACAGCAAAACCCTTGAACTTTCTCTACTCACATAGGTTGGTCGGTAGCCTGGGTAGAGTTTTCAGTTCATAACAAACAATGATCGCCTTGGGCCCTATTTCTCTTATCGTGAAGGGTTTTCCGCATGCACGAGTCGGAGAGGATGTCAGACGGCATAAACAAGAGGCCCTGGTGGAGGCCATGCGTTCCCGCGATCTTAAACTTGATATGATCCCTTCACATAACAGCTAGCTGAGTTACCTCTCTCTCTCTCTCTCTCTCTCTCTCTCTCTCTTTTTTGCCTCGCCAGCTGAGTATGTTTGTAAACAAAAAACGGGGTTTTTGCGTTCCATTTGTGACACGCGAACCCAACCCTGAACCCAGAACCCAACCCTGAACTGAAAGAACTGGTTCATGCAACTTGGGCACAAATGGAAGAGGCCTTAGAAATTTACCAAAAACTTTAACAGGTTTCCGTAAAATAAAAATATCTCCATCTGAAAAAGCACCAATTTTTGGCCAAGTAAATGTAGGGTAAATGTTTACACTAGGACCGAAATTCCCTACACAATTGGGAGTGTTTTCAAACGTTTTCCTTATGAACTTCCGTCGCAAATCACTACTTTCGGAGATATAAGACGTTTTAAATAGGAAGGAGTGTATATGATATATGAAAATTAAACTAACCTAACCCCACCTTTAGACTCACTAATCTAACCTAACCTAACCTAATCCCACGTTTTAACCTCCTAACTAAAGCCAAATCTGCATTAAAAAAGTGTCCGCGACAAGGGAAGAACAGAGACGATGCAGGTCACAAGAGGAAGAAGAGTGTGGCGGACGTAAACACTTGTCTCGCCTCCCTATGAGCAAGGCATTATATCCAAAAGTAATGATTTGCGATGGAAGCTCATAGAGAGAATGTTTCCTAGAATCCAATAAGGTAAACAGAAACCACACGCCAAATTGTGTAGGGAATTTCGGTCCTAGTGTAAAATATTACCATATGTAGTCAGTCTCAGAAAAGGACCGCGCAGTCCTCGTCCATTTTTACCTGATCTTGATATTACAGGTGGCCTTTTCTTCATAGGCCATGCCTTTGAACCGGCTGCTCCTGTAGAATAAAAAACCCACACAAAAGGGAAACAGAAGAAAACAAAACTACATACAAGCATTCAGTTCTATTATCTATTTCTCATAAACCACATTCTTTCCAAACTCTTTCAGTCTCAATCATCCGCCCCTTGTCTCACCACCCACTGCACCCAGTCCCAGCAGCAATAACATCCATTCTCTTCCTGTCCTTTCAACCACCTGAGGTCCATCTCATTCATTTCACATCCCATTTCAGTCAAAACCACACGCATCATTTCCATTCTCTCCCCGTTATACTTCTCAGATCTGATATTTTAGGCCTCTTCCATTTGTGCCCAAGCTGCATGAACCAGTTCTTTCAGTTCAGGGTTGGGTTCTGGGTTCAGGGTTGGGTTCGCGTGTCACAAATGGAACGCAAAAACCCCGTTTTTTGTTTATAAACATACTCAGCTGGCGAGGCAATTTAAGAGAGAGAGAGAGAGAGAGAGAGATACCGAGAGAGAGAGAGATAGCGATAGAGAGAGAGAGGAGATACGAGAGAGAGAGTAGAGAGAGAGAGAGAGAGAGAGAGAGAGAGAGAGAGAGAGAGAGAGAGAGAGAGAGAGAGAGAGAGAGAGAGAGAGAGAGAGAGATAACGAGAGAGAGATAACGAGACTAGAGAGATAACGAGAGAGAGAGATAACGAGAGAGATACCGAGAGAGAGAGAGATAACGAGAGAGAGAGAGAGAGAGATAACGAGAGAGATATAACGAGAGAGAGAGAGAGAGAGAGAGAGAGAGAGAGAGAGAGAGAGAGAGAGAGAGAGAGAGAGAGAGAGAGAGAGAGAGAGAGAGAGAGAGAGAGAGAGAGAGAGAGAGAGAGAGAGAGATAACGAGAGAGAGATAACGAGAGAGAGATAACGAGACTAGAGAGATAACGAGAGAGAGATAACGAGAGAGAGATAACGAGAGAGAGATAACGAGAGAGAGAGATAACGAGAGAAAGAGAGATAACGAGAGAGAGATAACGAGAGAGAGAGAGATAACGAGAGAGATAACGATGAGAGAGAGATAGCGAGAGAGATAACGATATAACGAGAGAGATAACGAGAGAGATAACGAGAGAGAGAGATAACGAGAGATATAACTCAGCTAGCTGCTATGTGAAGGGATCATATCACGTTTAAGATCGCGGGAACGCATGGGCTCCACCAGCCATGTATGCCTCTTTTATGCCGTCTGACATCCTCTCCGACTCATGCATGCGGAAAACCCTTCACGATAAGAGAAATAGGGCCCAAGGCGACCATTGTTTGTTATGAACTGAAAACTCTACCCAAGCTACCCACCTCTCAATGTGAGTAGAGAAAGTTCACGGGTTTTGCTGAGTCCACTACGCGCTTTGGCCTGGGACCCAGGTTTTCGTGCGCAAATGGAACGCCTGAACTCTTGGGTTCCGTGAACTGGTTCTTGAAATGTCGCAAATGGAAGAGGCCTTTTACTAGTAATCATTTTACTGCAAAATGTAAACATCAAATCAGCTTCATATTTCTGAAAATCTATCACATATATAATATAGACTGATCTGTATTAATTTTACTGTAACGTATTATATGATGGTGTTCATTTCAATGCTTGATAATTGCTAACACTATTTATAACTTACAGAAAAAGTATAGACTTATTTTGACCCCAGAGTATGTTCGACGAAATGTGCAACATTTTGTATAATTTCACAAACCATTTCGTCGAACATGTTCTGGCGAAATGACCCTCGAAGTTCGACCAAACAGTCCAACCAAATGACAAGTTCGACCAAACAGTCCGACGAAACGCCTCGTGTGATAGCCGCTTCAGCAGAACCCTTGAACTAACTCGACCCACATCGGGAGGTCGGTAGAGCTTTCAGTTCATAACAAACAATGGCCGCCTTGGGCCCTATTTCATCTTATCGTGAAGGGTTTTCCGCATGCACGAGTGATTGTGTGAGTAGAGATTTTTATGGAAAAACAGCAGGAAAATGCTTAAATTTGCGGTGTTATTTTTGGCTGTCTCAAGCGTAAAACCTGAAAAGTCGTATTTTTGTCAGGCAATATCTACTAATATATAGCTTGTTCAAGGCACACAGTAGGTGTAGCTACATACATCTACTCGTATAAAACGATGATATGAAGCGTTCCACTGACCAATTAGAAGCATTAATCTTGTGTGACAGCCACTCGTAATTAAAGTCTCCTTCATGGGGAAAGATACAAAATTGTGTTAATACTTGCATTATACACATATTGTTAGAGCCAAAATGGCAGAGAAAGGTCCTTATTAGTGGTCTTTTTTCCTCCAGACCTTCACAGATACCTCTAAAACGTAATTTTAAAGTGGGCGAGAGATGCTCCCTAACTCCTACCCGGTTATAATGGAGGAGAACTGCGCGGTCGCTACCGCCGTTACCACTTACGTTTTTAATATCATATTTTGCTCAATATACTGTGCAGTATTAATCCACTTCCGCGTAACCACTAATTTTAGGCAAAGAAACCTTTTTGTTTTTGTTTTTGTTTTTTTGCTCTAGTACTTAGTTTACTCCTTGTCTTGTTATTTCTTTTTTGTCTATGCCCCAGGGCGATAATAAAATTATTATTATTATTATTATTATTATTATTATTATTTTTATTATTATTATTAACCAGTGTCTCAGAAAATGACCGCGCAGTCCTCGTCCACTTTTACTCCTAGCCGTTTCCTCTTTGTGTTTCTGTTGTCATTATCTCGGTGCAACCTTATTGCCCATACGTGTCGTTCTCCTTTTTCTTTTTTCTCTTGTTATTTGAACTTGAAGCAGTGTCGGAAAATTTAGACTTCTGCGTGAAATGTATGGTTAAAGTAACACGTCTTGAATTTCTGCATGTTAGGAAAACCAATATAACTATACTACTCTACACAAACTGTTCATTCTGGACAAGTTCCTCAACATGATGTTAAAATATGCCCATTAGTGAAGTTATCTGTGATTTTAGCACCTCTTTTCTAAAAACTCGTGGACCCAGCTGCTAATGTCTTAAAGCTGTTACTAGTGGCCATTACATAACCAGAGCAAAATTGTTAGTTTTGTTAGGATTAATATTTTATTTATAGGTACTCATGTGGACAGTGACCTGGGACTTAAGGATATCAATGATGCCTTAGTCCATCCATCTTAGCATGGCAGACGCCCAGCTGCTCGAGTAAGGTCACCAAGTTACCTGCCAGAAGAGCCAAGTTTTGGTTAGTATTAAAAAATATTTTTAATTCCAATAATATATATAATTGCATTAAATATTGATATTAATGTAATGTTATTCCCACAATCAGCTTTTTCATATTAATCCACTGGTAATTTATATGTTAAGGTTTTATAAATAACATACATAATACAATAATATAATATAATACAAAGTACATAATACAGTACTGTGCAGTGTGCAATGCATATGGTACTGTGGTGTTTTTCTTTGTGCTGTATTTGGTACTGTGGTATGTTTTTACTTAGTGCTAAGTGTTCTTTTTGCCATTAACCCATAAACCTCGGGTGACGGTAATTCCCGCCCTATGCTGTCCCGCCAATATTTATACTTTTGTGGCATAATTATTGTGTCCAGTGGGTGACGGCAGTCCTTGCCTTATTTTTCACTCCACCTCCCACAGCACAGCTGTCCACGGTGATGGAATGACGTGCTGTGAATGATAGCCCCTTTTCTGCATGCATTGAGGAAGGTGCCTGTGGTGGCGCAGGGCGAGATGGAGACTCAGGCCCCGGTCAACTGTACCCTCACGAACAGGTGCGCCTGGCGGGCCAAAAATATCACCTCTTCCCAACATCATAGCTCCGCCGTGCTGCAACTTAGAAGTAGGGATGTACCAGATATTGGGTTGCTATCCGGCCTGTTTTGTACTGTCTGGTATCCGGCTATCGGGTCTTTCTTGAAATATCAGGCCGGATTGCTGGATATTGCCTTAAATGTCTTCCTACTTGACTATACTACAGGTCAAATTTGCTTCTTTGCCTATGAATTTTTCTCCCACAAATGGCAACTCTCGACAGCCAATTCAAATAGTTAACGTATATAAAGAAAGCAAAATAATGCAAATTTTGGAAGTATTCCAACAACTCAGATCCAACAGTCTAGGCATTATTAGTGTTGATTGAAGAAAGGGTATTCTCATAATTTCTTTCATAACGCTGCATGTTTATTTAAGTTATATATTAATTTTCCATGCAATTGCAATTCCCTTTTTTTCAAGCATTTCATTAATTATCCAATAAGAAAGCATTTTCATTCAGATCTTATACTTGAGAAAGTATTTAAGATTTATTTATTAAATACTATAGTTTCTGCCATATGTTGATTTAAGGATCTATTATTTTTTATAAGTCTTCGGAACCAAATATACCTCAAAACTATTTTCGATTTTGATGGCAAGAAACTTATATCATTGTGGGTTTGAATGGCTGGACAGTTAGACCCTGTTCACACGACGGCGATTTCAGTCACGCGTCTCCAGAAGCGCGACTGCAAAGTCAATGGAAGTCTATAGGTGCGTTCACACGTAGTCACTTGTCACTGGCCCAGTCGCGCGAACGTGAGAATTCTGGCCTTGCTGTCGCGCGCTACATAATTTTCCCCTATATGTATTTCACTAATAAAAGCGATCAATCAACTACATCACACACCTGTTTCACCTGCCCACAGTCCTCAGGGGGGGTCAGGTCAGGTCAGGTCATGATTAGCAAACCCTCCATCACCCTATAAGAAGTGTGTGAACTATAAACTTGATCTTTTTCTAACTACTAACCCTTCTGCTTACTTTGTGAAACTATTCTCTCCGTTGGGCTCCTCCGATCACAATCTTATTTCTGTAACCTGTCCTATCGCTCCGGTGCCGCCTCGGGACCCACCTAAGCGGAGGTGCTTCTGGCACTTCAACTCAGCTAAGTGGGAAGACCTAAGGCAGTACTACTCTGATTTTCCTTGGAATGATTACTGCTTCCATGTCAAAGACCCATCTCTTTGTGCATAACGTATAACTGAGGTCATAATCTCTGGCATGGAGGCGTACATTCCACACACTTTCTCTAATCCTAAAGCCCGTCAACCTTGGTTTAACTCTGCTTGTTCTCATGCTGTACGAGATAGAGAGGTGGCTCACAAACGGTACCGTAACCATCCATCTCCTGAAACTCATGCCCTTTATATTTCTGCCCGTAATCATGCCAAATCTTTACTTCAACTTACCAAAAACTCTTTCATTCATAGAAAATGTCAAAATCTTTCTGAATCAAATTCCTCTCGTGACTTCTGGCATCTAGCAAATAACATATCTAACAATTTTTCTTCTTCATCTTTCCCTCCTATGCTTCACCCAGATGGCTCCACAGCTGTCTCATCTATTTCTAAAGCTGAACTCTTCGCTCAAACCTTTTGCAAAAATTTCACTCTGGTTGATGAAGGGCTTGTTCCTCCTTCTCCTCCACCCTCTGACTATATTATGCCTGTCATTAAGATCCTTCGTAATGTTGTTTTCTTTGCCCTTTCTGGCCTAGATCCTCGGAAGGCTTACGGTCCTGACGGAGTCCCTCCTATTGTTCTCAAAAACTGTGCTTCTGTGCTTGCACCCTGCCTGGTCAAACTTTTCCGTTTTTGTCTATCTACTTCCACCTTTCCTTCTTGCTGGAAGTTTGCTCACATCCAACCTGTTCCTAAGAAGGGTGACTGTTCTAATCCTTCAAACTACCGTCCTATAGCTTTGACTTCCTGCCTTTCTAAAGTTTTTGAATCTATACTTTATAAGAAGATTCTTAAGCATCTATCTGCTCACAATCTTCTATCTGATCGTCAGTACGGTTTCCGTAAAGGGCGATCTACTGGCGATCTTCTAGCTCTCCTAACTGAATCTTGGTCATCCTCCTTTAGGGGTTTTGGTGAAACTTTTGCTGTTGCCCTTGACATATTAAAAGCTTTTGATAGAGTCTGGCACAAATCTTTAGTTTCCAAACTACCCTCATTCGGTTTCTATCCTTCTTTCTGTACCTTCATCTTAAGTTTCCTTTCAAACCGTTCTATTGCAGCTACTGTAGACGGACATTGTTCTTCTCCTAAATCTATCAATAGTGGTGTTCCCCAGGGTTCTGTCCTATCACCCACTCTCTTTCTATTATTCATTAATGATCTTCTAAGTCTAACTCAAAGCCCTATCCACTCCTACGCTGATGATTCTACCCTGCATTTTTTAACGTCGTTTATTAGACGTCCAACTCAACAGGAACTAAGTGATTCACGGAGAGATGCCGCCGGAGCGCCCTAACTTCTGATCTTTCTATAATTTCTGATTGGGGCAAAGCAAACCTTGTTTTGTTCAATGCCTCAAAAACCCAATTTCTTCACCTATCTACTCGACAAAACCTACCAGATAACTATCCCCTCTCCTTCAATGACACTCAACTGTCTCCTTCTTCTACAATGAACATTCTAGGACTATCCTTTACTAAAAATCTGAACTGGAAATCTCACATCTCATCTCTTGCTAAAACAGCTTCTAAGAAGTTAGGTGTCCTGTGGCGTCTGCGTCCTTTTTTTTCTCCCTCCAAATTGCTTGCTCTCTACAGGGGCCTTATCCACCCATGTATGGAGTATGTCTCACATGTTTGGGGAGGCTCCACTCATACAGCTCTCCTAAACAGGGTTGAGTCAAAAGCTTTTCGTCTCATTAACTCCCCTCCTCTGGCTGACTGTCTTCAATCTTTAAATCACCGATGTTGCTTCTCTTGCTCTCTTCTACCGTTATTTTCATGCTCACTGCTCTTCTGAACTTGCTAAATGCATGCCTCCCCCCCTCCCGCGGCCTCGCTGCACAAGACTTTCTACTCATTCTCATCCCTATTCTGTCCATCTTCCTAATGCAAGAGTTAATCAGTATCTTTACTCTTTCATCCCTTTCACTGGTAAACTCTGGAACTCTCCTCCTGTTTCTATTTTTCCACTTTTCTATGACTTAAATTTTTTCAAAAGAAGAGTAACAAGACACCTCCAGAACTAAATTGGCTCACCCCTTTTTTTTATTTTATTCTCTTACTGTTATGGTATTCTAATTACTAACTATGATAGGTAGTTACATTTAACTAGGACTTGTTTCGGTATCAATTTCTTTCATTCAGTGTTCCAGCCGGGCTACGTTCGAGACTTCGGGTAGTTCATTCTATATGTATAAATATAGGGTTACAGGGCGAGCAGTCAGTTATCTGGTCGCACTCGGATCGCACATCGCACTTACTGTACATACTTGGATTTACTCGCCATGGATATTTTAGTGAGACGTTGATTCCCTCACTAATATTACGCAGTGTTGTTTTATCTGCGTGTACTCTGCTGTACTGTCTCACTGCACTACATAAAATCCCTGCACGTCAACTTGGAGTTTTACTTGCATGCAAGAATACAACAGGGATTTTCTGGCGACGAGGATGGGATACTGTTAAGAGTAACAGTATTACGACTCCAGTATCCAAACAGTCAAACCAGCAGTATGGCAGAGATGAGGGACTTCTTGAAGCTTATGCTGCAACAGCAACAACAGCAGATGCAACAGATGATGGAGCAGCAACAGCAACAACAGCAGCAAATGCAAGTCGTGATTGAAGCCATCAGCAGCACTAAACAAGGAGTTGTGTCCACTTCATCGGCTACGCCTAGTTACGCATCATTTGACTCAACTGCTGAGCTGTGGATGGACTACTGGGCGAGATTTTGTACCTTTATGGGTGCAAATTCAGTGTGTGAAGAGAAGCAAGCACAAGTTTTCCTGACCAACCAGTCCTCCACTGTGTATAAGTTGCTGGCTAACCTGTCTGCCCAACAGACTCCCCCCAAGGATATCAACGAGCTAACTATGCAAGAAATTATCGCCTTCATGAAAGACCAGTTCGACCCTAAACGGTTCATCATTCGTGAGCGATTTAAGTTCTGGAGTGACATGCAACGGAAGCCAGGTGAAACTATTCAGGAATTGGCCGCACGTATTCGACAAGACGTTGCTACGTGTGACTTCTCATCAATCCGGGACCCACAAGACGAGGGGCTACGCACCCGCTTCATTTGTTCTGTTAACAATGAAGCCGTTTTAAAGGCCCTTTTTAAAATCAAGGATGATGAGCTGAACTTCACCCGAGCCATCCAGATAGCGACCGAAGTAGAGGATGCTGCCAAGGTTGCGAAGGAAACTGTGTATGGTCACTCTGCCAAGCATGTGAACAAGATCCAGCCTGACGCGAGTACCCGTGTCAAGTACCAGTCGCGACTAAACAAGCGCTCCAAGTCAGCCGACAGTCGTAAGGAGGTGGTTAAGTGTTACCGGTGTGGAAAGCTGGGGCACAAAGCTCACCTATGCAGGTTCAAGGATGCTATTTGCAGCTTCTGCAAGTTCAAAGGGCATCTGCAAGTTGTGTGCATGAAAAAAGAGCGGCAGGAAAAGACTGGTGAAGTGAAGCAAATCTCCAAGCGTGAGCTCATCCAGCAAGTTTCCATGGAGAATGCCAAGCTCCCCAAGCTGGAAGTTCCCATCAGCATACAGGGACTACAGTGTCGGGTGGAGCTGGACACAGGCACCGGAGGAAACTTCCTATCCAGGAAGATATGGACACAGCTTGGAAAACCGGCGTTGCAAGATGTTACTGTGCGATATGAATCAGCGAGCAAACACACAATGCCCGTCTTGGGTAAGTTCATGACTACTGCAAAGTCGCTCGATTCAAACCAGGAGTGCATCATACCCTTCATAGTGTCTTCAGTCCCTAATCTCAACCTGCTGGGAAGGGACGCCATTGCTGAAATGTGAATCTCGTTGGACAAGTTCGTTAATTCCCTGCGGGAGTCAGCGAAGGAAGAATCATCTGTCTACACAGTTAACACGACCCAGCCCGACAAATCACTACAGAAGGCTTGTCAGGAGTTGTGTGATGTCTTCCCTGACTTGTTCAAGCCTGAACTGGGATGCTTGAAAGACTTCGAACTGGAAGTTCAGCTTAAGCAAAATGCACAGCCGATTTTCTGCAAGCCAAGGTCTGTTACCATTTTGCTATTCAAGATGACTTTGGCTCGAACCTACGATGCAGGTATATCCACGAGTGTCTGGAAACCTGTACAATTCAACGCCTATGGAACACCAGTGGTACCGGTGCGAAAGGCTATGCTTCCGGGGCAGGTGAAGCCCAGGATACGAGTGTGTGGCGACTACTCAGTGACTGTCAACCAGCAGCTGGAGCCTCACCGTCATCCGATGCCTCGCCCTGAGGACTTGATGCGCAAGCTGGGAGGTGGATACGGCTTCACCAAGATAGATTTGGCCGATGCATATAACCAAATCAAGTTGGGTCCTGACAGTCAACGAAAACTCGCACTAAGTACGCATCGAGGAGTACTACTGCAGATGCGTCTCCCGTTTGGCATTACTTCTGCACCAGGATATTTTCAAGAAATAATGGAGCAGCTGACAAGTGACCTTCCCGGAGTTGCAGTATATCTGGATGATATACTGGTAAGCGGATCGAATGCAGCGGAGCACTTAAGGAATCTCCGTGGTCTACTTCACCGTCTGGATGCAAATGGACTACGTTGTCGTCGCGAGAAGTGCAGTTTTGCTGAGCCCCAGATCGAGTATCTGGGACACGTGTTATCCACAGGAGGAGTTGCTAAGGGAACCAAAGTGGACGACGTCATCAAGATGCCCGCGCCAACAGATGCTACGAGCCTTCGATCTTTCCTGGGATCTGTACAATTCTACGTAAAGTTCCTACCGGATTTGGCTACCGTGACAGAGCCCCTGCATCGCCTAACCAGGAAAGATTCTACATGGAAGTGGGGTGCAGAAGAGCAAGATTCCTTCCAGAGCCTGAAGGAACTACTGTCTACGGATACTGTGTTGGTCCACTTTGATCAGTCTACCCCGATTGGAATTTCATGCGATGCTTCAAACGTCGGGATCGGGGCTGTGCTGTTCCACCGCTATTCTGATGGTAGTGAGCGACCGATTGCCAACGTGTCTAAGACTCTCTCAAAGTGTCAACGCAATTACAGCCAAATACAGAAAGAGGCTTTAGCTATCGTCTTCGCATTGAAAAAATTCCACCAGTATCTCTACGGGCGACACTTCGTGCTGGTAACTGATCATAAACCTCTACTTGCGTTGTTTGGACCAACCAAAGCTACTCCTGCCCTCGCTGCTAACAGGCTGGCTCGATGGGCATTACAGTTAAGTCAGCACGACTATTCCATCGAATATAGGAAAACTGCCCACCACGGTAATGCGGACGCTTTAAGTCGCCTACCTACCGGTACTGACTCCTGTTTTGACGGGGAGGAAAGTGACAATGATGTGGACACGATTTGCGCCATCAACATGATAAACACCCAGATCAAGCTAGCAAACGCGACGACACTGCAGAAGGAGTCAGCCAAGGACAAAGTGGTATCAACGATCATGCGGCATTGTCGAGAAGGTTGGCCACCAGAGAGGAGGGAAGACAAGGACAGCAACGTGGAGAATTTTAGAGGTCTGGCGGATTCACTGTCAACGAGCAACGGATGACTGCTGTATGGTTCCAGAGTGGTGATTCCCGCGAGCCTCTGTGATCATGTTCTCCAGCTACTACATCTCGGACACTTAGGGATGCAACGAATGAAGCAGCTGGCTCGAACAGCTGTATACTGGCCGAATATTGATCGTGATATTGAGAAAACTTCCCGCAACTGTTCATCATGTGCCGAGCACCAGAATAAGCCTGCGAAGCCAGCAATACACCCATGGATGCTGCCAGAAAAGCCATGGAGTCGTTTACACCTCGATCATGCCATCAGTTTCATGGGATACAACTGGCTAGTGGTGACGGATGCTTATTCTAAGTATCCCTGCATTCATTCTACGCAGTCTATATCATCCAAGGCAGCAATTGATCTATTGGAGCAGGACTTTGCCCACTTCGGTTATCTACACACGCTGGTAACTGACAATGCTTCGAGTTTCCTCAGCGAAGAGTTCCAGACTTGGTGCAAGGAACGAAGCATCACTCACTTGACGGGAGCACCATATCATCCAGCAACTAATGGTGCTGCGGAACGCCTGATTCAGACCTTCAAGCAGGCGCTGAGAAAATCTTCGCTACCGCCAAAAGCTGCCTTACAGGAGTTCTTAATGCAGTACAGGCGCACACCAACTTCAAGTGGATTTTCACCAAGTGAACTACTGAACAATCGTCAGATGCGCACGCGGATTGACAGTCTACTACCATCTCCAGCCCATGTGGCTCAAGGAAAGCAAGTTAAGGAGGCCGCCAGGCATTCACATGATGGGGCTGCTCATGTAGCCAGAGTTGCCAGTTTGTACGAAGTAGGAGGTCCTTGCTACGCGCTCTACTGCGGCCCAAGACGAGACAAAGAGCCGCGCTGGGTGCCTGCTATCGTCGTGAAGCGGTTTGGAAGCCGCAGTTTCAACGTAAAGGTTCTACCGAAGGGGCCTGTATGGAGACGTCATCTAGAGCAGCTACGACCACGATATACGTCAGAGGTGGACTCTGAACCTGGGGAATGGCCTGAGGAGTCTCCGATCATAACTGACCACCCGATGGAGTTGAAGGCTGCGCTGGAGGCAAGAGCAGAGTGGGAGTATCTCAAGAGCTGAAGAAAAGAGTGCGGATTGCAGTCCCGGAGGAGGAGTATGGGCCAGACAACCCACGAAGATCAAAGCGGACGCGGAAGCCCCGCCAGATACTAGACATATAGCTGGGACACCTTGACGATGGATCTCAGGCTGATCAGGGAGGTGTTATGGTATTCTAATTACTAACTATGATAGGTAGTTACATTTAACTAGGACTTGTTTCGGTATCAGTTTCTTTCATTCAGTGTTCCAGCCGGGCTACGTTCGAGACTTCGGGTAGTTCATTCTATATGTATAAATATAGGGTTACAGGGCGAGCAGAGTCAGTTATCTGGTCGCACTCGGGATATACACCTACTGTACATACTTGGATTTACTCGCCATGGATATTCTAGTGAGACGTTGATTCCCTCACTAATGTTACGCAGTGTTGTTTTATCTGCGTGTACTCTGCTGTACTATCTCACTGCACTACATAAAATCCCTGCACCTCAACTTGGAGTTTTACTTTCATGCAAGAATACAACACTTACTGTCCACTTTATAGGGACTGGTAACTAAAGGGGCGGTCACACTAGCCATTTTTTACCCGTGGACTTGGCGGTTTAGCGTGGGCTGGGCGTCCAATGGCCGTCCAGTGGCTAAAAAAAACTGCCCAGCATCGACGCCCAGCGGGGAGGGGAGCGAATCGTTTACCCGTTGGGCACCCACCTCACTATGTTGGGCAGCAGAGGGATTGATGGTCTATGTATTGACAGCAAGCTTTTTAAGAAAATTATGTATTTTATTCAAAAATAAGGGAAAATACATCGTAGTAAATCCTAATAATTCATTTTCTGAGATGATTTGACGATGAGGGACTATACAAGATCACTAAAAAAAAGCTACACACTCGCTTGACCTTGGGCTTCAAGTAAAAAACAAAGCCGTATCCCGTTGAATAAAACCCGTTTCTTTGGTTTTAAAGGATTGCGATGTTTCCCCCTGGGGAAACTCTATGACCCCGTGAGTCTTATATGCTACACGGGCGTGGCCCCAGCAGTAGTGGGGGGTAGGGACAGACGTAGGCGGGCTTTTTATGAAAACGATGGTTTTTTTTCCCAAAAAAACCAAACCAGAATTCTCGCCCGGGGGGAAATTTTAACCTAACCCGGGACATTTGGCATTTTACTTAACCTAAATGAGAAAAGCTTTTGCTGGCATTTCATCCTGAATAAAAAAAAATACAGGTAAAACCTAGGTATAATGGACGGGGGTGCGCGGTCATTTTCAGAAACCCCGACAATTTTTCCCTCCCCCAAAATGGGCCCCTTTTTTCAAATGGATAGTTTTATTTTCCGGAAAAACCAATAGTTTTCATACAAAAAAAAAAAAAAATCACCGTTTTTTATGGTCGCCGTTTCCTTTAAATAACACTAAAACTCCATCAGAAAAGCATAAAACTTCCCGGGGAAAAATGTGTCGGGGTCTCAGATAAAGGGAATATTGATAGAACATACCAAACCTAACCTTACCTAACCTTAAGGTTTTAATAAAACCTAACCAACCTTAACCAAAAATATCCCTAACCTAACCTTATAGGTTTTAAACGAAACCTAACCTAACCTTAACCCAAAGTATACCTAACCTAACCTTAACCACAAAATATCCCAACCAAACCCTTTATATTTTTTAAAAAAACCTAACCTAACCTTAACCAAAGGGTTTTAGGTTGGGTTTAATTTAGGGGTTTTAAGGTTGGGCTAATTTTCATTAAAACCTAAAAGGTTTGGGCAAAGGTTGGGCTTGGTATTTTCTATTCAATCACCCCCGGTTTTGAACCCTAAAAATTTTTTTTGGAAAAGTTTTTTTTTTTATAAATTATGTTTTTAAATGGAAAGGCGCCAAAAAATTCGGTGAAGAATTTTTTTTATTGAAAAACTATTGCTTTGGGGAAAAAAAATTATCTCCATTAGAAAAGCACTAATTTGGGCACGAAAAATTTTAGTATCTCTGAAAATGACCGCAAGTTCGTCCCATTATAAAAAAGCCGATTAATGTGAAAATTGGGTCCTGTAATACAAAAATTTGGGAAAGACTCACCGCTGGGGCGAGATTTTCCGATCGCGACAGTTGGGTACCCCCGCCGATGGAATTCTCGCCCCCTCGAAAGTGTTCCAATTCTTTAATTAAGGACCCAAATCTTATCAAGTTTTACCCGTGTTTCTGCTTGGATGAAATACTATCGTTAGCTTTATCAGTTAGGTTAATTAGGGGCCAAAGCCCAGGTCGGGTTAATTTCCCCGTCGGCGAGAGGTCTAGTTGTGTTTGGCGATAATTCCATCGGCGACAGTTCATAAACCCGGCGGTGTTTTACTCACGGCACCTCAGGTGTGCCGTGAGTTGTCCCGTGGATATCTCTTAAAAAACCCCAATAACCGAAAAAACACCTAAACCTCTAAAAAAAAGTATGTATTATATGTCTCTTTATACCTTTTTTTAGTGTATTGTCATGTTTTCGGTGTATTACGGATATTTTTTTATTAGACGCCGTTGCGCGTTTGTTTTATTTTAGATCTGCCTAGCAAATGGGGTGGGAGGCGGCGCCCCGGCCCAAAACAGTAGTTGGGGCCACTTCTTGGGGCCCTAATATCTCCCCCACCCACGCCAAAAAAGCCCCATCCACGGGTAAAAAATGGCAATGGGACCGTAGCTTTAATAAGCGGGGTTTGTGTTACCTTTTTATTTTGCCCTTGGCCAGTTCTTTTTGATGTAAAAAAATTAAAATAAAGGAACATAAAAGAAAGAAGTAAAAATAGACTATTTAAATTTAATTAACATAAAAATTTTTATTTTAAACAATGTCAGTATAAGAAAAAAATGACTTAATTTTTTAGTATTTTCTTTTATAAAAAGAAAAAAAGTGTTAAAATTTCTATAAAATAAAAAATAATAATGATTAGAAAGATGAGGGCACCTTTCTTGACAAGAGTCTGAGACGGTTGAACGACAAGACCCACGAAAGGGTACCATAAAAAGGGGCATTTTTTGGAAGAGAGCAACGCGACGGTCGCAGGCCCCCGGGCGAAGGCAAGGGGACCCCCGGTCTCGCGCCCACCGTCGTCGTTGCCTTCTTCATAAAATTTCCTCCCCCTGGTAGGGGCTAAACCCCTTTGTCGGTCGTTCGACGCTCGCGCTCGACCGCCCCCCCCCCCCCCCAAAAACTCTTTTACAAAACCCTTTTCCCTGGGGCCCTCCACCTCGCCCGTAGCCCCCACCCCGGTGACATCAATAAAGGTGATTAAACTTTTCATAAAGTTAGGATTGTTATGTTTAGGGTCAAAATAGTTTGGGTTAGGTTTTAAACTTGGTTTTTTTTTAGTTAAAATTATGCCTCACCACAACTGATTGAGGAAATTTAAAGGTTACATTAATAGGTTGGAATTAGCTCCGATGCGTGTGCGGGGTAGGAGGCATCACTGACAGATTATTTTTTTTGGCCTAACTTTTCATTAATTTATTATGGTAAACTTATACATATCTCCACTACTTCAAGTAATTTCCAAGAGGCTTGGAGGTACCCTGAACCCATTTCCAAGGTAAGATTACAAGTGCATTGCTTAGTTAAGGAGATATTGGTTGGTTAGTCTTGTAAATCTTACCGAGGCGTTGTTCTGTAAGATTTACCAATAATTTTATTGGAAAAGAACATGCAGTTCTTTTGATAAAATACCTAGTGTAGGCGTGTAGTTAAATTAAACCTTTGGCCTATTTACAGTTCCCATTTCGAGCTATTGCAGTAGATATAATATCAACACAAGCTAAATTCACATGGTAACAAACAATAATATGGGGCACAAAATCAAAATAACTTGTTTTAATGGACGAGAACTGCGCGAGAACTGCTACCACTTAAGTTTTCTAAATTTTGTTTTCCTCAGTATGATGTGTAGTATTAATCCACTTCTGCGTAACCTTCAAAACTTATATACATATTGTAGAAATGCCAGTTGTCTAATATCGCATACAAGCACACCCTCCCCATCCAGAGCCCCACCTATCCTTTAAGAGGTTAGGTGGTAAATATCCAGATGAACACCGAACTCACTTTGGTGGACGAAACTATTTTTTTCTGGTGTGTTTTGATATGTTTTGAATGAATCTGCTAACCGTTTTTGTCGTCATTATTATTATTATTATTTTGTTTTTTAGGTATCGAGGTAAGTTTTTTTTTCAGGTAAAGGTTAGGTTACGTTAGGTTAGGTTTGGGTTAGGTAAAGGTTAGGTTAGGTTTAGGTTCAATTTTCCTTTTTTGTCATTTTTGCATTAAAAAAAATAAAAAATATTGCGACAGGTACAGTTAGCAGATGCATTCAAAACACATAAAAACACACCAGAAAAAAATAGTTTCGTCCACCAAAGTGAGTTCGGTGTTCATCTGGATATTTACCGGTTAGGTTAATAATTATAATCTCGGAGGGGGGTTCGAGGGGAGCGGAGCTCCACCGTTAAAAGGTCATTTCATTGTTACTTTCACACTCGTCCAGACCTGTAGAAAGGTGAAAAATACTTAGATCCAGACACAGTCATGTTCTACCGTAGATAACAGTAAAGTCGCCAGGACAACTTTTTTTCTGTTTACAGACATGTGGTGGCGTTAATATTTACATTTCTACATCCATGATTTCAGGAAAGTTAGAAGGGGCTATCTGGAGAGTCTGTGTCATATTATGGCTATAAATGAACAAAAGACAAAAATATCTACAAAGTGGCTACCAACAATAAAGTCGCCATCTAGTGTTTATTTACCGAGTGTCCTACCGCTGTCGTCGTCGCCCGAAAAAAAAAAGAGTAGTGAAATTTGAACCCCCCCTTTTGGGAAACAACCTTGACTTGGCCCCCTCGACTCGCCCGCCGTGTCACAGACAGCCACGGCACACAGGCCGCATTGTTAAGCTACCATCCGCCAACAGCAATGTTTCCGAGTTTAGGTGTAGTTACATTAAATAAAGTGGTGGATGGTTATAGGCCTGGCTTCGCGCCTTGGTAGGCAGAGTCAATGGCACATCCACCCTTAGAATTATATAATTAAATTAGGGAACCCTAACTCGTAAACTTGTAACCAACCTTTTTTTTTTTTTTTTTTTTAACTTCATCTAATCATCAATTAAAATCATGACGGAAGGGGCTAAAGCATTAGCGGCTAAATTAGGATGGCTTACACGAATATATAAAAAGTGTGAGGGAGCAGCTGAGACTATCCCTATTGACTATAATAGTTTAAATACAGGTCTGCTAATGCTAAAAACTAAATGGGATAATTATGAAGAGGCTTACTTTCAATCATTAGAAGCTGGGGATAAAGAATTAATTAATTATGAGACCAAGTATGATCAAGAATGTACAAAATACATCGAAACGGTATTCAATATGAGAACTTAGTGCGTGATCAGAAACACAGCCAAACCCTTTACCCCTTAATCACCACTGAACCTGGGGATGGCATGAGGGAGTCTCCGATCATAACTGGACCACCCGTGGAGTTTTGAAGGCTGCGTGGAGGCAAGAGCAGAGTGGGGAGTATATCAAGAGCTGAAGAAAAAGAGTGGGATTGCAGTCCCGGAGGAGGAGATGGCCAGACAAACCCACGACGATCAAAGCGACGCGGAAGCCCCGCCAGATACTAGGACATATAGCTGGGAAACCTGGGACGATGGATCTCAGGGCTGATCAGGAGCGTGTTATGGTATTCTAATTACTAAACTATGATAGGTAGTACATTTAACTAGGACTTGTTTCGGTATCAGTGCTTCATTCAGTGTCCAGCGGGCTACGTCGAGACTTCGGGTAGTTCAGTCTATATGTATAAATATAGGGTTACAGGCGAGCAGAGTCAGTTAGTTCTGGTCGCACTCGGGATATAACACCTACTGTACATACTGGGATTACTCGCATGGATATTCTAGTGAGGACGTTGATTCCCTCACTAATGTTGTACTGCAGTGTTGTTTTATCTGCGTTTTTACTCTGCTGTACTATCTCACTGTCCACTACATAAAATCCCTGCACCTCAACTTGGAGTTTTACTTTCATGCAAGAATACACACACTACTGTCACTTTATAGGGAATGGTAACTAAAAGGGGCGGTCCCACTTAGCCATTTTTTACCCGTGGACTTGGAGGTTTAGCGTGGGTCTGGGCGTCCAATGGCCGTCCAAGTGGCTGAAAAAAACTGCCCAGCATCGACGCCAGTGGGGCAACGGAGCGAATCGTTTATCCGTTGCGGCGACCCAGCCTCACTATGTCTGGGCAGCAGAGAGGATGATGGTCTATAGTATGACAGCAAGCTAATTTAAGAAAATTCTTGTATTCTTTATTCAAGAATAAGGAAATACATCGTAGTAATCCTAGATAATTACATTTTTATGAATGATTGACGATGCGGCCTATACAATGATCACTAAAATCAAAGCTACACACTCGCTGTGACTTGGAGCTTCAAGTATAAACAAAGCCGTAATGCCGTATTGAATAAACCCGTCTTTGTGTTATTAAGGATGCGATGATTCCTGAGGAACTCTATGACCCCTGGGGAGGTTTATGATTCTACACAGGTGCGTGCACCAGCAGTAGTGGGGGCAGGGAGACAGACGTAGGCGGTGCGGTTTATGAAACTCATCGATGGGAGTTTTTGCCGAAAAAAACCAACCGAGAATTCTCGCCGACGTCTGGAAATTTTAACCTAACCAGGACATTGGCATCTTATTAACCTAAATGAGCAAGTTTTGCTGGCACTATCCCTGGAAGCAGAAATACAGGTAAAACCTTGGTACTATGGGACGAGGACTGCGCGGTCATTGTCAGTCCACACCGACAAATTTTTTCGCCCAAAAAGGTTGCTTTTCGAATGGAGATAGTGTTATTGTCCGAAACAATAGTTTTCATACAAAAAAAAAAAAATAATCACTCGAATTTTATGGTCGCCGTTTTCAATTAATAACACTGAATCTCCATCAGAAAAAGCACTAAAACTGACCGGGAAAAAAATGTGTCAAGGGTCTCAGATAACAGGGAAAGGATGATAGAACTTGTACCAAACCAAACCTAAACTAACCTTTATAGGTTTTAATGAAACCTAACCTAACCTTAAACCACAAAAGTAATACCTAACTAACTATAGGTTTTAACGAAACTAACCTAACCTTAACCACAAAGTATACCTAACCTAACCTTAACCACAAAAAATATACCAACCTAACCTATAGGTTTTAATAAAAAATCTAATTAACTTAACTAATGTTAGGTTAGGTATACTAGGGGTTAAGGTTAGGCTAAGTTTCCATTAAAACCTATAAGGTTAGTCTAAGGTTAGGCTTGGTATGTTCTATTCAATCACTTCCCGGCTATCTGAGACCTGACAAATTTTTCTTGGTAACGTTTCTGTTGCTTTTATAGAAAGTCAGTGTTTAATGGAAACGGCGACCATAAAATTCGGTTGAGAATTTTGTTTATTGTCATGAAAACTATTGCTTTCGGAAAATAAAATTATCCCATTAGAGAAAAAGCACTAATGGGGCACGAAAAATTGTCAGTGTCTCTGAAAATGACCGCGAAGTCCTCGTCCATTACTACTAAAGCCTGATTAAATGTGTAAATTGGATTCCTGTAATATCAAGAATTGGAAGACTCACCGCTGGCGGCGAGAGTTCCGATCGGCGACAGTTCCAGGTACCCACGCCGATAGAATGTCTCGCCGCCGTCGTCAAGGTCCAATTCTGATATTACAGACCCAATATCATTTAATAAGTTTACCCGTTGTTTCTGCATTCAGGGATGAAATACTATCGTTAGCTGATCAGTTAGGTTAAGTTAGGTGCCAATGCCCAGGTCAGTGTTAACATTTCCACGTCGGCGGAGAGTCTAGATTGGTGTTTCGGCGATAATTCCCATCGGCGGACAGTTCCATAAAAACGGCGGTGTTTTACTCACGGCACACTCAGGTGTGCCGTGAGTTGTCGCGTGGAATCTCTGAATACCCAAATATACCGAAATACACCCTAAAACGTCTAAAAATGTGATGTATATATGTCTCTTGATACCTTATTTTAGTGTATTGTCAGTATTTCGGTGTATACGGTCTATTTTGTTATTTAGAACGCCGTGTCGCGTTGGTTTGCTTGAGTCTGACGAGCACTGGGCTGGGAAGGCGCGCGGCCAGACAGTAGTGTGGACCACTTTGCTCTGGGGCCCATAGTCCGGCCGCTAAGGACCAGATTTCAAGAGGATGGGGGACATGCCGGATAAAGGCACCAAATTTGTTCGGCATTCTACAGGGTCCTAGCTATGATTTGAGGGTGGGGGGGGGAAGAGGGGAGACAAACGATCCAATTACTCAGAAGCTCTATGAACCCATTTTTTGTGATAACGGCTAATTTTCACTAGAAAAATCTTGATGAAATCAAGATTCGCCTTTAATTGGCAAAAGGAAATAGTCGTATATGCAATAATCCTAGTTGTTATTTTTTCATCCCTCTTATACTTCAAGATCACACTTTTCAAATTGTACCAGGACAAACGTTCGATTACAATGGAAATTTGGCTTACATGTATGGACCATGAATTACTACGTTAGATGTACTTAGTGAAGGAGGCAACAATGTATGCTAACTGTTTTGTTTTGTGTGGTGCAGATTTTGAAGAGCCCCAGTCCTCATCTGTGATGGATTGGTCAGCGTGTGCAGTCTGCCAGTAAGAAAACCTCTGAGCCACGAGAGTCGCTGTCCCTTTAAATGCACATGGAAGCGGACAAGTCAGGCGCCAGCTGTCTATGGATCTTTCCTGGAGAAAAGTGACCTCAGTTCAGAGAACTCAACGCTCTTGCAGTGCTCTTGCATTGGTGCTGCCACCAGACGTGGATGAGTTGATCAGGAATCATGCACAGTGGCAACAAATCAGTCACGACCAATTCAACACACAGAAACTGGCAAGGCGAAGAAGCGAGGGAGAGATAGTCACTCATGCTCCAGAAGACGATGCCGTTCGTCCACGCAAATGTGTTCGACAAGACCAGCTGCATATTTTGCACCAAAGAAGATGGACTCCTGCATGAGTTCAAAAACCCTATGGGCAGATGACAATGTTAGGCAATGGCCCGAGATCTGTTGGGATTCAGATTGTTGACCAGGATTGAGGGGTCGGTGACATCAATTGCACTGGAGGCAAAGTACCATCTTGATTGCTGGTTGGAATGGGAATGTCACCGGTCCCTGATCAGGAACAGGGAAACTACAGATGCCAGTAAACCGACAAGAAAGCCCGAGCAAGAGCATTGCTGGAGCTGTCACTTACATAGAGAATGAAGTGGAAGAAGGCACATTGCTCTCAAGTTTGCTTCCTACGGCATACTCTTTTTTCCCCTTATACGAAAGTCTGTCTTGCGGACTTTGGCATCAGGAAGTGAAGCAACAAAGTTCGCTCATACTAAAAGAGCAAATCCTGAAGCACTTTCATATTCACAAGAGCAAAGTGATGGAAAAAATGGTACTTGTCTTTGAAAAAAGGCATGCAAACAAATGCTGAAACAGGCCATGGAGACTGACTATGAAGAGATGCACTAATTTTGGCACAAACTGCCAGGATTGTGCGAGAGGGACATCTTTCGTCTGTGGTTTCAAAATCAGTGGCTCCTTTCCCCTGCCTGCCAGAAAGACTCTGTTCCAGGCCAACCTCAAAGGTATGGTGACCATGCTGCATGAAAGGAGATGATTGAAAGATCAGGACTGCACAGATTCCCAGGCCTGTCTCACTCGCCTCACAGATCTACTCTACAACTGCAAACAGAGCGACATAAGAGACAAGCAAATACAAGCAGTCGATCACGAATTTCGTTGGAAATTGAGCAACCCTACCACTCACATTGGCCTGAACCCCACACACAGACTAGGTCAAGAAAACTGTTACACAGATGCATGGGACTTGGGCCTGAGTGTCCCAGTTATGACGGGTGCTCCACCTAGAGAATCACCTTGGAACTGCT
Organism: Chionoecetes opilio; assembly: GCA_016584305.1. Taxonomy (NCBI): domain Eukaryota; kingdom Metazoa; phylum Arthropoda; class Malacostraca; order Decapoda; family Majidae; genus Chionoecetes; species Chionoecetes opilio. Next base: position 4,020 of record JACEEZ010019504.1, on the reverse strand, counting down.
TATTTGGGGTGTGTAGAGACATGAAGAGAAAGGAGTTGGTGCCCAGTCCAGTTTCTGCTTTCAGCTCTTCCTGTAGGGGGCCCTGATAATATTGACCACAACCCCTCAAGCACAACAGCCACCGATCATTCCATGGGACAGGTACTCAGAGGTTCCAGTTTCATACCAGCAAACATGGGCAATCCCAGAGGAGATCAGCTGCCCTTCTAAAAAACACCACCCAGGACCATAGACTGCCTGAAAACTTCACACGTTCCAGCTGTGGCACTTCGGAAGGAAAAGCGTGGCTGTGCGAGGACTTCGTTATTTATGACATCGACCCATCAGTGGACACCTGACAAGGCCCGCGACAAAAGAACAAGTGGCTGCGAACATGCCATTTTGTAATGGGAAAAGAAGGTGGTCAGGGAGGATGCTGTTTGCCTGGTTTGCTTAACACGCCTCCTGTGAATACCTGACGTGGATACGTGACGTTCTTGTCATCCTCATCGGAAGTATCACTTTCTAGCCAGCAAGTATCCATCGGCTGACACTGGGTCGCCTTCGGCAGTGGCAAGAACTTCCTTTTCCTACACAAATCAATGCCATCTGTAGTACTCTGCAAATGAGAAGTCCACAGCGCTACAGTGTTCCACAGCTTCACAGGGTGTGATAAGACTTCTCTTTTTTGGAAAGGGGAAAAAGCGGTTGGGAAGCATGGGGATGCCTTATACCGAAGGCACAGATGCCTTCAACTTCACGTTTAGAACATCCACATGCAAAAAATCACGGGATTGCCAGGAGTTCCAGGGCTGGAACGTTTCAACAGTCGTATATATGACAGTACCAGCACTTGGTGTCGCGTGAATGAAGCAAGAAAGGAACTGTTCTGCAGAAAAAACAGAAACGAGGAGAACATTCCCCCAACCACAGGCCCTGCCGCAGACAACAAGCGTGCAGTTACCAGGTGGCATACTGGACACTGTCACCAGGCCCAAACAAAACAGACCACCAACGCTGAAGGCTGCGTTCGGACACTGGATGCAGAAACAAAGTCCTGGGTTCCTGTCTGGAGCTGCAGCCTGCGCAGCAAAGGCTGTAAGTGAACTTGTGAAGTGTGCTGCAAAAGGCTGCAGTTTGTGGCGTGAGATGTTCATGCAGAAAGCCAGCTGGAAATGCACCGAACTGTGCAGCTGCAAAGTGAGAAGTAGACACAAATTTAAAATTTATGAATCATACCTGCATTGTGAACTGGGGCTTAACAAAGAATGGCTTCCCGCAGCTGACAGAAGAACATGTTTGTTGAAAATGACTTAATGAAATTTATTTTTCAAAGACCGTCAGTAGATTAACCATGTCATTTTTAAATTTGCAAGGATATGTTTTAATTCGTGTTCGCTAAAAACTACAGGCATTTCGCGTTCCGCAGGGGAGTTTAAAGTCAAAATAAATAAAATTTATTTTTTTTGACAGCCATTTTGGAATATTTGTTCTGGAGTTTTTAAATAATAAAATAAGTAATTTGCATCAAAAACATTACCCTTATGATTTTCTTTTAAAAAACCCTTTTACCCTAATTTTCCACAGCGGAAATTCAAAAAAATAAAAGCGTTCCTTATAGCCATCTGGGGGGGGATCTTTTGTCTCCCCTCTCAAAAATCATAGCTGGGAGCTGTAGAGGCCTGAAAAAATTTTGGTGTTTTATCCGGCAGTCCCCATCTTTCACAAAGCTGCCGGACTACCAAAAGGGAGCTTGCCCCCACCCACCAAAACCCCCCAGTCAGGGAAAAAAGGGCAAGTGTGACCGTATTAAAGCGGGCTTTGGTTCCCATTTTCATTGTCCCCCTTGGCAGTTCTTTGTGTGTAAAAAAAAAAAAAAATAAAGGAACATAAAAAAAGAAGAAAAAAATAGATATAAATTTAATTTAAAAATAAAATTATTTTATAAAATAAGATCGAAATAAGAAAAAAGATTTAAATTTTTTTTTAGTTTTTATTCTTGTTTAAAAAGAAAAATTTTAATTTACTAGTGAAAATAATTAAGTAATAACTGTTTAAAAAGCTGGGGGGCACCTTTGGGTTGTACCAAGAGCATGAGACGGTTTTAACGACGAATAGGACGAAGGGTACCCAAAAAGGACATTTTTTTTGGAACGAAGAGCAAGACGACGGTCGAGGGCACGGTCGAAGGCAGGGGACCCCGTGTCTTCGGCCCCACCGTCGTCGTTTTCCCTTGTTCATAAAATATCCGTCCATGGTAGGGGCTACCCCTTTGTCGGTCGTTCGACGCTCGACGCTCGACCGCCATCAGATCTTGGTACAAGCCCTTTTCCCTTCCCCCCGTCTACTCGCCAGTAGCCGCCACAGTGAATCAATAAAGGGGAGTTAATCTTTTCATAAAGTTAGGGTGTTTTGTAGGGTAAAAAATGTTGGGTTAGGTTTAAACTTAGGTTTTTTTTAGTTAAAAATGTATGCCTCACAAAAAGCATGTTTGTAGGATAGATTTAAGGTTACATTAATAGATTTGGGAAATTTAGCCCCGATGCGTGTGCGGGATGGGAGGCATCACTGACAGATTATTTTATTGGCCAACTTTTTCTTTAAATTTTATTATGGTAAACTTAACATATCTCCATATTAAAGTAATTCCAAGAGGCTTGGAGGTCCCCTGAACCCATTTCCAAGTAAATTAAAAGTGCTTTGTTAGTTGGAGATTTTTGGTTGGTTAGTCTTGTAAATCTTCCCGAGGCGTTTTTCTGTAAGATTCCAATAATTTTATTGGAAAAGAAATCAGTTCTTTTGATAAAATACTAGTGTGGGCGTGTTTTAAAAAAACCTTTTGGCCTATTTACATTTCCCATTTCGGCTATTGCATAGATTATTCAACACAAGCAAATTCACAGGGTAAAAAACAAAAATATGGGCACAAATCAAAAAACTTTTTTTTAAGGGACGAAAAACTGCGCGAGAATGCTACCATTTAAGTTTTCTAAATTTTGTTTTCCTCAGTATGAGTGTATATTAATCCACTTTGCGTAACTTCAAAACTTATATACATATTGTAGAAATGCCCGTGTCTAAATCGCATACAAGCACCCCCCCATCCAGAGCCCCCCCTATCCTTTAAAAGGGTTTGGTGGTAAATAACCGATGAAAAACCCAACTACTTTGGGGGCGAAATATTTTTTTTTGGGGTGTTTTGATTGTTTTGAAAAAATTGTAACCGTTTTGTCGTCATTATTATTTTTATTATTTTGTTTTTTTGGGATCGGGTAAGTTTTTTTTTTTGGTAAAAGGGTTTGGTTACGTTAGGTTTGGTTTGGTTTGGTAAAGGTTAGGTTAGGTTTTGGTTCAATTTTCCTTTTTGATTTTTTCATTAAAAAAAATAAAAAAAAATTGCGACAGGGATACAGTTAGCAGATGATTCAAAACACATAAAAAAAACACCAGAAAAAAATAGTTTCGCCCCCAAAGTGAGTTCGGTGTTCATTGGATATTTTCCGGTAGGTTAAAAATTATAAAACCGGAGGGGGGGTTTGAGGGGAGCGGAGCTCCCCCTTAAAAAGGTCTTTCATTTTTACTTTTACACCGCCCCAACCCTTTGAAAAAGGGGAAAAAAAACTTTGATCCCGCACAGTCATTTCTACCGTAGATAAAGTAAAATCGCCAGGGCAAAAATTTTTTTTTGTTTACGAAGTGGGGCGTTTAAAATTTTCATTTCTACATCATGATTTTTGGAAAATTGAAGGGGCTATCTGGAGAGTCGTGTAAAATTTTGGCTATAAAAGACAAAAAACAAAAAAATCTACAAAGTGGCTACCAAAATAAAGCGCCATCTAGTGTTTTTTTACCGAGTGTCCCCACCGTGTCGTCGTCGCCGAAAAAAAAAAAAAGGTAGTGAAAAATTTTAACCCCCCCCTTTGGGAAACAACCTTGACTTGGCCCCTCGACTCGCCCGCCCGGGCACAGCAGCACGGGACACAGGGGCCCCATTGTTAAACTACCATCCGCCCAACAGCAATGTTTTGAGTTTTGGGGGTA
>JACEEZ010019503.1:410679-415679 GCA_016584305.1 Chionoecetes opilio | reverse complement strand
GTACACTACACTCCAAATTTTATTTCATTGATATATTATCAGACCCTTAACATCAGACTCCTCATTCAGAGTCCTCTGGTGATAATTCCATATTGAGCAGGTCCATGTTCCCCTTAATGAAGACCAATCTGTCAAAATTATCGGAGGTCAGACTCACTCTCTTGACTTTCATGATGTCCGACCCCTGGGAGAACAGTCTCTCCACAGCTGCAGAGCTGGGTATGGCCGTGTTGTACTCAACGAATACATCTACCGAGGCGGCACGGGAAAGGGCGGGAAACATGGCCTGCTCCAGCAGCTTGTTCCTCTGCTTCTCTGAACACCAACTCTCAAGCTCTTTCCCCATCTTGTTGGAGAGGCGGATAGAGTTGGTGCCCTCTGTAGTCGTGGGTCCTGGGCTCATCAAAGCCTGGAAATAATAGATACATTAGTAATATATATATATATATATATATATATATATATATATATATATATATATATATATTATATATATATATATATATATATATATATATAATATATATATATATAAAGTAAACATTTAAAGTAATAGGAGTCAGAAAAAGAAACTACTGTTACTTAGAAATAAAAAGTGCTTCGATTTTTTTAAATATATTATTGCACCAATATCATAAATATGACAATCATTTATCAGCATCACGCTCAAGATTGCTAATATAATGACTTGGAGTAATGAACTGTCACAACTGAACTGAAGATGCAGTAGATCTCGATAAAATCAATAAGTCTCACCTTGAACAAAATCATCCTCTTCTTCATCTTGGCTGCTGTCTTCTGAGGTATCCTAGAAAGCCTGCTCCGTGACCTCGAACAGCAGTCTTGATGGTATCACATCATCTACCTTATCGGGGTTAAGAAGGAGGACCCTAGGCAGCTTGAAGAGGGGGTGGATTGCTGTCAATCAATCATTGGGGGCATACGCCGGGGGGCGGGTCGCCTCGCTCACCCTACAACGACACTCCCGGGGGTCACCACGCGCGAGTCTCCATGCAGGCTCCCTTCCCATACCAAGCAACTCTCGACAGGAAACATCAACTTGTCCCAGCCACGAGCCTTGTGGGCACACCCTTGGCCTCCTCCACACCGGATTGTCTCCTACAGATACAACCTAATGGGAACGATCGGTTTAAGGGTAGTGTGCCATATGCCCATATTGCCGAAGTTAGCCCTGACGGACTATGCAGGTAGTAGGCCTCGATTCAGTCTCACGGTGCAATCGCTGATTTGACATATAATCATCCCAGCGATACCCGATGAATCTGCGAAGACACTTATTACCAAAGGCATTGATTCGCCTCTTCAAGTCGCTATTTAGTGTCCATGTCTCATAACCATAGAGTAGGACAGGGATCACAACCGAATTAAAGATCCAGATCTGTGTCATCCTGCACAGGTACCGACAACACCAAATACTCCTGCTGAGCGAGTCCATAACACCGAAGTTTATGCTAATCAGCCGTAATACTTCTTGACGTGACCAGCCATCATTATGGACTGCGCTACCAAGGTAGGTAAAAATTTTCGCAGTCCAAGTCCTCGCCGCACACATAAAACAGAGTTTTTTTCATCTAAAAACCCCCAAACCCCGGGGCCTTGGTCGGGGGCCAGGAGGCCCAAGTCCAAAAGGTTTTCCCTTCATGCAGCGCCTCGAGGCCCACACCGGGACCCCAGCGACTAGCAAGATAGCTTTTCAGGGTCACACCAAAAGGGTTTTGATCTTGTGTGTGGGTTTTAAAAAAGCATTTTCGCTGGTTTTTAAAAATGCTTGCTTTTCTTAGCACGTTAGTTTTTAAAATTGGCATTTAAATTTTTATAGCTATTTAATTTATACAAGATAAATTATAAATTAATCGAACAATCCCCAACTTTTAATATTATTATCTAAAAAATTATGGGGTGCCTGCGGCTTTATTAGGCCCTAATAACTTATCGGGCAAAAAAAATATTTAAAATTTTCCAAATAACCCCAAAAGTGCCAATCTTTGGAAAAAATTTCCCAAAATAGCCAATCACAGTAATTTGACTTTTATATCGCCTTTTTCACTGCAACAGAGGTTTTTACATACAGTTGAACCTGCCAGGGAGTCTTCGGGCGTGTGGCCCCTTTCCCTTTTTTTTTATGTTTGCGTCCACTCTAAATCCCCCAAACAAAGAAAAAACATGTGCTTATGTAACCCAACTGGGTCCCAGAACAAGGAGATTTTCCTTCGGTCCCCACACAATTCCCCGAAGTTTCATTTTAACAGCAGAAACAAAGCTTAAGTTTCAAATTTTTCTCATTTCATGCCATGCGCAAATTGGGAAAACCGGAAGCTTTTTCCTTTATGCAAAAAAACGGCCTTTTGCGTGTTTTTTCCCGAATCATGAAAGCCGCCACTCACTCTTATATAAGTGTGGACCACAAAGTTGTTCAGAGGTGTCAACATCAAAGCAGTAAAAATTTGTTTCCATTTTAAGAAGCTTGAAAGTTTTTTTAGTTACGCGAAAAAGGGGGATGAGAACTCCTTTTGTAGCAAATTCCCCCTGAGACGAGACCAAGGATTACTTTTTTCCTTGGTAGAGCAGGCCCTAGCAAGGTCATGTACATTTTCCCGACTGATGAATTTTTTTTGGCTCTCTGTTTCGCCCTTCTTGAAACTGTATCCAGGGATTATCCTCCTGTCGAATCTGATTTACTTATAGACTTGCAATTGAACATTGAAAAAAGGGGGATCGGACCATTGGCACAGGCTGATGGAGAAGGTACGTCAGGATACCTGATTTTTGCTCGCGTTTTTTTGAAATCCTTTAGTTTTGTGACGAAGTAGCAGTCATATTTGGGGTCTTTTGTTTAAGCCAAACCCTTGGGGGGCCGAATGCCCTGCCGATGGCCTTTGCCCCCGATCCCCTTTATTCAGTGGTTCAACAGGGGTTTTCATTTAGTGAGGGGCCACTTTTTATTTGATCACCATACGGCATTTAATAAGCAGAAAGGCTTTCTTCTTGTAAGAGGTTTCTCAGACTGTCGGGGGTTAAAAAAAATTTCCCCAAGTAAAAAAAATGTCCCAATTACACGTTTTCGGCGCCCATCAACCCGGTACAAGGTACTATATACGTAAACAACTAAAATTGGATCCACTAAACAAAACCCATTTTAAAAAAAAAAATTTTCTGCAAAAAAAAGGAAAAAATTATCCAAACATATTCTGGCCTGAATGTCGGAAATGGGGTGCTAAACTCTCTGGAAAGGCACAGCTTCCTTGCTGAACCCATGAAGTGAGGCAGTTATATGCCATATCGCAAAACAAATATATCCGAACACCCAAATTCTTCAGTACTATATTTTTTCTGAGTTTACATGTATTTGTATCAGAGCCGGCTTGTAGGCTGCCTGCCCGTGAACGTGGTCCGTCCGTTCTGCTGGTCATCAGTTGTGTTTGAGAGCTCGGGGAGATGTCACAGATTTGAATGGCCGGATCATTTTAAAAAAGGGACTGGATGCAAAAAAGTGACACACATATGTTGATATACTTGATCATGGACTTTATTTTGTACTGCCATTAAATCATGAATGATAGAAATGGTCTGGACGATTACTTTAACTTCAGACTCCTCATCTCAGTGTACCTCTGCGTGATAATTCCATATTGAGTCCGATCCATGCAGAATCCAGGAAACATGAGATCCGCGAAACATGCAGATCATGATTCCACTTCATGAAGACCAATCTGTGCAAATTATCGCAGGTCAGAACATCGCCTCTCTTGCCTTCACTGATAGTCGAAGCCCTGAAAATGAGAGAACAGTTTCTTCTCCACATGTTGCCAAAAGCTAGTGTGTGGCCGTGTGTGTACGTAACAAAACATTACCCAGGGGCGAACTGGGAAAGGGTGGAAGCATGGCCTGCCTCCGCAGCCTTGCTTTCCTCTACTTCACTGAACATCCCAACTCTTAAAGCTCTTTAACCCATCGTTGGAGGGCGGTACGAGTTGGAGCCCCATGTTTACAGGTGTGGGTCCCTGGGCCTCATCAAAAGCCTAGAATATAATAGATACTGTGTAATAAGTATAGTAAGGTAGAAATTTTAAGTAATCGGAGTTAGGAAAAAAAAAAATACTGTTACTTAGAAAAAGAAGTGCTTAGATTTTTAGAAATAGATTATTGACCTATATCCATAAATATGACAATAATGTGTTCAGCCATGAACGTCAAGATTACTAATATAATGGACTTGGGTATGAACTGCACAACTGACACTGGAGATGCAGTTGAGATCCGCGATAAAATCAATAAGTCTCACCTTGAAAAAAAAAAACTCCATACCTCTTCGGTCTTCATCTTGGATGCTGCTCGCTAAGGTATCCAAGGACAGCCTGCTCCGTGACCTCGAACAAATCTTGATATCACGGCCATCTACCTTCTCGGGTTAAGAAGGAGGACACAGGCAGCTTAAAGAGGGCCCGTGGATTGCTGATCCATCAATCATTGGGGGCATACGCGGGGGGCGCGCTCGCCTCGCCAACCTTACTACGACACTCCGGGTGTCACAACGCCGATTCTCCATGCAGGTTCCTTCCGACACCAAGCACCCTCGACGGAAAAACATAACCTGTCCACAGCCATAACCTTGTCCCCCAGCGCATAAGAGCGCGGCAGCGGCCTTGGAGTGTGAGGTGGTGCGTGTGGTGGAGTGTAAGTGAGAGCGTAGGCCTACCCCTCTCGCTAGATACCACCCCACCCAGCTCACGCGAGTCTCGGCCTCGTCGGGTGGGGCCGAGTGCACGTCAGCGAATGTGGCGACCTTTACGCGACAAAAACCGCAGTAGAGCTTGTGCGCCTGTGTCGTTGGAAGGCCTTGCCGGACCCAATTCGTCGGCGCTGGCGAGCGGCGTAAAAGGCATGGAATGGGCCTGGTGGTGGCCGGTCGCGGCTGTGAAAGGCGTGAAGGTCTGGTTGGTGGCTCTGCGGCAGGCAGGAAGGCCTGTTTGGTGGCTGAC
>JACEEZ010019503.1:407500-410654 GCA_016584305.1 Chionoecetes opilio | reverse complement strand
GCTCAGACGGGTGCGGGCCAAGAGCCCACTGTGGAAGGGCAAGAAACCACTTCGCCTCGGCATGGAACCACCGGAAGAAGAGGCGCCGCCGGAGTGAGCGTGGGAGGCTGCACCGCAAGCATTGGAGGCCTCGGATCTCCAGGACGAAAAGGGCGCACCTATACCTGCCTCCGCCGCGCTTTCGGGGGGGATGAAGAGCAGTTGAGCTACTCCTGCAGTATGTGGCCCCCGCCGAAGCTGGTACAGTTGGCGGTAACTGCTTGTTACGACGGTGGGGGGAAGCACCGTGCCTGCTACCAGGCAGAGCCAGCCACAGCGTGCTGCTGTTAAACCCTGTCGCACCGTCACCGGCGCCTTGCAGTGAAGGGCATGGTCGGTCGGGAAGTCGTGGCGCCTTTGCCGCGGAGACTGGAGCAGTGGAGCCGGGTTAGAGCTGCGGAGGCCCAGTGGAGTGTGAAGGCTCCTGGGCCGTGGTTACCTCTGAGGCGGGCCAAGGGGTAGAGGAAGTCCCCCTGTGGCCTGTGGCGGCCGCTGTGTTGTGGCGCCTGGTTGAGGTAGCAGCTGTGTTCCTGCTGGTGTGTCTCGCGTGGAAGAGGAGGGCGCCTGGTGTGACTTTCCAACACTGCAGTGGCGGCTGGTGGATGGCGATGGAGGGACTTGTAGTTGTGAAGCTTTGGAGTGGTAACGTTTGGTAAACGGTGGTTTGTTTAATGATGGGGCGAGTTGCCTTCATTTGAGGATTTTGTGTAGTATGTGCATGTAACCATGTATTATGATTTTTCTGTTTCTTTTTAGTTTTGGCTGGCCGAGGTCGGCCAGTTTTTGTGACGGGAGGGCAGTGTTATGAATGCGCCCCTGAGAGACAACTCTAGCTCAAGTCGAGCGAGAAGCCGTGTGTTGTTGTGGCCAGACCCAGGCCGAGACCGGAGACCACGAGGAACGAGAGGCCGGTCGGGGAGCCGGCGAGGCTTAGGCTTGAAAAGGATCTCCTGTAGGTACCGCCCGGAGAAAACGCCGCCCGCCAGGGAGCAGGGTAGGGCTACAGTGGGCTCACAGGCAAGCCAAAAGGGTAGAGGTATTGTCCCCTGAAGGCTAAAGTGGCGCCTGGGTGAAAGGTAGCAGCCGGCTGGTGTTTGGCGGGCGTGCGTCGGGCGGGGCCGTGAGGGTTAACCAGTGCCGCCTTTTCCCGCCGCCCGGTGGCTTAGTGTGTTGATTGTGGTGACTCTGGTATGGTATAAGACGCATAACAGTGACTGCAGTTCCAGTAGAGGAACATTTGGGGCTGCGACGGCCGAGAAGTGGCCGGGCCTATGAGTAGGAGCTGTTGTGTCTCGCGGTGGGCGTGAGGCTGTCTCTGTATTGTTACCTAGTACAATTATAGTCTGGAAAGGATGTGATTGTGTTATTCCGCATGTGCCTGTGTGTGTGTGTGTCGTGGTGATGATGTGCCAGCGTGGAGAGCCCGTGCTCAAGGCCTTAGGGGGTTCATTGCTTCTGGTCCCGATTAAACACATAACCGGACTCAGCCCGATCATTCCCACGCGTCTGAGGCCAGCCCAGTAAGGGAGGCAAGTTAGTTGGGCGGCTGTGGGAGCGGGTTTGTAACAGTAATGTAGACATGTTAAATGACACAAATGAAAACCATGATTACAGGAAGAAATTGAGAAGCTATTGCAAGGAATTTAGTGAAAAAGGCTCCAACCAAGTTCTGCTAGTTTGTAACGTAACGGAAATTTTCTTACAAGATGAATTTGAGGCATATGTAAATGAAATGTTATTGGAACTAGGTGTTGATTGTAACTCCTTTTACAGAAAACCATGAGGTTGATGACATGCATGCTGTTAGGGTCACTAGCACTGGCCTGGGACCCTGTGAGGCCCGGAGCCTTAGTAAGGAAGGTAGGAGATGTGATTGTTGTTAACCAATCTGTGAGAATCCTCTTGAAAATGGAAAATGTTACCTTCATTAGAGATACCCTGACAGTAATCAAGGAAGGAATACAAGTAGCAAAGGATAGACTAACAGTCAAAGATGTCAGCTTATGGAACAAGATAATAGATGTTGAAAAGAAAGTCACTAGTTTGGAAACTAATTTTCTAGATGATCATAGGAGTAAAAGAGATATAGCTATAGTCGCAGCCATTGGAGGACTTGCAGGTCTGGCAATCACAAACTTAGGATTATATGCTGATTTGAGAAATACAATGAATACTTTGCAACAATCCTTGCCGAAATTAGATACACTTCAAGCCAATGTAGATGAAGTACTAGAGACAATTGCTGAAATTACTAATAACGTAGAACAACTAAGTGAAAGTAGGTCCGATCTTAAAGACTCACTGGACACTTTCCTACTCCTGGATCAAATGTATCTTAAGTTGCTGGAATTGCATTCAGGTGTAGAAACTCTTATACAAGACCAAGTTTTGGCGAATTCTGGACATGTAACAACATCTTTATTGCCAATCCCACAGCTAATGAAAATAATACGCACAGCTAAAAAGTATTGGAATTTTAAACCTTTCTTTGACAAGAATAATATCGCTTTGTGCTACCCACTATTAACTTCTTACCTAAACGGAACATCAGTAGTAATTGACATACCCTTTTCTTCTGAATTAATTTACAATATTTACAAAATCATACCATTTCCAATGCGACTAAATACTTCAGTTTTGGAAGTTGATACAGTCTTTACGAATCCATTAAATCATATTCTCTCACTTGACAGTTTAAAAGAAAGTTCCATCTCAAATGATAACTTACAAAATTGCAAGCGAACGAATTTAAATCTATATTTATGTCCAGCTCGTTTCTTCACACTTCAACAAGCTCTAGTAGACTCTTGTGCAGCTTCATTAGTGAAAAATGTATCTATACTAGCACGCTGCCATTTTAAAGAAATCTCACATCCCTCAGCCAGACATGAAACTGTCCAGGACTCGCATTATTTATATTTCCCAAACAAAACTACAATTTCCATAGTATGTCCATTATTGTCCAGGTTTTAACCCTAAAGTTGCCTCAGTTGATGGATTGCATAGCATACCTGATCCATGTCAGTTACACTCAGACAATTTCTCTACAATTGCTAATAGAAAGAAAACTATGGAAATCACGAAAGAAAATATACTATCAGACGTTAATGTAAAC
>JACEEZ010019503.1:370000-402500 GCA_016584305.1 Chionoecetes opilio | reverse complement strand
TTTGATACGTACACTGTATGTCACTGTTCTACTAAGTGTCAATGTGTGTCACTATGTGTGTGTCACCGTGTCACTGTGTGTCACTAATGACACGACACTGTATCACGCCTTACGGTCACTAAGGCGGATGTAAGCGGCACCATCTGTGGGCCGCCACCTTCACCTGCTGGGTGTTCATGGCCACGACATCCACCTCAACCGTGAAGGCGTTCCACAGTGTCGCCGTGGCCCAAGTAAAGGCTCGCTGTCCCATCACGGTGTAGGTCCTCGGGGCCTCGAGGAGATCACCTGACACTACCGTCCTCGTAGCGCGCACAGACCTCCACGGGACCCGAAGTCCTACAAGGTGGGAAGAGTGTTGCACCTGGGCCTTGTGCAACACTGTGAGGGCACCGACTCTCCTCCGGTGCCCCAGACTGTCAAGCTGGGAGCGGGGATCATCCCGCCACTGCTCCTGCTGTAGTCGTTGTTGTTGTTGCTGGTCTCTCTCTCTCATGATTTTTTTCGGTAAATTTCCGGAAAACACCATATTCACTTTGGTGGACGAAACTATTTGTTTCTGGTGAGTTTTGATGTAGTTTGAATTAATCTGCTAACCGTTTCTGTCGCAAATTCTTAGTTTTTTTTTCGGTAAAAACGGTAATAATATACTTGGCGGAACGTGTGCGGCAGAGAGCTTCACCGAGAGGTGTCACTCGGGTGATTTAACATGGCGTGCCATTTTGATTTCATGGACGGCAGCGATCCTAGCGGTTGGAGCCAGCACTGACAGTCGCCCGTGCAGATAGAGGGAGAATCGCTCCTCCTTTTGGTGATGATGGGGTGATAATGGAAGGTGGGAGAGAGGGAAGGAAGGAGATATGAGAGAAGGAAAGGAGGAATAAGGAGTAAGGAAGAAATTGGAGGGATGAAGAGAGTCAGAAGAGGAACTGACGAGGAAAGAAATAAGGAATCAAAGAAGGGAGGGAATTCCTCCACTCACCCATTACCCATCACCACACACCCATTCACTCACCCATTGCCCATCACCCCCCACCCATTCACTCACCCATTACCCCACACCCATTAATTCGCTCACCCATTTCCCTTGTCTGGCTCATTCACCTTTTTGACATTAAATCAATCAATCACCCATTTCCCATCACCCCCAACCCATTCACTCACCCATTACCCATCACCCCCCACCCATTCACTCACCCATCACCCCCAACCCATTCACTCACCCATTACCCATCACCCCCAACCCATTCACTCACCCATCACCCCCAACCCATTCACTCACCCATTACCCATCACCCCCCACCTATTCCCTCACCCATTACCCATCACCCCCCACCTATTCCCTCACCCATTACCCATCACCCCCAACCCATTCCCCCACCATCACCCCACACCCATTCACTCACCCATCACCCCACACCCATTACCCATCACCCCCACCCATTCATTCACCCATTACCCATCACCACCCACCAGGGGTGTAGTTAGGCCTGGGCATTGGGGGCTATAGCCCCGAATGTTTTATGAATAGCCCCGGATCTCAAATACCTTTTTTTATTGGCAGCGAGCGAAGCGAGCTGCTGCTTACCATAAGACCCGTGGAACCAAGTTTAAGCCAAAAAGTGAATAATTAGTATTAACTACTCCTAACTATTGTCGGATTGAGCTGAAATTTAACATGCAAGTAGTGCTGTCAAAATCAATGGGGGTCTGTGAAACAAACTTTTTGCGTAGAACAAGCCCTTAATGAGTAATTAGCGTAAACTGCTCCTAAATATTGTCGGATTGAGCTGAAATTTGACATGCTAGTAGTGCTGTCAAAATCAATGGGGGTCTGTGAAACAAACTTTTTGCGTAGAACAAGCTTTTAATGAGTAATTCGCGTAATGAGTTAATTGGCTGGAACGTGGCTCGCTGCCACGTTCCAGCCGCAAGAACTGAGCCAAAAGCAAAGGGGCCAGAGGCTGGACGCCTATACTTGATTTTTTTTATTGGCAGCGAGCGAAGCGAGCTGCTACTTACCATAAGACCCATTCGCGTAAGGGGAGTGGAACCAAGTTTAAGCCAAAAAGTGAATAACTACTCCTAAATATTGTCAGATTGAGCTGAAATTTGACATGCAAGTAGTGCTGTCAAAATCAATGGGGGTGTGTGGAACAAACTTTTTGCGTAGAATAAGCCCTTAATGAGTAATTAGCGTAATGAGTTAATTGGCTGGAACGTGGCTCGCTGCCACGTTCCAGCCGCAAGAACTGAGCCAAAAGCAAAGGGGCCAGAGGCTGGACGCCTATACTTGATTTATTATATTTTTTTTCTCAAAAATAAGATAAGCTCTGACTGGGGCCAACATCAAATTTCAGTAAAAAACAAGATATTTGGTTAGATGTTACTTAGCGTATGCTGATTTTTATGAGCAGGACATGAGAGAGGTGCAGAGAACAGGAGGAGAGAACAGAGGAGATGAGGAGTGCATGACAGAGGAGACACCAAAAGACTTTTTGGAGAGGTGAAGAAGAGAATATCAGGTGGACAAGAAGACACAGAGTTAACAGAAGTGCATTTTTTTCGAAGTGCATTTTTGTGTGTCCTTGGCCAGTCCTTTGTGATGTAAAAGAAAAAAAAAGTAATTGCAAGACCGAGGTTGGTCAGATTTCAGTATTGAACAAAGCATTGGGAATATACAATCTATATGACTGCTTCATCACGCCAAAGCTCTCTTTTTCTTAGGGTTTTACTCCTACTGATGAAAATAAAAATAATAACGAAGTTGAACCCCAACTGAGATAGTCTTAATTTTAATTTAATTTCATGATTCGAAAGTTATCCTAAGCAAATTACCGGAGCCAGTTAGTAGAGCAGTTTCTCACATCTAATATTCATTATACTTATAAATAAAATTATCCTGTAAAAATGTGAAGATCCCTTGGCTGGGCTAAGCCCCCAATGTTTCAAGATCCTAAATACGCCCCTGCCACCCACCCATTTTGACTTCAGCCAAAACAAAATGTGTGTGGGGGGGAGAGGGTATTGAGATTGGAGACAATTTATTGGAATGACGGGGCTTCGGTATGAAATACAAAAGGAACAAAAGGTGTAATAAAAAAAAAATACATCCGTCAATACCACTTCAGTTAATTCTTTTAACGTAATACTAAATATATTTGCGTCTTAGGGTATTGAAAAGGCACAACACCGTGCACAGTAATTATATAAGGATTTTGACACTTTTGACCCCCCCAAAATTAAGGGGAAACTCCCAAGTCTGGGAACCCTGTAACCACTTCAGTTCATTCTTTTAACGTAATACTACATAATTATATTTGCGTCTTAGGGTATTGAAAAGACACAACACCGTGCACAGTAATTATATAAGGATTTTGACACTTTTGACCCCCCAAAATTTAGGGGAAACTCCCAAGTCTGGGAACCCTGTAACCACTTCAGTTCATTCTTTTAACGTAATACTACATATATTTGCGTCTTAGGGTATTGAAAAGGCACAACACCATGAACAGTAATGATATAAGCATTGTGACACTTGACGGAATGCACCATCCGCATAGCGGCGCCACCTGTTCAAAATCCAAAATGGCGTGGCCCGAGTGACACCTCTCTGTGAAGCTCGCTGTGTGCGGTGCGCATATTCCCGTTTTCCGAAAGAGTATGTTGCGTTTACCCTAATGGCGTCTTCGCCATTTAAAACTTTGCGAGTCAACTTTTAACATGAAGCATATCAATAGAAGCGCAATTTTATTAGCTTTCCATTGATACCTTTCTTTTTCTGATAAATGAATTACCACCATGCATAAATTAGCGTTACATAAATAAATAAAATCATCAATCGGGTAATTTTCCCGATTGATGAGGTTATTTATTTACTTATATATTTCGTTTTCTGATAAATGAATTAGAACCATGCATAAATTAGCGTTAACTAAATAAATAACCTCATCAATCGGGAAAATTACCAGATTGATGATTTTATTTATTTATTTAACGCTAATTTATGCATGGTTCTAATTCATTTATCAGAAAACTAAAAATATCAATGGAAAGCTAATAAAATAGCGCTTCTATTGATATATTTCATGTTAAAAGTTCACTCGCAAAGTTTTAAATGGCGAAGAGTTTAAGTGAATGCATATTTCTTCAGAATCTCGTAATGGCATTTTTGTAGCGTGATTTACTGTTTTTTATTTGATAATATTATAGAACAAACATTTACGAAGATAACAGTATATCATATATACTGATAAACCAGTCTATATGATAGTCATATGCAGCAAGAGAATGGGCCAGCAGACTGGCCATGGGGCCAGTACTGCAGCGTCCAGTGCGCTTCGTTGGCGAGTGTCACATCCAGGTCTACTGTTATCTATGATTGAAGTTATTACCTTCAGAAAAACCCATGCCTATCTCATCCCGACAAAATACCCCAGCCAGAACTAACATAGATGCTTATCGGTGGATAGGAGGGTTGAATTGGGTTGAAGGCTTATCAATACTGCACGCTCTTGGTATTCGGGGTGGCCAGGCCGTGAAAGGGCCGGAGTTGAAGGGCGGAGGCGGTGTGTTTTTATCTGAAGCGTCATGCGGGTTATCACACAACACTGACGCGGCGGATTGAATCGCTGTGTCGATAAGACACGTCCTATGATTTTACACTTATTATATACAAAAGGTATATGCAATTCTTCTCGATTTAAACAGAGAAGATTAGAGAGAGATGTTACTCCCGTGAGGGTCTGGAAATGTACTTTTCTTCTAGGTATAATCAGAGAAGCCCAGTGAGAGATGTTATTAACGGGAGGTTCAGGAGTGTACTGACTCTCTAAGCAGCGGCGGCGATCAATCAATCAATCATTGGGGGCATACGCCGGGGGCGCGTCACCTCGCCCACCCTACGACGCCACTCCCGGGGGTCACCACGCGCGAGTCACCATGCAGGCTCCTTTCCCATACCAAGCAGCTCTCGACAAGAAACATCAACTTGCCCCAGCCACGAGCCTTGTGGGCGCCCCCTTAGCCTCCTCCACGCCGGATTGTCTCTTACAGATACAACCCGATGGGAAGGATCGATTTCAGGGTAGCGTGCCACATGCCCATATAGCCGAAGTTGGCGCTGACGGACTATGCAGGTAATAGGCCTCGATTCAGTCTCACGGTGCAATCGCTGATTTGACACGTAATCATCCCTGCGATACCCCATGATTCTGCGAAGACACTTATTACCAAAGGCATCAATTCGTCTCTTCAAGTCACTATTTAGTGTCCATGTCTCACAACCATAGAGTAAGACAGGGATCACAAGCCACTTGAAGATCCGGATCTTTGTCCTCCTGCACAGGTACCGACAACGCCAAATACTCGTGCTGAGCGAGTCCATAACACCGTGGGCTATGCCAATCCGCCGTAAGACTTTTTGACGTGATCCGCCGTCATTATGGACTGCGCTACCAAGGTATGTAAAACTTTCCAAGATCTCAATGTCCTCGCCGCACGCATGAACAGACTGTACTGTTTCATCTAGTAAGCCTCCAAACACCTGGACCTTGGTCCTAAGCCAGGAGACCTCAAGCCCCAAAGGCTTTGCCTCCTCGTGCAGCGCCTCGAGAGCCATCACCAGGACCTCCAGCGACTCAGCAAAGATTACTGCATCATCGGCAAAAACAAGATCAGTGATCTTGGTGTTGCCGACGGATGCTCCATAATCACTTTGATCTACAACTTTGTCCAATACCCAGTCCATACAAGTGTTGAATAATGATGGGGCAAGGACGCACCCTTGCCTCACTCCTGTATTAACAGGAAAGAAGCTGGATACACCTGCCCCAAACTTCACAGCACTCTCAGTCCCAGAATACAGACCAGTTATCAAACCAATAGTCCTTGCAGGAATCCCGCGAAGTCGCAGAAGATCCCAGAGTGACTCACGATGCACTGAGTCAAACGCCTTCTTGAGATCAACATAGGCTGCAAGCATCCCCTGTCGAAACTCACGTCGGCGTTCCACCAGGACATGAAGCGCTAGGATACGATCGGCGGCCAAATCCTACCTACGTGTCCACGTACAATAGGCTCGAATATTATGACCGGATAATAACCGGTCGTTCTAATTAAGGTGATACTATAAGGTGCAAATGGTTAATTACACAGGGAATGTTCAGTTATCATATCCCAATAATTATCATTTACTTAAACTACCTTACTTTCTACTTTATCATTATATATATATATATATATATATATATATATAATATATATATATATATATATATATATATATATATATATATATATATACACACATTTCTACGCATCCCCTATGGTGAGCGGACAATACCTCCCTCACAAGGGGGGGTGGGGGGGACAAAACCACCACTCTACCAATAAGCCTTTAGACGCAGAGGCCAGAGGTCCCATGTACTGATATGTTTACATTTTTTCCGTTTTCCCGTGCGGGCAACATGGGTGACTATTCATTTTTTCGTAAATAGTTTTTTTCGTTTACTCCACATAAGAACCCCTCTCAGTAATGAAGTTACTTTCATAGTATCATGAATTATTCGCATACATATCACATACACTTCAATCTCAATGTTAATCACAATCTTCGTATATATGAATGAATATCTGTAGTACTTGTATATGTCTTATACATGATTAATATGAACGTAATAAATATGAGGTACATCAGTATTGTTGTTCAAGTGAAGTATGACTAAGAAAGTTACGGATCCAAGTGGCATAGCATATGTATGTAGAAATCTTCGAAAACTGTTTCAGGAAGATACGCTGCCAGACGTACGATCGCACGGGAGGCTGACAAGGGAGGGAGGGGGTGCTTGGGGTTAAACCCACGTGTGGTAGTCGATAGAAAGTGTCGTACCTCAGGCATCAACACACTGCTGTACACATGAATGTTTCTTATATACTTTGCTGGTATTCGTCAGTTGCATTTATATATATATATACATCAAGAAAGTTCTCTCTGTGTAGGAAAAGTTGTATATATCTGGCCCTTCATACTATAATAATAGGAATAGTGGTCGCGCAGTGAATCATTTGACAAATGCTTATTCGACGATTAATGTGTCCCATTTTCATTAAAAACATGCGAGAAAATTATCTACATATATTAATGTAACGAAACAGCAACAGAAAAGGTCTTATAGTAAAGCCCGCAATAGTACTTTTTTCCAATGAAAAAATAGAAATACTGGCGTTGTGTGGCAACCCCAGCTTTCAATGTCTATTCACCTATTGAGAAGGTGGTTGGTGGATAATTTCCACACCCTCTTCTTCAACGACACTCGACTGTCTCCGTCTTCTACAATAAACATTCTAGGACTATCCCTTACAAAAAGTTTGAACTGGAAATCTCACATCTCATCTCTTGCTAAAACAGCTTCTAAGAAGTTAGGTGCCCTGTAGCGTCTGCGTCCATTTTTTTCTCCCTCCCAGTTGCTTACTCTGTACAGGGGCCTTATTCGCCCATGTATGGTGAACGCCTCTCATGTTTGGGGGGGATCCACTCATACATCTCTCCTAAACAGCGTTGAGTCAAAAGCTTTTCGTCTCATCAAGTCCCCTCCTCTGACTGACTGTCTTCAATCTTTAAATCACCGCCGCACTGCTGCTTCTCTTGCTATCTTCTACCGATATTTTTATGCATACAGCTCTTCTGAACTTGCTAACTGCATGCCTCCCCACCCCGGAACCTCGGTGCACAAGACTTTCTACGCATTCTCATCCCTATTCTGTCCATCTCCCTAATGCAAGAACCAGTATCTTCACTCTTTCGTCCCTTTCACTGGTAAACTCTGGAACTCTCTCTGTTTCTATTTTCCACCTTCCTACGACTCAAATCTTTTCAAGAGAGGAGTAAGAAGATACCTCCCGAACTAAATTGGCCCACCCCCTTTTTTATATTATCTTACTGTCTTCTTTATAGGGACAGGAAATTAAGTGGGCTTTTTGTTACTTCTTAACTTATTGTTTTGCCTTTGGCCAGTCTTTTGTGATGTAAAAAAAAAAAAAAAAAAAATATATATATATATATATATATATATTATATATATATATATATATATATATATATATATATATATATATATATATATATATGGTAGAGTATTTGACGCTCTCAGGTGGCGTGACCATCCCCCCCATTAACCCCTATCGCTTTTATTTTTATGCTTTGATTAATGCAAGACATAAACACCAAATATCATGCTATGCTGATTTTTACTCTTGTTTAGACCAAAGTTAGCCCCCATTATTTCCCTTTTATGTCCGCGCGACACTATTAACACTAACACCAGCAAGTCTGCAGGCAACGCACATGTTTTTACTTGAAGCCATGGTAAACGCAAAAAATACAGCACAAGTATTCGGCATTTCGAGAACACTGAATGCACTGTGCAGTGACCTCAGTTGACCTACAGCGGGAGACTCCCAACCACTCTCTCCCAGGTCAGCGAAGCAACTGGCTTCGAGGTCCTCCCTCTACGTCACTATTTGACCCGAGTTGCCAGATTTTTCTTTCCGTATACGAAGTGGGTTTACTCTGTCTATTGGTACTCTGGTACAGCCTACGTTGCAATTACGTACGGACATGTCATTTTGCCGAAATCTGCCGACTTTTCGGCTTCTCGTGTTTCGGGGCATGTCGGGATCAATGTCGTGAATGTGTTTCACCCGCTTTAACGGTATGGTCCTGGCCTTGGATCGTGCCTCTACCTGAAAGCACCGATGAGCGTGTAGTGTGAAGTTGTACAATGTTAAGTTGAGGACCCTCAGTGGATGTAAATGTACTAATAGGAGCAGTCAACAACTCCGTTATTCTGGTACAAACTCGTACGCGGGACCAAATTTGTGTCACCAGGGGCGGAAGCAGTTCTGTACAAGTTGCCTATTCTACATTATTCTTATATTTAGTTTCGAACAGCCAAGCTTTCAGCAGTTACTGTCAAGTACTCTTATTTTATATGTATCTAGGTTTACACAATATGGAAATATTTTTTTTACCATTAATAGACACAATATAACATAATTCTTGTTGGGAAAGCACACACACACACAAAATCCACTGACGTTGACTTAGGATGGACTGATCGAAATGTAACGAGAGAAATTACATTAATAGGGGAAGAGATGATATAACATATAAGTATCAATAAGCTAACGAGGAATTTTCCTCCACGCCTCAGTCCTGAATCACTGGTTAGGCTTATATTTTAAGCCAGTAGTAATTAGACACGTAGCGAAACGAAGTGAGAAGGGGGGTTCTACATTAGGATAACCTTAGAAGCAGCTAGACGTTCGCTGAGTTAAGTCGCCTGTGGGGAGGTGATATTCTCGCCCTTGGTAAAGGGCCCCAAGGTAGAAGCCGTTGGTGGACCTAGTGGCCAAGCGGTCACAAATTAGCAGAGGGGGCAACTACAGCATATTACAGCCAGCCGTGTGAGGCCAAGGAGAAAGAAGGGAACAGAAAAATGAGTGAGAGGGAAACTTTGGAAGTGGGATAGACTACATTAGTATAGGACAACGGCTTGAGCACTGTATGTGCGTATCGTTAAAGTGGTAACAGTGCGACAAGTTACCAGAGATAGTAAACTATATTAGGATGACGACTTGAGCATTACGCGTGCGTATCGTTAATGTGGTAACAGTGCAACCGAAGTTACCAGAGATAGTAAATTATATTAGGATAACGACTTGAGCATTACGCGTGCGTATCGTTAGGGGAGAAGAAGACTTAGAATTAAGACAACTTGTGAATGTATAATTATTATAATATTACAAGCAAAGGGAGAAATATATTGATGATTATTTATTAACGAATTATTATTTAGATCCAAATAGTGCTTACCTTTTTCTCACATTTTTTTTTTTTATTCATTTATATTTTTTTTCCCACTTGATGTGGGTGGTGGCAGCAGAGTAACCAGGACTGTAGTACACGTTTTGAGACGGGCACTACAGAAATAAGATGTATATAGAAAAATTGTAAGTAAGTCTACAGCAAAGTGCAACCAAGCAGAATAAATGACAATATATTGTTATCGTATTAAAATTGTACTCAAATTATGCAATGGAAACCCCTCCCACCCCGCACCCCTGTGTGGCCCTGCCGCAGATTTGCCACACGAACGATAATTATCGGACATGTACGATAAATTTACCTCCGGTTACCTCCCTATGAAGCTGAAAGCCTCTCTCACATTCGAAGGCACTTATTCCTGGCACTGTCCACCTTCTCTTCTTCAACAGGTATAGAACTTGTGCATTGTCTATTGGTGGCAGGTTACGTGGGTCACCTTTCCAGCCCTCTAATGGGAAAGGGTCCCTGAACACACCTCTCTTCCCTCCACTAAACTCTCCTCACAATTACTTCATCAGCTCTTCTTTCTTCTAGAGCAGTGGTTCTTAACCTTTTCAGAGGCGCCGAACCCTAACGAAAACTACCAAACACTAGCTGAACCCCTCAAATATGGTAGAGAAAAAATTACATAAATTAAAGAAAAATTGCTTCAAAATTCAGGAGTATATTTCGATAATAAAAAAAATAAAGTCCATCTTTATTGATACAAAAATGTAAGAAAAATTGCCTTGAAATTCAAGAGTATATTTGGATAATAAGAAGAAAGAATGAAGGACTCGGAAGCAGTTGCGTCCTTGGAGAGGGAGGGAAGGGATCAGGGGTGAATCCAAAAGTATTTTAAGGGGAGGGGGGTGACAATGCGAGTCTCTACAGCTGGGGGTCTGAGGAGGGGGCCCTGGAAGCGTCAGAATTTTTTTTTCAGATTCACCGGGGGGGGGTGAAGCTTCTTTTAGCGGACCCCTCAACCCGCTTCTGGTTCTATCTGATCGGTCGCAGCCGTGGCATGACAACTAACCCCAGCACCCTTACCTGCTGGGTGCCGGTGTCGTGTGAGCAGCAGTCTGTTTACGAGGTGCAGTCCGCCTTTGTTTACTAACAAAAGAAAAAGGGAACTGCGCACGCTTTGAGGGGAATATTTACTAATACGTACTGAATGTTCGTTAAAGTAGGAGAGGGTATACTGTTTTTATTCTTTCATAGGAAAAACATTCATGAATCGAATAATGCGCTCTGCTTTTGTATTACTGATGTGAAGGACCATTATATAGCCTGTTTGCAGTGAATCATTAATAAATTTACGGAATACAGCATCTTGCTAATTAAAAAGAAAATACTATTTTGATGTGTATCAGATGAATATGAAACCTGTGTGGGGCAGATTGCATTCTTGAACACGGGTGGTTAAGGCCCCATCGCCTGCTCACAGGAAATTTCTGTGCGAAATTGAATGCCTCAAATATCATCTATGTTCCACTTCGTGCCCCCCCCCCCCCCTTGTTGATAAATAAAGACGGGTTTGTTGTCGTAGGACGCCTGGACATGCCTTTGTTGATCAACAAGTCAATATTAGTAAATATTCCTCTCAACGCGTGCGCAGTTCCTGTTTTCTTTTGTTAGTAAACAAAGGCGGACTGCACCTCGTAAACAGACTGCTGCTCACACGACACCGGGTTGGGCATATCTCCATGTACTTACGTTTTACATTAAACGGGGCAGTACCGAGACCACCGAGAGACAAGGCCTGGTGGATCGCCCGTGAAGTCACACCATAAGGATACAACCCTCTCCGCTCCCCGTACAAGTTTACCTACCTAATATAATGTTTATCAGTATAAAAGATATACTTTTATCTTCGGAAATGTTTGTTCTATAATATTATCAAATAAAAAACCGTAAAACACACAAAGAAAATGCCATTATGAGACTTTCAAGAAATATGCATTAACTTAAACTCTTCGCCATTTAATATTTTGCTCGCAAACATTTTACATGGAGAATATCAATAGAAGCGGAGTTTAATTAGCTTTCCATTGATATATTTCATTTAGTGATAAATGAATTAGCGGCATGCATAAATTAGCGTTAACTAAATATAAAAAATCATGAAATCGGGTAATTTCCTACCTAAGATATGTTTATCAGTATAAAATATATACTGT
This sequence comes from Chionoecetes opilio, assembly GCA_016584305.1. Taxonomy (NCBI): domain Eukaryota; kingdom Metazoa; phylum Arthropoda; class Malacostraca; order Decapoda; family Majidae; genus Chionoecetes; species Chionoecetes opilio. Next base: position 390,455 of record JACEEZ010019503.1, on the reverse strand, counting down.
TATCTTCGGAAATGTTTGTTCTATAATATTATCAAATAAAAATCCGTAAAACACACTAAAAAAATGCCATTATGAGACTTTCAAGAAATATGCATGAACTTAAACTTTTCGCCATTTAATATTTTGTGAAACTACTTTTTACATGGAGAATATCAATAGAAGCGGAATGTAATTAGCTTTCCATTGATATATTTCCTTTTCTGATAAATGAATTAGAACTATGCATAAATTGGCGTTAACTAAATAAATAAAATCATGAAATCGGGTAATTTACCCGATTTCATGATGTTATTTATTTAGTTAACGCTAATTTATGCATGGTTATAATTCATTTATCAGAAAAGGAAATATATCAATGGAAAGCTAATTAAATTCCGCTTCTCTTGATATTCTCCATGTAAAAAGTTTTTGCACAAAATATTAAATGGTGAAAAGTTTAAGTTCATGCATATTTCTTGAAAGTCTCATAATGGCATTTTTTAGTGTGTTTTACGGTTTTTTATTTGATAATATTATAGAACAAACATTTCCGAAGATAGCAGTATATATTTTATACTGATAAACATATATTAGGTAGGAAATTACCCGATTTCATGATTTTTTATATTTAGTTAACGCTAATTTATGCATGCCGCTAATTCATTTATCACTAAACGAAATATATCAGTGGAAAGCTAATTAAACTCCGCTTCTATTGATATTCTCCATGTAAAATGTTTGCGAGCAAAATATTAAATGGCGAAGAGTTTAAGTTAATGCATATTTCTTGAAAGTCTCATAATGGCATTTTCTTTGTGTGTTTTACGGTTTTTTATTTGATAATATTATAGAACAAACATTTCCGAATAAAACAGTATATCTTTTATACTGATAAACATTATATTAGGTAGGTAAACTTGTACGGGGAGCGGAGAGGGTTGTATCCTTATGGTGTGACGTCACGGGCGATCCACCAGGCCTTATCATCTCGGTGGCCACGGCAGTACCCCGTGGCTTCGGAGATACGGGGAACTTGCATCCCCATTCCGGTAAAAGCCCCGGCTTTTGCGGGGGGGGGGCAATCTCCCTGTCCCCCCCGAGGTCCCGGGCTTGATACAGGTCCCCCGGGGGCATCCTCGATGGCTCGCTCTGTCATGTACTATACTATAATTAATACGTCACCAGCTGCTGCGTAGCCTTGTAGACCTGGGATGCCCAAGGGTCCCTAAAGCCCTGCTGGGTATGTCTTGAAATGCCCTGGGGTCCCTGGGAAGGCCCAGGCGAGAAGTCACAGAGGGAGGTGTGTTGCAGGACGTCGTGGCACCGTAGAGTTGCCCCTCCACCTTGGGGCAAAGCGGAGCGGCGGGCGTCGAGTAGGGGCGCAGCGGAGTGGAACTCTGCCACACTGCCAGTCCATGCGGGCCGCCCCAGGAGGCCTTGAAGGAATACGACGGTATAACTCGCTCGCTGCACTAAGACACTAGTCTCGTAAAAGGTAACCGCGACGCAGGCCTGCACGCACTAGTGTCTCGATAGATTCTGGCCTCCTGTCCCCTGTTCAGGAGCTCAGTGGGACCTTCGTGGTGCAGCTGGGTCTGCAGAAGTTATCAGGTCATGTTTTTCAGTTGAACAGCTGAGGTAAGCGAATCAACGGCTGGGTCCTTGCTTTCTCCTCGCTGGCTTGATAAGGATAATGTATCAGCTAACCATTGTCGCCTCTCTTTGCGCTACCATCCTCAACGTTTTCCCTCTTCCCCTCCTCTCATTCATCCTTCTCTCCTTCCTTATTCCTCGTTCCTCTCGCTCCTTGGACCCTCACATTACCCCCTTCCGACGGAGACGGCCGTTCTCGGCCGTGCTTGGGCCTGTCGGCGAAAACTGTGAGCAGGCACATGGTGGTGGGAACGGGGGCCACTTTTCCGAAGAGGACTTCAAAGGGGCTAAAACCGTGCGGTTTGCCTGGCAATGTGTTGAGGGACAGTCGGTTCTTCCAGAGTTCTCTTGTGGGCCCTTGAAAAACCTCCATTATTGAAGGCTGCCTCCGGGCGCCAGAGAACTGCATCTGAGCCGCCTGGGACATCTTCGCTCGAACGAGCCTCGCCGCGAGTACGATGGGCTTCCGCTCGTATTCCAACTCGTATTTCGTCGTGTATTTCAGCTCGTAGTTCAGCGCGCAGATCTTTGAAACCCTGCCGCATGAAATGTTGCTGATCGGTTTTCAGTTCGTTCAAGCCATCGCTGAGAAGGCGCTGGATCTGTTGTTGGTCGGTTGCGCTTTTTGCTATATTAGGTTTCCCCTCAGCTCTGGTCTCTTGGAGATAATAAGAGAGGTGCCTCTTGCTCGAGCAAGCGGTGAGCGAGGCGGCGGCCGCCAAGTCAGAAGTAGAAGGTACGGGCTCGCTTGCCACCGGGGACAGAAGCGGCCCCAGCCGGCGCAGCCCCACGTTAGGTGGCCCCACATCAAGTGGTCCACCGGCGGGTGCCTGAACACCCTGCGCTAACCAGCATGCCGCTTCCTCGATTAGCTGGGGAAGAGAGGGGTGTGGGAACCGAGACCAGTCACACCCTAATGTGGGGGACACTGCACGCAGAAAGGCCTCCCACGCTAGGCGTTCTTGTTCCCTTGTAGAAGCCCGTGGAATTGCCTGGCCGGCCAACAGAAGGGCTCGGTTAGCCAAGCTGTGCACCGTCTCGTGTCCCCAGACAAGGCCCAACAGCCGAGCCATGGCGTCGTCTCGGGGCTGGGCGGTGCCGAGGGTCTTGGTCAGCTTTTTCTTCATGGCATCTCATGGTGTGTCATCAGGGAGGTTGGCCAGAAAGGCTTCGGCCTCGGGGCCAATCCAGAGACTTGAAGTAGAGGGTCTTGTGCAGCGAGGCCGCAGGAGAGGGGGGGGGGGGGCATGCAGTTAGCAAGTTCAGAAGAGCAGTGAGCATGAAAATAACGGTAGAAGATAGCGAGAGAAGCAACGTTGCGGCGGTGATTTAAAGATTGAAGACAGTCAGAGGAGGGTAGTTGATGCGACGAAAAGCTTTTGACTCAACCCTGTTTAGGAGAGCTTTATGAGTGGATCCCCCCCAAACATGTGACATACACCATACATGGGTGGATAAGGGCCCTGTACAAAGCAAGCAGCTGGGAGGGACTCCGATGGACAAAAATGGACGTAGTCACCACAGGACACCTATCTTCTTAGAAGCTGTTTTAGCAAGAGATGAGATGTGAGATTTCCAGTTCAGATTTTTAGTAAAGGATAGTCCAAGAATGTTCATTGTAGAAGGAGATAGTTGAGTGTCACTGAAGAAGAGGGGATAGTTATCTGGTAGGTTTTGTCAAGTAGATATGTGATTAAATTGGGTTTTTGAGGCATTGAACAAAACAAGGTTTGCTTTGCCCCAATCAGAAATTATAGAAAAATCAGAAGTTAGGCGCTCAGTGGCATCTCTCCGTGAATCACTGAGTTCCTGTTGAATTGGACGTCTAATAAACGACGTTGAAAAATGCAAGGTAGAATCATCAGCGTAGGAGCGGATAGGGCTTTGAGTTAGACTTAGATCATTAATGAATAATAGAGAGAGAGTGGGTGATAAGACAGAACCTTGAGGAACACCACTGTTGATAGACTTACGAGAAGTACAATGTCCGTCTACAAAAGCTGCAGTATAACGGTTTGAAAGGAAACTTAAGATGAAGATACAGAGAGAAGGATAGAAACCGAATGGGGTAGTTTGGAAATTAAAGATTTGTGCCAGACTCTTATCAAAAGCTTTTGATATGTCAAGGGCAACAGCAAAAGTTTCACCGAAACCCCTAAAGGAGGATGACCCAGATTCAGTTAGGAAAGCTAGAAGATTGCCAGTAGATAGCCCTTTACGGAAACCGTACTGACGATCAGATAGAAGATTGTGAGCAAATAGATGCTTAATAATCTTCTTATTAAGTATAGATTCAAAAACTTTAGAAAGGCAGGAAGTAAAAGCTATAGGACGGTAGTTTGAAGGATTAGAACGGTCACCCTTCTTAGGAACAAGTTGGATGTGAGCAAACTTCCAGCAAGAAGGAAAAGTAGAAGTAGATAAACAAAGACAGAATAGTTTGACCAGGCAGGGTGCAAGCACAGAAGCACAGTTTTTGAAAACAATGTGAGGGACTCCGTCAGGACCGTAAGCCTTCCGAGGATCTAGGCCAGAAAGGGCGAAGGAACATCCTTACGAAGGATCTTAATAACAGGCATAGCATGGTCAGAGGATGGAGGAGGAGGAGGAACAGGCCGGTCCTTCATCGACCAGAGTGGAATTTTTAGCAAAGGTTTCAGCAGAGAGAGTTCAGCTTTAGAAATAGATGAGACAGCTGTGGAGTCCGGGAGGCATATTCACCTTCTGTATACCACTCCCGCACTCCGATTCATGTGTGGTAAATTTTGGATTTTTAAGGCAGACTCAAAGAAAACGTGCGCGCAGCAACACACTGTATGGTGGAAGAAACTATCTTTTAATCTGTCCTTCGTGAGTATAGCCTGGGTTCTTATATGTTTATTTGTTGTGTATTTACATATATCGTTAAGATAATAGCAGCAAACGGGCGCAAAAGGCGTAAAATATATGTTTACCGGGATAAATAAGCTGAGATTAGTTCAAAAAGAGGTTTCAAAACCATATATCGAAAAACAGTCCATACACATTTAAAGATCGTTCCTGGATGTACTGCCTTGTCGGGCCAGAAAGGTCTGTCTGCCTTGCCGGGCCCATGCGTGGTGTTGTCTACTGCTCGCCACACTTGAGGCATATTCCTGTTTTCTTGAATAGTATTTCGCGTTTACTCTTGAACACGTCAGGTTACGTTACATTAGGTTACGGTTAGGGTATGTTAGTATCTTTAAGTAAGCAGGTAACTTTGTGTGGGAATCACAATGAGGGTATTTTCGAGAAAATCTACAGGGTTAGTTTCGGAGCTACAGCCAAGCGTCTTCACTCTGAAACCACATACTCCCATAAAGTTGGGGAATATGCACCCGGGTGTGGGTCGCATGCCGCACTCACCACTCACCACATGACAATAACATGACAATAATACCACAAGCCCCTGGGTTTGTTTTATGGCCTAATTTGGTTTGTATGCTTCCCTATTCAATTATGAGTCCGAAAACATCAAATAAACTCAATTAATTAAGATTTTTATGACGATTGCATCGTAACACCACCTCAGAGGCAGATGTTAGCTGAGCTTCGCTGAGACGTCATCAATCTCTGCTTTAAATACCAAAGTCTGGTGGATGTTGTTAAGTCTACAACCTAGATTGTACACCGCTTTGAATAGGTTGTACACCGCCTCCCTAGGGGAGTTACTGCTTCTAGAGATAAGCGTGCCCATTACACTCTTTGCTCTAGGCCTCCCTAGTGAAATGTCTACAAGTCTCTCTCTCTCTCTCTCTCTCTCTCTCTCTCTCTCTCTCTCTCTCTCTCTCTCTCTCTCTCTCTCTCTCTCTCTCTCTCTCTCTCTCTCTCTCTCAGCATATTCCTCCATATGGCATGTGTGTATATATTCATATACCTATTGATCTTACATTGATCTGATGTATATCTTTCCTATGCTAAATATATTGAATCTCTCTCTCTTTACATATATACATATATACGTATATATATTATATATATATATATATATATATATATATAATATATATATATATATATACTATATATATCAGGGGTGTGGAGTCTGATTTAAAAAAATCCGACTCCTTCTTCTCTTCTTTCTAGGTGGAGAGCTAAACCACGGTTTTCAGTCGCAGTTCAAAGCCTATTTTCCGGCTGGCTCCCTGAGGGCTTGTAGGATTAGGCCCTAACTCTCTGCTCTTTTTACCCAAGCCTTTTCTAGAAATACTTTAACCCCTTCAATGATTCTTCTATTGGTGTCCTGTACCCTACTCAAACCTAAAAGAAATTCCATTATCCCATCTATGTTCCCCTCTGCCACTCTATCCCACTGATCCACGCCTACCTCCCGTGCCACTATTGCTATAAGCCGCTCTCTTTCCTCATCATACCTTGGACACATTAATACCAGGTGATCTACAGTTTCATCTAGTCTACCCATACACATTTGACATATCTTGCTTCCTTCGTTTGCCCATCTATATGTTCTACTATTGACCTCCAGAGATTTTGTCCTTGCTTTAAATAATAAACCACTCCCCAAGCTACCATCATAAAAGACCTCACACTTTGGTGTGGTCTTCCCCTTGTACCAATTCAGAGAACTCTTACCCTCCATCCTCTGTCTCCACATCTCCCTGCCCTGCCTCTGAACTTGGTCATTCACCTTTCGCTTTAACTCCCCCTCACTAGACTGGTGTATCCTATCTGTGAAACCCTGTAACCCACACTTCCTCTCCCACCGTCTGCTTGATCTATCCCATTTACTACTCTGTCCTATCCACTCATAAACTTTTCGAGCCCACCTGTTTTCATCCATTTTTCTAAGCCTGATTTTGTAATTAAGCACTGACTTTCCTATTCTCTCCGCAAAGGTACTCCACCCTGCCTCTCCCCTGATCGCCTCCACTGCTACATACCTGTTTGCCTCTAGTGCAAGTCTACCTACCCTGTTCTGTACTACGTCTAACTTGTCCAGCTCTCCTACCGTCCACCTCATACACTCTGCCCCATACATGAGGCTCGGTACTGCCATGCCTTTCCACAACCCTCTTACTACCTCATACCTGTTTGCCCTACATCTTGCTACACTACCAAGCCTTCCCACCCCTTTCCCAATTTGCTTTTCCTATTTTATCCTGTTAAATATCTTATCTTATCTTATCTCCGACTCCGACTCCGACTCCGACTCCACCCTCCTCCCCCTCCCTCTCTTCTGCAGTACAGTATAGTAGACTTACTGCATTACATATTTTCAAGTTCATCCATATTATTACTGTATATAATATCGTAAATTAGTAGAACTGATCAGTGAATTCTAATAACTTATCATTCTGTTGTTTTTAATTGATGGTTAAGGCAGTTGCGTGCATAAGGATGTCAACCGGTAAAGATTTTTGGCGAGCACTATATAGGGGGGTCATCCCAATGTTCCCCGGTACCGATATTCCCCGCCTCCTAAAGAGTTACCTTTGTTTCCTGGTACCGATGTTCCCCGCCTCCTCCTAAGAGGTACCTTTGTTCCCCGGTACCGATGTTCCCCGCCTCCTAAGAGGTACCTTTGTGCCCCGCCTCCTAAGAGGTACCTTTGTGCCCCGGTGCCGATGTTCCCCGCCTCCTATGAGGTAACTCTTTTCCCCGGTACCGATGTTGCCCGCCTCCTAAGAGGTACCTTTGTTCCCCGGTACCGATGTTGCCCGCCTCCTAAGAGGTACCTTTGTTCCCCGGTACCGATGTTCCCCGCCTCCTAAGAGAGGTCCCTTTGTGCCCCGGTACCGATGTTCCCCGCCTCCTATGAGGTACCTCTTTTCCCCGGTACCGATGTTCCCCGCCTTCTATGAGGTACCTCTTTTCCCCGGTACCGATGTTCCCCGCCTTCTATGAGGTACCGATGTTCCCCGCCTCCTATGAGGTACCTCTTTTCCCCGGTACCGATGTTCCCCGCCTTCTATGAGGTACCGATGTTCCCCGCCTCCCACGAAAGGAAGTGTTTCACCGTTCCCCCCCGCTTTCCTGTCCTCCTCAGACAGCTGCAATACACAGCGAAGGCACCACCAGTCAAGCGAAGGGGAATCACACTTGCTATATCCTTGACGCCTCTTTGAGTTTGCACACGAGTTCCAGCTTCTCCAGCCACTCCACCACAGACTGTGTGCCGCTTCCATCACACTCGAGAATCAGCTTTACATCGAAGTAACTTTCTTCACCTTGTCCCACCATACTGCCTCGATAGCTTGTGGCAGTAATTAAACAAGGACTTGCGTTTTCTCTTTACTTAAGAATACGTAAGAATGGACAGCAACAAAACAAGTGTTAACAAGGTGCACTGCTGAGTAGGCGGGTAGGTGTTGCTTGCACAGAGTACGGCAGCCGTCCGGCTGTGGTGGAGTGGTTACGTCGTCTCTTTCCTACACCTTCCTCCGTCCCTGAGCCCACCTCCCTTGATCACGTGATTCCTGCCACGTCGATGTACGATCAGCGCCGCCTAACGCTTGTTTCCCAAAGATAAACTACCCAACACTAATTACAGAGGGTTCAAAAGGGTTGAAAAAATTAACAGAGATAACGGGGAACTTCGGCACCGGGGAACATAGGTACCGGGGAACACCGATACGCACCCCTATATAGATACCGTATATATATATATATATATATATATATATATATATATATATATATATATATATATATATATATATATATATATATATATAATTTTGTAAAAGCGGGACCATTCATCAAGGAATGATAAATAAGCGGGACATTACAGTCCGGCCGTAAGGTTCAATTTTTTATACCATATACTTTTCATCAGGTAACTGCTATAATCACATACTATTTAATGATCTTACCTATATAAAGTGATAAAATACTGGCAGAGTCTGTGACTGTGTTGTGGTCTATCCTATCTCTGATGAGCGTTCCTTGTCAACTGCTGAACACAGTGTTGCCAGATCGTGTGTTATACTATAGGTGTTATTCATCGAACGACGCCGTTTCCGGGAGTCCCCATGCAGGTTCCCTTCCCATACCAAGCAACTCTCGATGGGAAACATCAACTTGCCCCACCAACGAGCCTTGTGCAATTGCTGATTTGACACGTAATCATCCCAGCGATACCCCATGATTTTGCGAAGACACTTAGTACCATAGGCATCGATTTGCCTCCAAGTCATTTAGGGTGAGTCACCCATTTAGTGTCCATGTCTCACATCCATAGAATAAAACAGGGATCACAAGTGATTTGAAGATCCGAATCTTTGTCCTTCTGCACAGGTACCGACAACGCCAAATACTCATGCTGAGCAAGTCCATAAAACCCTGGGCTATGCCAATCCGCCGTAAGACTTCTTGACGTGACCCGCCGTCATTATGGACTGCGCTACCAAGGTAGTATATAAAACTTTTCAAGATCTCAATGTCCTCGCCGCACGCATGAACAGACTGTACTGTTTCATCTAGTAAGTCTCCAAACACCTTGACCTTGGTCTTGAACCAGGTGACCTTAATAAAGTAATCGTCCTGACCATTTCATCATTCCTGATTTTATGCAGTCAAAACATAGCCATTATCGAATATATCAACCATAGACCACTGTATACCTGGGGGGAGATGCTCGAAAGAGTTACGGGCCCGTAAGTATTACCTTAGGGGACTTTTACCTCGTAACGCCTCTAAGGGAGATGCTCAAACCGTTTTCTCACTTGGTACGGGACCGCGAGGCTAAGGGTGGTCTGGAGCACCCTTAACTCCCTAAGGGAGTGAAATTTGAAGCGACAAGACATAAACAAACAAGTTGTATCACTATATTTTATGTTTATTGTGTATTATAGAGCCATTTCATGCTTGCCTGTTTGAAATGTGATGTGTTTATTGCACCATTGACTCCATATATATCATATTTAACATACAATACCTATACTTGTAATAAATTCATATCAGGGCAAACCTATATATTAAATATATATATCGGTCGACTTCTTGAATCAAAACGTATAGTTCATCATACAAGTTTGGCCGCTATAATGATCCGGTGGTGGTGGTGGTATCAAATGTCTGACGTACTAGTACACACGCACGTATACACACAAGCAAGGATATTATAAAGTTATACTATCCTTGCACACAAGTGTCACGTGTGTCACAGTGAGGTGTTAGCCCCCCAGTGTGTTGTCTGACCTAAAGAGCGAACGCGCAGTTCTCGTCCACTATAACAGAGTACCGCCAGGGCCACGGATACGGCATACGTACGGCGCGGGCCAGCAGTGGTCTATAGATCCTATTTTCGGGCACGCGGGACTCGAATCTATGATCAGCGCATCAAGGTATACCCTGGGTACGTCTCTGTAGTAATCAGCGGGAGAATATTACGCTGAAAGGCCAATATGGCAGCTATGTATTATCGTAACATTCTGGCGATAGTGAGCTAAAATCGGCCCTATTTCGGAAATCAACCGATCTTAGCTCAACACCGGCAAACATAGTTTTTAGGTTTAGGTTAAGTTATGTTTAGGTCTGGTTTAGGTTAGGTAAGGTTTATGATAGGTTTGTGTTAAGTTTTGTAGAGTTATTTAGGTTAAATAAGCGTCCGCGGGACGATTTCCGAAAGGGGCCGATTTTAGCACAACAGCGGCAATGAATTGTCTTTAAATTTATTTATCGGGCTCCCTGACAGCTGAGAGCATGATGATTGGCTAGATAAAGCCGCGTCATGCGAGGCGCTGCTCTGTGATTGGTCAGCATAATTTCCCCACACATTATCCCTAGAATATCCCTATATTCCCCACCCAGAGGCCACCGATAACCGTACGCAGGGATGTCAATTTTCCGTGGATTCGCGGATTGCAGAGTATTTTATTGCCAGCTGGGTCATTTCTGTGAATCGTGTAGATTCGGTTTAAAAATTTAGGGGGGGGGGGGGGGTGTACATAGTTGGCTAGCCCACAGCCGAACCTGACCCTGGCTACTGATCCAGCACAGACCACAAAACATTTTTTGGCTGCCTTGCGGGAAATTATACTATCTGCATGACATGTTCTTATTGTTTTATACGAGTGTACAAGATGACATGGATATTCTGACAATAGTGTAGAGTGTGATTTGTATGTTTGTTTTTATACAATTTGTTATTAACAGGGCAATTAAGGTGTGACTGTGTGCATGTTTTACTGGGCAGGTAAGGTATGATCATGATGGTCAAAATAGTGATTACAATACAAGTTAGTAAATTGGCAATTGATTCAGTTTCATCATGCAGATGCATGTATTGGCATGTCATATGTGCAAGAATAATTGTTTATTGTTTATTGTTTATACATTTATATAGCGCCTAAATAATTGACAAAGTTGACTAATATATATGACAAATATTTTGTTGTGTTATTACTTTTCCAACGGAAACAGTGTTAATATTTCATTTATCATGTCAAAATGGTTAATAATTCATATACATTTCACAATTTAAGTTGCATGATATACCATATATATATACATATACACAAAAACAGACAAAATTGAGACCAGAAATTATTATAGATATTATAACCAAGGACCTCTCAGAAGCTCTCTCAGAGCATGAAATTTACAAAAAATCTCGGGGGGCTTACAGCGCCCCCAGAACCCCCAGCTGGGAGGTTCCCTCGCTACGCTCGGTCAGCTTCGCTGCGCTCGGATGAGTTGGTCGCCCTATTATTTTATTTCAGATTTTTTTTCTTCTTTTGTTGACATCCCTGCGTACGGGAGTGACGGCTCGGTACGAGCATCTCCCTCAGCCCACCCTCGTAAGGTTATTGTAGCCATACACTCGTAAGTTGTCCCTTACGAGGGATTTTCGAGCATCCCTGCCCTGGACTGCGCACGGAATATCGGCCTGTTGCACATGGGCCTGAACTTGCCCTGAAGTCGGAGGGCCGCTCGGATTCATATATATATATATATATATATATATATATAATATAATTATATATATATATATATATATATATATATATATAATATATATATATATATATATATATATATATATATAATATATATATATATATATATATTATATTATATATATATATATATATATATATATATTCTATATATATATATATATATATACATACATATGCGCATCATATAGACTGGTTTATCAGTATGTATGATATACAGAGCTGGGCACTAAATACATTGAATGTATTTAAATACTAAATACAAAATACATGGGAGAAATGTATTTAAATACTAAAAACTAAATACATTTTACGAATGTATTTAAATACTAAATACTAAATACATTAATTGTATTTAAATACATTAATTGTATTTAAATACATTAATTGTATTTAAATACATTTGTAAATACATTTTAAATACACACAAAATTTAACATGTCCGAAAAAAATGAATATCCTTAGGATTTCCTTAGATTTTGGGTTTCCTTAGAAATTTCCTTGTCAGGCCTATATTTCCTTGAAATCAGGACATTTCCTTGCCAGTGGAAACACTGGTTCACTGTAACATCAGGGTTGCCAGATAGTTGGGCGGGTTTATGGCCAAATTAACTTTTTTTTTTTTTTACATCACAAAGGACTGGCCAAGGGCACAAAAAAAATGAGTAACACAAAGCCCACTTAGTTGCCAGTCCCTTTAAAGAAGACAGTAAGAGAATAAAATAAAAAAGGGGTGAGCCAATTTAGTTCGGGAGGTGTCTTGTTACTCTTCTTTTGAAAAGATTTAAGTCGTAGGAAAGTGGAAAAATAGAAATAGAAACAGGAAGAGAGTTCCAGAGTTTACCAGTGAAAGGGATGAAAGAGTAAAGATACTGAACTCTTGCATTAGGAAGATGGACAGAATAGGGATGAAAATGAGTAGAAAGTCTTGTGCAGCGAGGCCGCGGAGGGGGGGAGGCATGCAGTTAGCAAGTTCAGAAGAGCAGTGAGCATGGAAAATAACGGTAAAAGAGAGCAAGAGAAGCAACATTGCGGCGGTGATTTAAAGATTGAAGACAGTCAGTCAGAGGAGAGGAGTTGATGAGACGAAAAGCTTTTGACTTGACCCTGTTTAGGAGAGCTGTATGAGTGGATCCTCCCCAAACATGTGAGACTTACTCCATACATGGGCGGATAAGGCCCCTGTAGAGAGCAAGCAATTGGGAGGGAGAAAAAAAAGGACGCAGACGCCACAGGACACCTAACTTCTTAGAAGCTGTTTTAGCAAAAGATGAGATGTGAGATTTCCAGTTCAGATTTTTAGTAAAGGATAGCCCTAGAATGTTCATCGTAGAAGAAGGAGACAGTTGAGTGTCATTGAAGAAGAGGGGATAGTTATCGGGTAGGTTTTGTCGAGTAGATAGGTGAAGAAATTGGGTTTTTGAGGCATTGAACAAAACAAGGTTTGCTTTGCCCCAATCAGAAATTATAGAAAGATCAGAAGTTAGGCGCTCGGTGGCATCTCTCCGTGAATCACTTAGTTCCTGTTGAGTTGGACGTCTAATAAACGACGTTGAAAAATGCAGGGTAGAATCATCAGCGTAGGAGTGGATAGGGCTTTGAGTTAGACTTAGAAGACCATTAATGAATAATAGAAAGAGAGTGGGTGATAGGACAGAACCCTGGGAAACACCACTATTGATAGATTTAGGAGAAGAACAATGTCCGTCTACAGTAGTTGCAATAGAACGGTTTGAAAGAAAACTTAAGATGAAGGTACAGAGAGAAGGATAGAAACCGAATGAGGGTAGTTTGGAAGTTAAAGATTTGTGCCAGACTCTTATCAAAAGCTTTTGATATGTCAAGGGCAACAGCAAAAGTTTCACCGAAACCCCTAAAGGAGGATGACCCAGATTCAGTTAGGAAAGCTAGAAGATTGCCAGTAGATCGCCCTATACGGAAACCGTACTGACGATCAGATAGAAGATTGTGAGCAGATAGATGCTTAAGAATCAAATTAAGGATATCTTATTAAGGATATATTCAAAAACTTTAGAAAGGCAGGAAGTCAAAGCTATAGAACGGTAGTTTGAAGGATTAGAACGGTCACCCTTCTTAGGAACAGGTTGAATGTGAGCAAACTTCCAGCAAGAAGGAAAGGTGGAAGTAGATAGACAAAGACGGAAAAGTTTGACCAGGCAGGGTGCAAGCACAGAAGCACAGTTTTTGAGAACAATAGGAGGGACTCCGTCAGGACCGTAAGCCTTCCGAGGATCTAGGCCAGAAAAGGCAAAGCAAACATCATTACGAAGGATCTTAATGACAGGCATAATATAGTCAGAGGGTGGAGGAGAAGGAGGAATAAGCCCTTCATCAACCAGAGTGGAATTTTTAGCAAAGGTTTGAGCGAAGAGTTCAGCTTTAGAAGTAGATGAGACAGCTGTGGAGCCATCTGGGTGAAGCATAGGAGGGAAAGATGAAGAAGAAAAATTGTTAGAGATGTTATTTGCTAGATGCCAGAAGTCACGAGAGGAATTTGATTCAGAAAGATTTTGACATTTTCTATGAATGAAAGAGTTTGTGGTAAGTTGAAGTAAAGATTTGGCATGATTACGGGCAGAAATATAAAGGGCATGATTTTCTGGCGAACTAATAAAAAAGTATTCAAATTTTTATATTAAATGTATTTAAATACAATGTATTTAAATACTCATAAAATTATTTAAATACTGTATTTAAATACATGACAACCAATGTATTTATAAATACATTTCTAAATACACAAATGTATTTAAATACGTATTTAAATACAATTGTATTTAAATACTGCCCAGCTCTGATGATATACTGTTATCTTCGTAAATGTTTGTTCTATAATATTATCAAATAAAATACAGTAAAACACGCTAAAGAAATGCCATTACGAGACTGAAGAAATATGCATGAACTTCAACTTCACTTTCAACTCTTCGCCATTTAAAACTTTGCGAGTCAACTTTTATCATGAATGGTATCAATAGAAGCGCAATTGTATTAGCTTTCCATTGATGTATTTCGTTTTCTGATAAATGAATTATCCCCATGCTTAAATTAGCGTTAACTAAATAAATAAAATCATCAATCGGGAAAATAACCCGATTGATGAGGTTATTTATTTAGTTAACGCTAATTTATACATGGTGCTAATTCATTTATCAGAAAAAGAAATATATAAGTAAATAAATAACATCATTAATCGGGAAAATTGCCCGATTGATGATTTTATTTATTTATTTAACGCTAATTTATGCATGGTTCTAATTAATTTATCAGATAACGAAATATATCAATGGAAAGCTAATAAAATTGCGCTTCTATTGATACCCTTCATGATAAAAGTTGACTTGCAAAGTTTTAAATGGCGAAGAGTTAAGTGAATATCAAGTTCATGCCTATTTCTTAATAGTCTCGTAATGGCATTTCTTTAGCGTATTTTACTGCTTTTTATTTGATAATATTATAGAACAAACATTTACGAAGATTACAGTATATCATATATACTGATAAACCAGTCTATATGATACTCCATAGACCACTATATCTCTTTGTCGGGCGGCAGGCCGCTATGCAGCTTGTAATTTCAAAACATTGTCGCGTGAACAGTCCAGGTATACAGTGGTCTATGTATCAACAATATGTCACTTTTTGCATCCAGTCACCCGTTTTTAAATGATCCGCAATCAATATCTGTAAATTCCCCGAGCTCTCAAAACACTCCTGGCGACAAGCAAACGACGCACCACGGCTCGGTGACGTCACTTCAGGCGGCCTCCCCCGCGCTGATACAAATACACGTAAAATTATAAATAAATACAGTACTTGAAGAATATTGTTTGTGAAGAAGTGAAGAATTTTGTGAATTATACATATATATATATATATATATATATATATATTAATATATATTAATATATATATATATATATATATATATATTAATATATATATATATATATATATATATATATATATATATATATATAATATATATATTATATATATATATATATATAATATATATATATATATATATATATATATATAATATATATATATATATATATATATATATATATATATATATATATATATATATATATATATATATATATATATATATATATACTATATATATATATATATACTATATATATATATATATATATTACTATATATATATATATATATATATATATACTATATATATATATATATACTATATATATATATATATATACTATATATATATATATATATATATATATATATATATATATATATATATCTATATATATATATATATATATATATATATATATATATATATGTATACTATATTGTGAGAGAAAGAGATGAAATGTATTTAGCGTAAGAAATAAATAGACAATCAAGCTATATATAAATACATACACACAGGTCATATGGAGGGCTGTGCTTGAGTCACGAAGTTTGTTTGATTTCCCCTTGAAATCGTCTCGTGCGGCCGTTCACGCCACTGGTGCAATACCAGAGTAGCTACAGTTGGCTATTATGTATCCGGGTGAGGGTCGCATGCCGCACTCACCACTCACCACATGACAAAAATACCACAAGCCCCTGGGTTTGTTTTATGGCCTAATTTGGTTTGTGTACATGCCCTGTTCAATTCTTGTGGCAGAAAACATCAAATTTACTCAATTTATGAAGATTTCTTATAATTATTGCTATCGTAACACCACCTCAGAGGCAGATGGCCAAGTGGTTAGCGTCTTGGAGTGGTTAGCTTGATGTCCAGAGTTCGAATCCTGCAGGGGACAACTCTTTCAACCTTCATTAATGCGGTTGACAAGAGCCTGGTAGGTTAGCATAAGGTCCCGAGTTCAAGTCCCACCAAGGAACAACTGTCAAATCCATCGTCGAGTGGCCGAAGAAACCCGCATGTGGCTTATCTGTTCTTTCGACTGCGACTACAAGTGCGGCGGAGGAAGCACTGGGTGGCAGCATGAGCCTGACTGAGGATCCGAACATCACATAAAACGGGATCTTCCCCTATAGATCACAGGTGTCACTATAAAAATCCAGCCTGCGCCATTAACGGTTGAGGGCCAACCATCATGACCTTTCAGAATGTGCAGGGGCCAACCACCTGAGCCTTCAAAAAGATTATATAGCTTACATGCGCTATAGGCTCCAATGTAAAAAAAAAAAATCTGGGGATTGCTGAAATGTCATCAATCTCCGCTTTGAATACCAAAGCCTGCGGTAAATGTTTTAAACTCAGCAACCAGGTTCTACACCGCTTTGAATGCCCCCCCTGTGGAAGGTGTTTTTTGTAAGTTCGATTCTCTGTGTGACAATGAAACTCATATAGTTAAGTAGATGTAAGTGCAATAATGTCACGTAATGAAAGTCTTCTGACGCAAAAGAAGCAGGAGATAGTGATAAATTGATAATGGTATGTAAATCTTCAAGAGGATTTAGAATCTTAGGAGTGGCGCAGTGTTCATGGTAAGAAGTGGACCTCACGGTTGTAAATATATATTTATATAATATAAAAAAAAAAAAAAAAAAAAAAAAAAAAAAAAAAAAAAAATATATATATATATATATATATATATAATATATATATATATATAGTATAATATATATATATATATATATAACAGTAAACCCTGTCTAAATTCGAAACTAATTGGGGGAGACCTGGTTTCGAATTAGCCGAAAGTCTGAATTATCCGATGGTTACCTCTAGCCCCTCCATACAATAATAAGTCACTCAAAGCTGCCAAAACAGCACAGATTGTAGTACATTGTAACTCACCAAAACCATGTATTTATACTATAATTATAAATACACAGATTATAATACCAGATGATAATAATAATATATAATAATAAAAATTACAATCGAACATATACACATAAGAACTCATAAACCATCAATTTCTTACTACTTTACAGATTAGATTATACACCCACACACAATTTTCACCTTGTAATGCTTCTATCATACTCCTAAGTTAGCATATACCCCCTTCACACACACATATTACATTATATTTTTTTTTTTCTTCTCTCTCTCTCTCTCTTCATGCTGTTTCCATCTCTTCTCTCTTCGCTCTCTTCTCTCTTCATCTCTCTCTCTCTCTTTCTCTCTCATCTCTCTCTCTCTCTCTCTTCTCTTATATATATATATATATATATATATATTACAAGAGTTCGTTATTGCCAAACTTTACTTCAAGAGTTTTTTAATGCAGTTAAAACTTTTTATTTTAATTTATTTCTTTTATGAGGCGGTATTATGATGGAAATGTTAAGTATCTATGTATGTATGTAAGTATGTAGATGTTAATAACATATGCTGGGTTGCAATTTCATTTTTTTGTTCTTAGTTCAGTCTAACTTGCGATTTTCAAAGTAAAACTGATTACACGAATATGGAGTCAGTTTTCAGTTACAATGATTAGAAGTCCCTATTTCAGCCAATTCACAATGACATGATACTTCCAGATATTCCTTAAAAATCACAAATTAGACAAAACTTACAACAAGAGATAAAAATATGATAGGGAGATAGCTAGATTAATCATTACTTCAATACAATGATCAGTATTAGTATATTAGTATTATTATTATTATTATTAATCCCTATTTGAGCCACCCATGCGATTGTCAAATTACTTATAAAAACATAGGTATGCTATAGCAATCCTGTGGGACTTCTAATGCCCTCCTATGACACCTGTAGGATGCGTGAAGGACCGGAGAGGCCCGTGAAGGACTCTGAAGGATTGTATACAGAGCGAAGGATACTTAAAAAAAATAGTTCTTCCTCCTCCTTTTCCTCTCCTCCCTTTCTTCTCCCCCTTCCTCCTCCTCCTCTCCTCCCTTCCTTGTCCAACCTCCTTCCTTCTCCTCCCCCTCTCCCCTCTTTCCTCCTCCTCGTCCCTCCTTCCCTTCTCCCCATCCGCCTCCTCTCCCCTTCTTCCTCCTCCCTTTCACTTTTGACGAGTACTGTATGTATGTATGTAAGTATGTATGTATGTATGTATGTATGTATGTATGTATGTATGTATGTATGTATGTATGTATGTATGTATGTATGTATGTATGTATGTATGTATGTATGTATGTATGTATGTATGTATGTATGTATATATGTATATATATATATATATATATATATATATATATATATATATATATATATATATATATAATATAAATATAAATATAAATATAAATATATATATATACTAGCAGGATACCTGGCGTTGCCCGTGTTTATTTTTTTTTGCAAAATAATATGCATAATAATATCCCGTTCCGTCCCATCCCGTCCTATCCCGTCCCATCCCGTCCCGTCCCGTCCCGTCCCGTCCCGTCCCGTCCCGTCCCGTCCCGTTCCGTTCCGTTCCGTCCCGTCCCATCCCGTCCCGTCCCGTCCCGTCCCGTCCCGTCCCGTCCCGTCCCGTCCCGTCCCGTCCCGTCACTCCCCGTCCCGTCCCGTCCCGTCCCGTCCCGTCCCGTCCCGTCCCGTCCCGTCCCGTCCCTCCCCTCCCCTCCCCTCCCCTCCCCGTCCCGTCCCGTCCCGTCCCGTCCCGTCCCGTCCCGTCCCTAACCAATAATATCCGAAAAATGAAAAGTCCTAAAAAGTCTCCGAAAAGTCTCCGAATTGAAAAAATAAAAGCGTAAAAACCTACGTTAGAGCCTTCCGGTTCTAATGAGACCACTTACAGCCTTCTCCGACGAAAACTGTGGGAGGAGTACGGTAACAAACATATAGACATTGCCCTTTATATATTACTAGCCGCAAAGCCGCCCTCTGGGCGGCCTTTTTGGCTAGTTCCTGCGGAGGGCTATTGTTGGGCCTTCGGCCCACCTGTGTTTCGTGGGCCTTCGGCCCACCAAACACAGACTCTCCAGATAGCCCCTTTTAGCTTTCCTGAAATCATGGATATAGAAATGTATGTATTAACGCCAACCCATTCACATCACCCCCAACCCATTCACTCACCCATTACCCATCACCCCCCACCCATTCACTCACCCATTAGGGCTATTGGTGGGCCTTCGGCCCACCAATCTCCAGACTCTCCCGATAGCCCCTTCTAACTTTCCTGAAATCATGGATGTAGAAATGTATGTATTCCCCCCACCCATTCACTCACCCATTACCCATCACCCCCCACCCATTCACTCACCCATTACCCATCACCCCCACCTATTCCCTCACCCATCACCTATCACCCCCAACCCATCACCCCCCACCCATTCACTCACCCATCACCCCACACCCATTACCCATCACCCCACCCATTCACTCACCCATTACCCATCACCCTACATCAAGGTTTCCTCAATTCTCGCAACCCACATTTTTTTTTCACAATTCTCGCTAATAGGCTGCTAAAAAAAGAAGAAATAAGTGATCGGATAATCTCATAAGTGGGCTTAAAGTAATCGTCCAGACCCATTTTTTCTTTGTATAATTATGTTGAATGTTCATTCAAAATACCTAATCCACAAAAAATTATTCATTTTCACGCCTTATTTCCCTAAAAACATGACTTTTGTAAAAAGCGCGGGAAAAACAACAGCCACATTCCAGCCGTGGCGCGAAACTTCTGGCAACGACACAAGAGGTAAGCCTCCCAGCCCCGCCCGACACAGACACACGGAGACTCTGAGAAAAATGTAGTACTTGGGGAATTTTGGGTGCTTCTGGTATATTTTTTGTGCGACACGGCACATACTTGCATCCTGCATGGGCACGGCAAGAAAGCCGTGCCATTCCCGAGAGCTTAGCACCCATTCACAACCCACACGGCGATGATATATGTGTGCAGACCTTTGGAGCGACGGGGAGCGGCTGGTAGTAGCCA
>JACEEZ010019503.1:360000-365000 GCA_016584305.1 Chionoecetes opilio | reverse complement strand
AAGTTTGTACAAAATTTATATTCAAAAGCATGTGTTCGTGAACACTTTCCATGTTATTCCAACAAAATATTAAAGATTTTTTTTTATATATATATTATGATAATACATTTTTTTTTTGTCATAAAACCAAATCTTTGACATCTTTGGGGCACCTTAAAATATTTTCGCAAAGACTTAATTTTTTTTTACGTGAATATAACTCCATTTCGCACAATTCCCCCACTATTCCAAACGAATCACAGAAAAAGTTGCAAAAACGGTCATTTTCGCTCCACCCTAATATATATATATATATATATATATATATATATATATATAATATATATATATATATATATATATATAGAGAGAGAGAGAGAGAGAGAGAGAGAGAGAAGAGAGGAGAGAGAGAGAGAGAGAGAGAGGAGAGAGAGAGAGAGAGAGAGAGAGAGAGAGAGAGAGAGAGAGAGAGTACGTATATATATATACTAGCCGCAAAGCCGCCTTCCGGGCGGCTTTTTGGCTAGCTCCTGCGGAGGGCTATTGGTGGGCCTTCGGCCCACCACCTGTGTTTGGTGGGCCAAAGGCCCAACAAACACAGATTCTCCAGATAGCCCCTTCTAGCTTTCCTGAAATCATGGATGTAGAAATGTATGTATTAACGCCAGTGGTGGGCAGCGATAAATTTTGTGATAAAGCGATAACGATAAAGCGATAAATTTTTCCGCTAAGTCCTATAACGATAAAGCGATAAATTTCCAAAATACCTTAAAGCGATAAGCGATAAATCCTGCGATAAATCCAAAAATACTCTATTTTTGCTACTTATGCATTTAAAACCTCTTTTTTACACTTAAAAACACCATATATTACTTAATATAAAAGACTAAAGGACCCGAAATTAACATTTTATTACTTTATAACAACATTTAATGAAGACAAATTAACAAAACTATCACAGCACAACAAAAGTCCTCCACTGTCCTCTTGCCTGACATCTTGACACTCACTAATCACTAAATTCACTATTCTCGAACAATGAGCGCGCCCGCCGCGACCTAATTAATAACGCAATATAAAACGCAAAACCTAAACGATTTCCTGAAAAGGAAAGTTAAAACACAAAATCACGCGACGTTCGTACGAACGGGAGGCACGCGCGAGGCGCACCTCAAAACGCAAAAAATATATAAACACTAATATTATATTAGATATTTAGTTAAGATAGCAATATACATAAGAATTAAGCATATATAAGTTATAACACACAAAGAAGCTTTGGATCGCTGGTAGCACAATGAAACACAGAGCTGAGATCAGATGCGTCCAGTTTGGGGGGCTATTCAAAGAAACTGACAACAGAAGCGCGGGCAGCCAGGCGCCTGGCCGCATCTGTTTGCCGCGTAACAATGAGCCTGTAACCTCCCGCCGTAACGGTTTTTCGTCTTCTACTTTATCGCTGGATTTATCGCGGGAAATTTGAAAGCGATAAATATAAGCGATAAGTTTTCCGGTCTTGCGATAAACGATAAGCGGTAAATTTTCGGTTAAAGCGATATTATCGCTTTATCGCATTATCGCTTTACTTATCGCAACGCCCACGACTGATTAACGCCAACCCATTCACATCACCCCCAACCCATTCACTCACCCATTACCCATCACCCCCCACCCATTCACTCACCCATTACCCATCACCCCCCACCCATTCACTCACCCATTACCCATCACCACACACCCATTCACTTCACCCATTACCCCACCCCACCCTTCACTCCCCATCACCCCACACCCATTACCCACACCCCACCATTACCCACACCCTACATCAAATTTTTCCCAAGGGCCCCCAACATAACTACGCCCAGGGTTTTGTTTACACGGTGCATTAGGGGGGATAAGGCGGGGTCGCCGCGGGTGGCCCCTACGAAGGGAAAACTACGGCGATGGAAGAATTTAGAGTTTATTTTGCGGAAATTTGATTTTCCCGGTGCTAAATTACGTGCTCTGTTCTGGGCTGCACAAACCTTTAAAAGACCGGGGGTAATACAAGGCTTCAAAAAAAAAAACAGGTTTAAAAAGGGGGGGGCAAAAGGAGGGGGGGGGGGACGTAAGTGCCCCTCCCAATTGCTTACTTCTTAAGAACTCGCTGTGACGTTTCCGGTTTAGAAGCCTTGACATCAACCATCACCTCGGGTCTTCTCTATGTTGTCAGGAGCACGGAAAATGCCCGGAAAACAATTTCCCCAAAACAACTCGAATTTTTTATCGTCGAGTCTTCTTTTTGTAGGTTGTACATATTTGGTTATGATAATATTAAAATACCTTTTTAATTGAGTTCCTTTTTTTGTTTTTCCCTCATAATAGTGGGTATTTTTTATTTTTGCCCATACCCCCCCCTCTCCCAAAAAAACCAGCTTGGGGCCGGGGGGTGCGGGATTTTTGGCTGGGGTACAAATATGCCGAAAACCACATATTTTTTTTGGTTAGGGGTTTTGTAAAAATTCCCTAATCTAGGGAAAATTCTTGGGATTTTTTCTGAGCCCAAGCGGTAAACCCTGACGTCCTCAGAATGATACCAAAGGTCGAAAACCCCCCCCAACCCCCCGCTAGGAGGTTGGTTAGTTTTGGTTAGGTTAGGGTAGGTTAGATTTGGTTAGGTTAGGTTTGGTTTTTTGGGTTTGGGTTAGATTTGGTTGGTTAGATTTGGTTTGGGTTTAATTTGGTTGGTTAGTTTTGGTTAGTTTGATTTGGTTGGTTGGGTTGGGTTATATTTGGTTAGGTTGGGTAGGTTAATTTTGGTTGGGAAAAATTTTCTCTAAAAAGGTAATTACCCTAGTCTGGGAAATTTTCCCACCCAAAACAACTCTTAAAAATTTTTTCCGACGCATAATTTTTTCCCCACCCGAAAACCCCCGCATTCCCACAGGTCTCTAAACTTGTTTGGAAAAACTTGGGGAAATGGAGCGTTGGGCAAACACTATAATTTTTTTGTTGGGGTTTAATATTTAAAGGGGGTTTTCGGGTGGGAACAAATTATGCGTCGGAAAAAACCCTAAAATTTAGAGTTTGTGTATGGGTGGTAAAATTCCCCAAAACTTGGATAATTTCCTTTTATCTAGAGAAATTTGCCTAACCAAAATTAACCTAACCCAACCAAAATAACCAAGCTAACCTAACCAAAAACTAATCAAACCTAACCTAACCAAAAAACTAACCTAACAATCTAACCTGCCCCCACCTAACCCCAAACTAACCTAACCTTTAGCGGGTTGGGGGGGGTTTTCGACACTTCGGTCTCATTTCTGTAGGATCGTCGGTTCAACGTTCTGGGCTCAAAGAAATCCAAAGAATTTTCCCTAATGTAGGGAATTTTTTTCAACACCCCCAACTCCCCCAAAAAATATGTGGTTGCGACGCATATTTTGTCCCCCCCCAAAATCCCGCATTCCCCCCAAACCCCCCGCTTGTTTTGTGAGAGGGGGAAGTATGGGCAAAGTGCCTAGAAAATACCAGGAATTTTACCCCCTAACCAAAATCTTAAATTTTGTGTTTCCGACGCATAAATTTGTTCCCCACCCCAAAACCCCGCATTCCCACAGGGCCCAAAAAATTTTTGGGGGAAGTGGAGAGTATGGGCAAAAACCCGAATTTTACCGAAATTTCCCCAGATCTAGGGGAAATTTCCTTTTTACTAAGAAAATTTGCCTAAACCCAAAAATAAAAATAACCAAACCAAATAAACCTAAGCTAACCTAACCAATCTAACCAAACCTAACCTAACCAAATCTAACCTACCCAACCTAACCCAAAACTAACCTAAAATCCTAGGGGGGGTTGGGGGGGGTTTTCGACACTTTTGGGGCATCATTGGGAGGTCGTAGGTTCCCACGTCTCGGCTCAAAGAAATCCATAATTTTTCCCCAGATCAGGCAACTTTTACAACACCCCTAACTCAAAAAATATGTGGTTGCGACGCATATTTTGTACCCCCGCCAAAAAACCCGCATTCCCCCAGGTCCCCAAGCTGGCTTTGTGGGAGAGGGGGGTTTATGGGAAAAACCTAGAATATACCCATTTTATGCGGGAAAACCCAAAAAAAAGGAACTCAATTAATAAGGTTTTTTTAATATTTTTCATAACCATAAAAAGTCTTAAACTGAAAACCCGCCCGGGAAAACCCCTGCCCCCCATCTTTTTCCCCACCCAGGAAAAATACCCCCAGGGTTTTCCAAAAAGGGCCCCCCTTTTTTTTTCCCCTAGTTAGAAAAAATTCTTTTAGCGCCTCTCTCTCTCCCCTCTCTCTCTCTCTTCCCCCTTCTCTCTCCTCTTCTCTCCCCCCTCTCCTCTCTCTCTCTCTCCCCCCTCTCTCTTCTTTTCCCCTCTCTCTCCCCTCTCCTCTCCCTCTTTTCCCTCTCTTTTCCTCTCTTCTCATCTCCTTTCTTTCATATCCTTTCCCCCGTGCCCGGGAAAAGGGTTTGGTGATGGGGGGGGGAGGCGGCGAGGCTAGGGTATGAGATTAATTTTTTCCCAAAGGGGGCTATTACTCCCCCGTCCCACACAAAACACCTGCGGGACCCCTTTCCCTCTCTCTCTCTCTCTTTTCTCTCTCTCTTCTCTGTCTAATCTTGCT
Organism: Chionoecetes opilio; assembly: GCA_016584305.1. NCBI lineage: Eukaryota > Metazoa > Arthropoda > Malacostraca > Decapoda > Majidae > Chionoecetes > Chionoecetes opilio. The sequence goes on along the minus strand of JACEEZ010019503.1, from coordinate 360,388 downwards.
GAAATAATATCTTTTGTTTTTACCATATAATAAAATTTCCAATTTTTACGGGGTTGGTTGAAAACGGAGAGAGAGAGACGAGGAGAGAGAAGAGAAGAGAAGGAGAAGAGAATGAGAGAGAGGGGAGTAAGGGAGGAAGAGTTTAAGGATGAAGAGGAAGGAAGAGGGGGGAAAGAGGGGGGAGAGGAAGAGAGAGAGAGGAAGGAGGAGAGAGGAAAGAGAGAGAGAGGAAGAGGAGAGAGAGGAAAAGAGGGGGAAGAAAGGGGAGGGGGGAAGGAGAGGGAGAGGGAGAGATGAGGAGAGGGGGAAAAGGGATGAATCGAGACGGGGGGTTTGGGGGAGGGAGGGGCAGGAAGGAAATAGACAAAAGGGAGGGAAAGGTTTGAGG
>JACEEZ010019503.1:317500-355000 GCA_016584305.1 Chionoecetes opilio | reverse complement strand
CCAATCCATGTTTTGGAGAAGTGCCAGGTCCTCCTGCTGAACCTCAGGCTCTGCTAACACCTGTTAATCCACCTCGTACTCGGGCTCAAACATATAGGATCCCATGACAATCTGAGATTCGTTTTCCTCATAGTATACGCGACCAGCGTCATTTCTTTCGGTGTCAGATTGAGCATCGTACTCTAAATCTGTCACAGCGACAGATTCAGTCTGACACCGAAGTACAATCGCTCATCATAACATTTGCCGACAGGTGTCAGACAGAGTGTCTGCGGGCGTCCCTGTTCTGACGTCATCAATAACAGTCGTAGCCCTGTTGGAGGGAAGATTTTTTTTTTCGCGCGCTTTTTACACAAAGTCGTGTTTTTACGGAAATAAGGCCTGGAAATCAATTATTTTTGGTGGATTAGGTGTTTTGAATGTACATTCAACATAATTCGGCAAAAAAAAAATGGGTCTGGACGATTACTTTAAGCCCCCTTAGCATTTGCTAACCACGCGTGATGGAAGAGGTGACTGCATTTACGTCATAAAGTTGCCAAGACGTGCCAGAAAATATTTGTTTGCGCTAGGGGTTAAAGTGCAGGTACAGTTCCTATGAAAATTACTTTTCCATGGTTTTCTAGCTTTTCCAAGTATTTCAAGTCCAATCAAGTTCAAATCTGCCTCTGGTCTGGAGGCAACTCGAGAATGGCTTGTTTCACTCTAATTAGGGTAAAATAGTGAGCTGACCTGCCATCTGGTGGCCGTCTGGGAACCTCCCGTCAGCTCCAAAACATCGGGTCAAGGGGTGTCATGTTAGACTTATTTTCCATTATTCCCTACCAAACCAGCTACAATTAAGTGTTGTCAGGGTCAACATAGGTTTATGCAAAATGAAAATATAAGAGTTTTACATTATTTATGGCGTTATAATGAGGAATGTTGGCAAAATAGAATTGCATTCGACCACATGTGTCCTACAACATTCTACTAAATACTGTAGAGGAATGCATCAAGACGGGTGTATGGGTAAATATTACCTGCATGCATGCAAAAAAAAGGTAATATTTACCCATACACCCGCCTTGGTGCATTCCTCTACAGTATCTAGTAGAATGTTGTAGGACACATGGTCGAATGCTTTTATTTTGCCAACAATCCTCATTATAACGCCATGATTAATGTAAAACCTTATATTTTCATTTTACATAAACTCATGTTGACCATGATAACACTTAATTGTAGCTGGTTTGGTAGGGAATAATGGAAAATAAGTGTAGCCTGACACCCCTTGACCCGATGTTTTGGAGCTGACGGGAGGTTCCCAGACGGCCACCAGATGGCAGGTCATCTGATGGTTAGGTAGCTGAGAATAGATAGAAACTGCTCATTGGCGCCCACAACAAGTGGCGCCCAGGGCACGTGTCATACATTAGATCCGTCACAGTTCACAGGCCCTCTCAGAAGGGGCCTATGGAAGGCCCCTTCAGTGGCTAAGAAGGGGCAGAGCGTAGAAAGGGCTACGGATCATTCTTGAGTCTCCAGGACATTGTTGGTTGTCCGAGCCCAAGACCGATGTACCGGCTGACCCCCCTATAATAGGCCCTGAATAGGGATGATGAGATTGAGTAGAAAGTCTTGTGCAGTGAGGTTGCGGGAGGGGGAAGGCATGCAGTTAGGAAGTTCAGAAGAGCAGTTAGCATGAAAATAACGATAGAAGATAGATAGAAAAGCAACACTGCTTTTGTGATTGAGAGATGAAGACAGTTATAGACTTATAGTTCACCTTGTTTAAGAGAGCTGTATGAGTGGATCCCCCACAAATATGGGATGCCTACTCCATACGTGGGCGGATAAGGCCCCTGTACAGAGTAAGCATCTGGGAGGGGAAAAAATTGACAAGACACCACAGGACACCCAACTTCATAGAAACTGACTTAGCATGAGATGAGATGTGAAATTTCCGTTTAAGAATTTTAGTAATGGATAGCCCAAGAATGTTTAATGTGGAGGAGGGAGGCAGTTGAGTGTCATTGAAGTAAATGGGATAGTTGTCTGGAATGTTGTTTCGAAACTTTCGAGTAGATAGGTGAAGAGATTGGGTTTTTGAGGCATTGAACAAAACAAGATTTGCTTTGTCTCATTCAGAAATCATAGGAAGATCAGAAGTCAGGCGCTCTGTTGAGTTTCTTCGTGAATTAGCTAACTCCTGTATAGTTGGACGACTGGTGAAAGATGTTGAAAAATGCAGGGCCCTCCAAGGTAACACAACTCACAGCCGTTCTCCGCAATATCCGTTCCCTGAGGACGTGAAGACCTTCCCTGTTTGCCAACACATCAGTTTGGCTGGTGGCAGCATCTCCAATCCAACTTATGTCGAAGCCGTAAGTTACGTGTGGCCTCCCATACCCCTGGGCAGAGATGCTCGAAAGAGTTACGGGCCCGTAAGTACTCCCCTAAGGGACTTTTACCTCGTAGCGCCTCTAAGGGAGATGCTCAAACCATTTTTTCACTTGCTACGGGACCGCGAGGCTAAGGGTGGTCGGGAGCACCCTTAACGCCCTAAGGGAGTGAAGTTTGAAGCGGCTAGACGTCAACAAACAATAAATTACAAGTTGTAACACTATACTTTATGTTTATTGTGTATTATAGAGCCATTTCATGCTTGCCTGTTTGAAATGTGATGTGTTTATTGCTTCATTGACTCCATATATATCATATTTAACATACAATACCTATAGTACTTGTAATAAATTCATATCAGGGCAAACTTATATATTATATATATATATCTCGGTCGACTTCTTGAATCAAAACGTATAGTTCATCATACACGTTTGGCAGCTATAATGATGCGGTGGTGGTGGTGGTATCAAATGTCTGACGTACTAGTAGTACACACGCACGTACACACACAAGCAAGGATATTATAAAGTTATACTATCCTTGCACACAAGTGTCACGTGTGTCACAGTGAGGCGTTAGCCCCCCCGTGTGTCTTGTCTGACCTAAAGAGCGAACGCGCAGTTCTTGTCCACTATAACAGAGTACCGCCAGGGCCACGGATACGGCATACGTACGGCGCTGGCCAGCAGTGGTCTATAGATACTATTTTCGGGCACGCGAGACTCGAACCTATGATCAGCGCATCAAGGTATACCCTGGGTACGTCTCTGTAGTAATCAGTGGGAGAATATTACGCTGAAAGGCTAATGTGGCAGCTATGTATTATCGTAACATTCTGGCGATAGTGAGCTAAAATCGGCCCTATTTCGGAAATCAGCCAATCTTAGCTCAACACTGGCAAACATAGTTTTTAGGTTTAGGTTAAGTTATATTTAGGTCTGGTTTAGGTTAGGTAAGGTTTATGATAGGTTTGTGTTAAGTGTTGTAGAGTTATTTAGGTTAAATAAGCGTCCGCGGGACGATTTCTCGAAAGAGGCCGATTTTAGCATAACAGCGGCATTTGAAGTCTTTAAATTTATTTATCAGGCTCCCTGACAGCTGAGAGCATGATGATTGGCTAGATAAGGCCGCGTCATGAAGGGCGCTGCTCTGTGATTGGTTAGCAGAATTTTCCCACACATATCCCTAGAATATCCCTATATTCCCCACCCAGAGGCCACCGATAACCGTACGGGAGTGACGGCTCGGTACGAGCATCTCCCTCAGCCCACCCTCGTAAGGTTATTGTAGCCACACACTCGTAAGTTGTCCCTTACCAGGGATTTCCGAGCATCCCTGCCCTGGGCCCGGATCCTCACTTACAATTAATATTTACTCTTAAGTGTTACTCATAAGTGTAAAAGTTGGTATTACGGAAATGCATATGCTATCCTCATCCACTTTGAGTGTAGGTATTAGCAGATCCCTGGCTACTTTGAGTGTAAACCCGTTGCTATGGACGCTTGTTTACAAAACCAAACTACCGAAATGAAAAGAAAATATATTTCTAAGAAAAATGAAGAAATGTATCATTTGAAGATTAAATCATTACTAAATAAACAGTATAAAGCTATAAATAATGTTTAACACGGAAGAAAATGTTCAAGAATTGTATAAATCGACGATTATAAAGGTGTTGCCGTGGGAGTGTTTTCACTTTTTCAGTCAATCCACGACGGCCTTTCATGTAAAAGCGTTGTCATTAGCAAGGTTGTGAGGAGTGTGACGTTGCCATTGTGTGTATTAAATGTTTGTATGTAGCGGAGAGACATTGTAACTTCAGTACGTGCCCGGTCAGCTGGGTCTCGCCATCTCGCCCACAGTATTAGACTGTGCTCTCGTCTACCAAAATTCTCGTCCCGACACAGGGTCGACGAGATCTCGAGTACCATAAAGCCAATGCAGACCGTATAGTTTCCCTATCTGAATGGCTTCCTCTGCTTTCTTGTAATGGAGCTAACGTTTTATTCCATCTGACAGCGTTGTAACCAAGACTGTGGATGTGATGTGACCACAGCTTAGGCGTATTTTGTAGTGTCCTTCCGGAGTAAAATTATACTTATTTAAGCTCCGCCCCTGCTTGCCATCACAAAATACGATTGTAGCGCTGCCAAAGCTCTTTCTTGATGTTGCCGAGAGTAAAAGTGTCGTAGCTACACTTCATTACCTCTTACAGAGGCTCAAGGAATATCGTTAAGGTTGACATTATTGAAGGCACAGCAAAGAGTAGTAGCGTGATTGTCTGTATTACACATCGATATCTAATTGTTTTGAGCTCTTAGAATGGCCTAGCATTGTTTTCGAACTCTATAGATGGACTTGATATTAAACTGAAATGTTTAGGGCGCTATGAAACTGTTATTTGAATATCTATTTGCTACACAGCCATTTCACGATGTGCGTCGAGGATGTTTAATGCTTTCATGGACCTGTACGTATGTAGGCTACGTGTACCTACATCTACGTTTCACCAATTATTCTTTGCCTAAACCTAGATGAATGCTGGTTGTGATTCATCCTCCAGTGCATCTCCCCCGTTTAACATCCATGGGCGGGTGTGTGGTGGGCGGGTGTGTGATGGACGTGTGGTGGGTGGGTGTGTGGTGGGCGGATGTATGATGGGCGTGTGGTGGGTGGGTGTGTGGTGGGCGGATGGGTGATGGGCGTGTGGTGGGTGGGTGTGTGGTGGGCGGATGTGTGATGGGCGTGTGGTGGGTGGGTGTGTGGTGGGCGGATGGGTGATGGGCGTGTGGTGGGTGGGTGTGTGGTGGGCGGGTGGTGGGCGGATGGGTGATGGGCGTGTGGTGGGTGGGTGTGTGATGGGTGTGTGGTGGGCGGGTGGTGGTGGGCGGGTGGGTGCCTGGGTGGTGGTGGGTGTGTGGTGGCCCGTGGGTAGAGACCTCCTTACCGTGTTGGCGCTGAATCAGACTGATGAAATGTTCGTATTCGTGCCCTGCGATAGGTTCTCTAAAAGGCTTTCTTTTTGTGTGATATAACATATATACCAAATTTATACATTTCTATTGCAAATGTAATATCACTCATGAATATATTTAAGTATTTGACTATACTATAGCAATAATACACCCGTTTTGGTGCTAAGCCAGCAAGCATCAACGAAGATTCGGACACATTGAAAAATTCGAGGGATTGGGAAATTTGTTCCCAGACGTCGCTGGAGAATTTTAATATTTGTGACTTCTTACCTGTTAAGAGTCACCTACTCTACTCCTTACTACTCCTTACCTACTATTAATTAAATACAGTATCCTTTGCATGTCGTGCGCATGTAATGAATGTTGAATTGGATGAGAATTAAAGGAAAAGAGAAACATTTACGGGAGGAGTTTTGATAAGATTTTCTCATGCGCGCGATCTGATTGGCCAGGCTCTTGAAACCACCACCCACACCCACGACTGTATAATTTTTCAGGAAAAGAGTAAAATATCGCTGCCGAAGTGTATCTGCTCAGTTTTCTATGCACGCAAAAGAGTAAAATATAAGTGGGCGGAGCTTAAATAAGTAAAATTTTACTTCCAAGGGCATGGACAAAATACGCCTACTTCATTTGCCTGAGATTGTATTAAGACTTTCCCTACGTAGCTGGGGTAGGAGTAAATCTCCTTTTGTTGGTAAACTTTCGTTATTGGGCACCACGGATTTCGAGGACGAAACTTAATTTTTCCTGAATAGATGTTGTGTCTTAATTTAATCTGTCACAGTATAGAAAATATATTCCTCCAAAACAGGTGAGAATTTAATTAAACGCACATCTAAACTTTTAAGAAACCAATAGGAACTCGCCGAAACGCCAACTGAGAACTTTCGCCGACGTGGAAATGTTCGGCGACAGTTCCACTGGTAATAGATGATAAAGAAGAATAAAAGCTATTTCATTATTGCACACAAACTTTTCTCACTTGTCCCAGAACACTGAAGCTGCAGTTTGACATTGGTAACTGGTGACACTGGTTGGTGGTTGGTAACGTAACTTGACCTATGGGGATGCCTCCCCCCCAGATCCCCCTGCTCGTTTACTAACCTAAGCTGCAGATAACCTAACCACATAACCTAGCTTAGCTGTTCAGTCTATTGCTGGTATAGTGGGGTTGAGAGAGATAATATTAAGTATTGGTAATGCTGAAGTAAAACTGCTAGTGTGTGTGTGTGTGTACTCCTTGCCCTTGCCCTGTAGACCCTTGAACAATTAAATTCCAGCAAATACCAATATAATAATTGTGTGTGTGTGTGAAGAGCTTGGAAGAAAATTATGGAAAACCATTTTAGCCACTTTTTTGTGATACTGCTGATTTATAGACAAATAAACATAATGCAAGTGTTGAATTGATATATGAAATATTTTACCTGTTAGTTTTTTCACAAACAAGTTCATATGATGATGGTTAGGTTTAGATTGGGTGACGTTTAGGTTTGGTTCAGGTTATGTTTAAGCTATTTTAGGTCTATGCTAGATTTTGGTTATCCCTTATTTGGTTGTTTAGGCTAATTGATCAAATCTAATGATGTACGGTCGCCCGGCCGGCCGGCCAGGCTGGTTGCAGTGCAGCGAAGACTCACAGCCGGTCAATGCAAATCAACTTTTCTACTGGTTACTAGTGAAAATATAGATCTAATTTTTGTTTTCTAGAAGTTATCATAGTATCATCACTACATGGGGGAGTTTAAATTATACAGAAAACGCGAGTAGTAAGGACGGCAGAAATAGCCCAGTTCTCCTTAATAATTACCTATTTTTCTGTGGTGCAATTATTTTCAAAAGAATATTTCCCCTACTTACACTACTATAGCTCATCTCAAACTTATTACTCTAACATTGCTGCATTTTGTCTACTCTACGGTTAAGTAACTCAAAGCCATGACCACCACTTTCTCAAAGACTGATTAAATAGTTATTTTGGTCAATTTACAGTTTCACCCAACCAACGATTTTCTGATGCGCCTTATGTTTTTCTGGTGTGTTTTTATGTGTTTTGAATGAATCTTCTAACCGTTTCTGTCGTATTTTTTTTTTTTTCTTATGCAAAAATGACAAAAAAAAAAAAACAAAAAAAAAACCTAAACCTAACCTAACTTTTACCTATACCTAACCTAACCTAACCTAACCTATACCTAACCTAACCTTTACCTAACTAAAAAAAAAAAAAAAAAAAAAAAAAAAACTTATCTACCAAAAAAAAAAAAAAAAAAAAAAAAAAAAAAAATGCGACAGAAACGGTTAGCAGATTCATTCAAAACACATAAAAACACACCAGAAAAACATAAGGCGCATCAGAAAATCGTTGGTTGGGTGAAACTAAATTATCCGCTTTTTCTGCCCCAATAAGTAAAGAATAGGGATGGGCGTATGGACGCCCATAATGCCAAGATAATGCTTCTTCAAACTAGGTCTTGTAGGTCTATGTAGCCACATATTCAGCTTCTGCAGCGCCTATATAGTACCTAATTGTAACTTTAGCGTTCGTATTTGTTATATAAAGACTTATTTCGCATTCGATAAGTTCTGAAGAGGCGATGGGAGTTCCTAAGCGGCGGCCATTTCGAATATTTCCTACTATTAACTTTGGTATTAAGGATTTAGAAGTCCTCGCCAGCACTATTAAGTTGATACCAAACTTAAGAGTAAAGATTAAGTTAAGAGTGAGTGAGGATAACAGTAAGTGTGAAGTTAAGCGTAAAGTCGGGAGTTAATACCAAAGTTTAGTATTAATTGTAAGTGAGGATACGGGCCCTGACCTTCAAAACGGGCCGCCACAACAGTCAGGAATACGGGTAGGGTGCTGCACCAACTTCTCGAGGTCATAGAGGATAGCAAAATTTAAGGCTTGTTCACCAGGCTGGTCAATGAAAGAGGATGATAAACATAGTTGGTGGTAAACATTGATATCCCTATAAGGATGGAGATATCCGCAAAAGGAAAATGAGTCAAAATGTACTCCATTTTAGAAGGTAATTAGGCAAATAATTTGTTATAGTCTGAGGAGTTAGGTGAGATATAAACAACACAGATACATTTCATAAGAAAGTGACACTGAAGTTGCAGCCAGATTGTAGAAAACTCTTATGATTCAAGACCATGGACACGACCAAAAGTGACATACATGCAACATCATGTATAGGCTACATGTATACAACATGTATACAACACCATGCAACAGCATGTATGCCAGCTTTGGTTTGAAAATGAGGATAGAAAAAGGAAAAGTGGCTGCTGTCAGACACTTGACACTTGGGTTATAGTGAGAAAAAGAAGATAAGGTCTAGAAAAGGAGAGGTGATGTTCCACGGATTGGAAATTAGATCCAAGACCGCGAATGTTGCAGACATTTATAGAGAAAGTTAGAATTGTCAAGACAACCTCGTGTCGTCACCTTTAGATTAGCCCGACCTTGAGATCTTTTATTCCCCTCCGCAAATGGAGACTCCGAGGCAGGGTCTATGGACATCAATTTTTGTTATTAGGAATAAGGTACTTCAAGAGTTGGGATCAATCGAAGAGAGATTGGAAGATATGGTGATTCATACCCTCCCTGACTGTTTGCCAATGGGGAGTTTTCAAAGCTAAGCCGCCAGATGTCCCTCGCGCATCTCACATCCTCAGCACTTTCAGGCTGAATGATCTATCATTTACCGTAAATTCCCTGTACTTCTTTGGGACATATCAGAATTACCCTTCAATACAACAACTGAAACAGTTCTTAATAAAAAATGTAGTTTATCATTTTATTTGTCTGCACTTGGTGAAAATATTGGCAAAACAATTGAATATTTAAAAACTCAATCTTTAAAAATCGTCTTTTCATAAAAAAACGCAAATTCAAGCAGAATGAGGCTTCAGGAAATATCTACTTGTATGTAAGCATTCACTGAGTACCTGTTTTGGGTGTGTCTGTCTGTCTTGCGACGAACATTTAACCAAAACAGAGTGTGGCGTTCAGCATCTCCACAGAAACCATCCCGCCGGCAGGATCTGTTATCATCCACTTTCCTGTAGACACCACACGGGTAGGAACTCAGCACAGCGCACCCGCTCCTTACCTCACAGCTCATATCTCTGATACTCCTAACTCCTCAATACCAGAAACTGTCATCCTAACTATTATCACCCGCTTATCTCATCACACTCTCTATCCTCTACTGGAATATTCGTGGCATCCGCTCCCACATACCGTTTCCCACATAAAGGAGACTTTCGTCTTTCGAGACGGAAATAGTAAACAAACGCTCTCAACTGTCTTCCATCCCGGACTGTTCGTTGAGGTGCCAAGCACTTAAATTACTTCTTGGTTAAATGTTCGTCGCAAGAGAGACATATACACCCAAAACAGGTAGGCCTACACAGTGAATGCTTACATACAAGTAGATATTTCCTGAAGCCTCATTCTGCTTGAACTTGTGTTTTTTTATGAAAAGACGATTTTTAAAGATTGAGTTTTCAAATATTCAATTGTTTTGCCAATATTTTCACCAAGTGCAGACAAATAAAATGATAAACTACATTTTTTATTAAGAACTGTTTCAGTTGTTGTATTGAAGGGTAATTCTGATGTCTCAAAGAAGTACAGAGAATTTACGGTAAATGATAGATCATTCAGCCTGAAAGTGCTGAGGATGTGAGAGCCTGAGAGACAGGCTTGAGCGTGAGCTTATTAGAAAACTCCCCATTCGAGAGAACTGGAACCCAAAATGCCAGGGGTCCCTGGCAGTTTTAACTCACTTTTTTGATAATAAGTTGGTCTACTGGAAAACAAAATATGGGCTTATTCCACTGCACTTAAAACACAAAAGTATAATATTAAGAACGATTTTCTTCTATATTTATATTGTATAGAAGCCTGATTCTGTAAAACATTGTATATAACCAAATAACCAAGGAGGTTATAGTTGAGGAGGCGAGGTAAATGCTACTCTATGATATTATATAGTCAATAACGAATGTTTAGAAGTTATCTATACCTAGGCAGTCATATTTTCCTGTTATTATTGTGTATCAATCAGATAGAAAGCCTGGAAGTGCAATGAGTCGACGCGTGAAGTCGTAATGTTTTGATTCAATCTCCTCGCCACAATCTCCCCGCCCACCACTCCCCGCCGCGGCACGTCGCCTCCACAATTATAACCTACATTGTCGCAGCAACAAGCCGATTTCGGCATTCTTTATTCTTCGTTTTTCCAAGGCATTGCTTATTGTATTTTGACAAGCGTTTGCCAGACGCAGCAGTACTGTCTTAGAAAACAGTGTGAACATCGCCCAAATTTTACATGCCACAATATACATGTAAAAAATATATTAAGCTTTGCTACTCGAGGCGAGTAATTTGCATTAATTTGCTATTATAGAACGTTCCATCGTAATGCATGTCATCCATATAATTAGTAGACCAACAGAAGAACTATATTTTTTGGTATTCAGATGCGGTGCATCAATGTTTATCGCGAAATTAATTTATGAAAAATATTATTCGCGGAGCCAAAACACAGTAGACCAACCTTTGAGTTAAAACTGCCAGCGACCACTGGCATTTCTCGAGTTTCAGAACCAGGGCAGGGATGCTCGAAAATCCCTCGTAAGGGACAACTTACGAGTGTATGGCTACAATAACCTTACGAGGGTGGGCTGAGGGAGATGCTCGTACCGAGCCGTCACTCCCGTACGGTTATCGGTGGCCTCTGGGTGGGGAATATAGGGATATTCTAGGGATATGTGTGGGAAAATTCTGCTAACCAATCACAGAGCAGCGCCCTTCATGACGCGGCCTTATCTAGCCAATCATCATGCTCTCAGCTGTCAGGGAGCCCGATAAATAAATTTAAAGAGACTTCAAATGCCGCTGTTATGCTAAAATCGGCCTCTTTCGAGAAATCGTCCCGCGGACGCTTATTTAACCTAAATAACTCTACAACACTTAACACAAACCTATCATAAACCTTACCTAACCTAAACCAGACCTAAACATAACTTAACCTAAACACTATGTTTGCCGGTGTTGAGCTAAGATTGGCTGATTTCCGAAATAGGGCCGATTTTAGCTCACTATCGCCAGAATGTTACGATAATACATAGCTGCCACATTAGCCTTTCAGCGTAATATTCTCCCACTGATTACTACAGAGACGTACCCAGGGTATACCTTGATGCGCTGATCATAGGTTCGAGTCTCGCGTGCCCGAAAATAGTATCAATAGACCACTGCTGGCCAGCGCCGTCCGTATGCCGTATCCGTGGCCCTGGCGGTACTCTGTTATAGTGGACAAGAACTGCGCGTTCGCTCTTTAGGTCAGACAAGACACACGGGGGGGCTAACACCTCACTGTGACACACGTGACACTTGTGTGCAGGGATAGTATAACTTTATAATATCCTTGCTTGTGTGTATACGTGCGTGTGTACTACTAGTACGTCAGACATTTGATACCACCACCACCACCGGATCATTATAGCGGCCAAACTTGTATGATGAACTATACGTACTGATTCAAGTCGACCGATATATATATTTAATATATAGGTTTGCCCTGATATGAATTTATTACAAGTACTATAGGTATTGTATGTTAAATATGATATATATGGAGTCAATGAAGCAATAAACACATCACATTTCAAACAGGCAAGCATGAAATGGCTTTATAATACACAATAAACAAAGTATAGTGATACAACTTGTAATTTATTGTTTGTTGATCTCTAGCCGCTTCAAATTTCACTCCCTTAGGGAGTTAAGGGTGCTCCCGACCACCCTTAGCCTCGCGGTCCCGTAGCAAGTGAAAAAATGGTTTGAGCATCTCCCTTAGAGGCGCTACGAGGTAAAAGTCCCTTAGGGGAGTACTTACGGGCCCGTAACTCTTTCGAGCATCTCTGCCCAGGGCCCAGTTATTGGGGCCTGGTCATGACATTCACTCACTCGTGGGGCTTGCTATTATGTTTGTAATTAAGCCAATGAAATATTATATATTGCGTCGTTAGGCTATGATCCCTCATTATGGACTCTCAATGACTTCTTTGTACGTGTCTTTACAGAGGCGCCAGAATGCTACGACGGCGGTTCGGTGTGTTGTTTACGGCGGTGCTGCTCACTCCTGCCTTCGTCCTTTTATTCGTCGCCAGTCCTGGTAAGTCATTTGTATTTGTGTGTGTGTGTGTGTGTGTGTTTGTATGTGTGTTTGTATGTGTGTGTGTGTGTGTGTGTGTGTGTGTGTGTGTGTGTGTGTTCCATATTGTTGCCGTAGCCGTTGCGTGAACGTGGCGGCATGGGGTCATATAGTCACAGTCATAGACCACTGTATACCTGGACTGCGCACGGAATATCGGCCTGTCGCACAAGGGCCTGAAGTCGGAGGGCCGCTCGGATTCATATATATATATATATATACGGATCATATAGACTGGTTTATCAGTATATATGATATACTGTAATCTTCGTAAATGTTTGTTCTATAATATTATCAAATAAAAAACAGTAAAACACGCTAAAGAAATGCCATTACGAAACTAAAGAAATATGCATGAACTTAATATTCAATTCAACCCTTTGCCATTTAAAACTTTGCGAGTCAACTTTTATCATGAAGGGTATCAATAGAAGCACAATTTTATTAGCTTTCCATTGCTATATTTCGTTATCTGATAAATGAATTAGAACCATGCATAAATTAGCGTTTACTAAATAAATAAAATCATCAATCGGGTAATGTTCCCGATTGATGAGGTTATTTATTTAGTCAACGCTAATTTATACATGGTACTAATTCATTTATCAGAAAAAGAAATATATAAGTAAATAAATAACCTCATCAATCGGGAAAATTACCCGATTGATGATTTAATTTATTTATTTAACACTAATTTATGCATGGTTCTAATTAATTTATCAGATAACGAAATATAGCAATGGAAAGCTAACAAAATTGCGCTTCTATTGATATCCTTCATGATAAAAGTTGACTCGCAAAGTTTTAAATAGCGAAGAGTTAAGTGAATATTAAGTTCATGCATATTTCTTCATAGTCTCGTAATGGCATTTCTTTAGCGTGTTTTAGTCTTTTATTTGATAATATTATAGAACAAACATTTACGAAGATTACAGTATATCATATATACTGATAAACCGGTCTATATGATAGTCCATAGACCACCATATCTCTTTGTCGGGCGCCCCGCAGGCCCCTATGCAGCCCCGCAATGGGCCCCAGACATAACTACGTCACGGTTTGTTTACATCGGTGCATTGTGGGGATAAGGCGGGGTCGCCGCGGGTGGACCTACGAAGGGAAAACTACGGCGATGGAAGAATTTAGAGTTATTTTGCGCGAAATTGATATTCCAGGTGCTATATTACTGTGCTCTGTTCTCGTTAACAACAGAGAGAAGAGAAGACCTGAGGTAATGGCTGATGTGCAGAGGCTTCTAAACCAAGAAAACAGAGTCATAACAGAGCCTCGTCAAAAGGTAAGCAACTGGTAGGTACGTAATGTGTCCCTACCACTTGCTTACTTCTTAATGAGACTCTGCTGTGACTGTTTTCCTGGTTTAGAAGCCTTCGCACATCAACCATCACCTCAGGTCTTCTCTATGTTGTCAGCGAGCACGGAAATATAGCACCTGGAATATCAATTTCGCCCAAAACAACTCGAATTTTTTTCATCGTCGTAGTTTTCTCTTTGTAGGCTGTACATATTCATGGTTATGATAATATTGAAATACCTTATTAATTGAGTTCCTTTTGTTGTCTTTCCTCATAATAAGTAGTGCTACATCATGGTTTAAGTGTTACTTGACGAGCCAATGAATACTCTTGAGTCTATACCAACATCACCAACCTTTGCTTAGATTTATCTTATTACTCCATCCATAAACAAGTTGCATAACCACGGTGACATTACCCATCCTTGCCTCATGGTACATGAGGTGTACCTCATGAGAGAGAGAGAGAGAGAGAAGAGGTACATGAGAGAGAGAGAGAGAGAGAGAGAGAGAGAGAGAGAGAGAGAGAGAGAGAGAGAGAGAGAGAGAGAGAGAGAGAGAGAGAGAGAGAGAGAGAGATAATCATTTAGACTCTTACACATATCCTCATCCGTATTTAAGACCTCACCCTGTCCTGACCTTAACGGCCCAACTAATTCCCTTGTCTTTGTTTTATATACCTGATAGAACTCTTATGGGTCCCTTTTCGCCTGTCCTGCTAGTTTAATCTCATAATTGTTCTTAGCAACTCGAGTTAATTTTAAAAAGCCTCAAAAACCCAATTTCTTCACCTATCTACTCGACAAAACCTACCAGATAACTATCCCCTCTTCTTCAATGACACTCAACTATCTTCTTCTACAATGAACATTCTAGGACTATCCTCTACTAAAAATCTGAACTGGAAATCTCACATCTCATCTCTTGCTAAAACAGCTTCTAAGAAGTTAGGTGTCCTGTGGCGTCTGCGTCCTTTTTTTTTATCCCTCCCAGTTGCTTGCTCAGTACAGGGGCCTTATCCGCCCATGTATGGAGTATGTCTCACATGTTTGGAGATGATCCACCCATACAACACTCCTAAACAGTATTGAGTCAAAAGCTTTTCGTTTCATCAACTCCCCTCCTCTTACTTACTGTCTTCAATCTTTAAATCACCGCCGGAATGTTGCTTCTCTTGCTATCTTCTACCGTTATTTTCATGCTCACTGCTCTTCTGAACTTGCTAACTGCATGCCTCCCCCCCTCCCGCGGCCTCGCTGCACAAGACTCTACTCTTTCTCATCCCTATTCTGTCCATCTTCTTAATGCAAGAGTTAATCAGTATCTTTACTCTTTCATCCCTTTCACTGGTAAACTCTGGAACTTGCTTCCTGTTTCTATTTTTCTACTTTCCTACGACTTAAATCTTTTCAAGAGAAGAGTAACAAGACACCTCCCGGACTAAATTGGCCCACCCCTCTTTTTTTATTATTCTCTTACTGTCTTCTTTATAGGGACTGGCAACTAAGTGGGCTTTGTGTTACCTATTTTTGTTGTGCCCTTGGCCAGTCCTTTGTGATGTAAAAAAATAAATATATATATATATATATATATATATATATATATATATATATATATATATATATATATATATATATATATATATATATATATATATATATATATAACACTTTAAAGGCGTATTTTGTCCATGCCCTTGGAAGTAAAATTTTACTTATTTAAGCTCCGCCCACTTATTTTTTACTCTTTTGCGTGCATAGAAAACTGAGCAGATACACTTATTTTACTCTTTTCCTGTAAAATTATACAGTCGTGGGTGTGGGTGGTGGTTTCAAGAGCCTGGCCAATCAGATCGCGCGCATGAGAAAATCTTATCAAAACTCCTCCCGTAAATGTTTCTCTTTTCCTTTAATTCTCATCCAATTCAACATTCATTACATGCGCACGACATGCAAAGGATACTGTATTTAATTAATAGTAGGTAAGGAGTAGTAAGGAGTAGAGTAGGTGACTCTTAACAGGTAAGAAGTCACAAATATTAAAATTCTCCAGCGACGTCTGGGAACAAATTTCCCAATCCCTCGAATTTTTCAATGTGTCCGAATCTTCGTTGATGCTTGCTGGCTTAGCACCAAAACTGGTGTATTATTGCTATCGTATAGTCAAATACTTAAATATATTCATGAGTGATATTACATTTGCAATAGAAATGTATAAATTTGGTATATATGTTATATCACACAAAAAGAAAGCCGTTTAGAGAACCTATCGCAGGGCACGAATACGAACATTTCATCAGTCTGATTCAGCGCCAACACGGTAAGGAGGTCTCTACCCACGGGCCACCACACACCCACCACCACCCAGGCACCCACCCGCCCACCACCACCCGCCCACCACACACCCATCACACACCCACCCACCACACGCCCATCACCCATCCGCCCACCACACACCCACCCACCACACACACCATCACCCATCCGCCCACCACACACCCACCCACCACACGCCCATCACACATCCGCCCACCACACACCCACCCACCACACGCCCATCACCCATCCGCCCACCACACACCCACCCACCACACGCCCATCACCCATCCGCCCACCACACACCCACCCACCACACGCCCATCACACATCCGCCCACCACACACCCACCCACCACACGCCCATCACCCATCCGCCCACCACACGCCCATCATACATCCGCCCACCACACACCCACCCACCACACGTCCATCACACACCCGCCCACCACACACCCGCCCATGGATGTTAAACGGGGGAGATGCACTGGAGGATGAATCACAACCAGCATTCATCTAGGTTTAGGCAAAGAATAATTCGTGAAACGTAGATGTAGGTACACGTAGCCTACATACGTACAGGTCCATGAAAGCATTAAACATCCTCGACGCACATCGTGAAATGGCTGTGTAGCAAATAGATATTCAAATAACAGTTTCATAGCGCCCTAAACATTTCAGTTTAATATCAAGTCCATCTATAGAGTTAGAAAACAATGCTAGGCCATTCTAAGAGCTCAAAACAATTAGATATCGATGTGTAATACAGACAATCACGCTACTACTCTTTGCTGTGCCTTCAATAATGTCAACCTTAACGATATTCCTTGAGCCTCTGCAAGAGGTAATGAAGTGTACGACACTTTTACTCTCGGCAACATCAAGAAAGAGCTTTGGCAGCGCTACACTCGTATTTTGTGATGGCAAGCAGGGGCGGAGCTTAAATAAGTATAATTGTACTCCGGAAGGACACTACAAAATACGCCTAATATATATATATATATATATATATATATATATATATATATATATATATATATATATATATATATATATATATATATATATATATGTATACAGTATATATATATATTGTCACGAGTGGCCTAATTGCTTGTTCGTGTGTGTGTGTGTGTGTGTGTGTGTGTGTGCGTGTGCGAAGCACCACAGGAGGCAGTTTGGGCCTCAGCTCGAGGCAGAGCGAGTGGATGAGGAACGCAAGATGGCGAGGGAGAGTCAGTCTAGGTCGAGAGGCAGCCTGAGCCAGTTCCCCCCTTCCTCCGCTACAACCATTGTTAGCCGCTCTTCACATTGGAGTACTGTGGTGCACAAACTGTGACGTGTGTTTCGGAAGTCAGACTGTCTCGTTTCAGGGTGAAAACAGTGGGAAATAAAGATATAACCGTGACATTTGTTTGAACCAGCCTGTGTGTCAGGATAATCTCCCAGGCAGTGGGCACACCGAACCCATACTTAAGCTATGGTCACATTAGACACTGGTACCCGTGGACTGGGCGGTTTTGCGTGGGCTGGGAGCAGAGCTACTTCTGGGCGCCCAGAGCAAGTGTTCACACTCACACTGTCTGAGCCGCCTCCCAGCCCAGTGCTAGGCAGATCTCAAATCAAAACAAACGGGACAACGGCGTCTCTTAATACCAAAATATACCGTAATACACCGAAATACATGACAATACACTAAAATAAGGTATCAAGAGACATACTACATACATTTTAAAAACGTGTTTAGGGTGTATTTCGGTATATTTCTGTGTATTTTGGTATAGTTTGGAATATTTAGGTGCATTATCGGTATATTTTGGTGTATTTCGATATATTTCGGAATATTTAGGTGTATTATCGGTATTTTTCGGTGTATTTTGGTATATTTTGGTATGTGTTTAGGTGTATTTCGGTATATTTGGGTATTAAGAGACATCCACGCGACAACTCACAGCACACCTGCACCGCCGGTGCCTGGAACTGTCGCAGATCGGAACTCTCGCCGCCGGCGGTGAGTCTTCCAATTCTTGATATTACAGGACCCAATTTACACATTTAATCAGGTTTTGGTAATAATGGACGAGGACTTCGCGGTCATTTTCAGAGACACTGACAAAATTTTTCCTGCCCAAAAATAGTGCTTTTTCTAATGGAGATAATTTTATTTTCCGTAAAGCAATAGTTTTCATACAATAAAAAAAATTCTCCATCGAATTTTATGGTCGCCGTTTCCATTAAAAACACTGAATCTCCATCAGAAAAAGCACTAAAACCTGACCGAGAAAAATTTGTCAGGGCCTCAGATAGCCGGGAAGTGATTGAATAGAACATACCAAACCTAACCTTAGCCTAACCTTATAGGTTTTAATGAAACTTAACCTAACCTTAACCACTAAGTATACCTAACCTAACCTTAGGTTAAGGTTAGGTTAGGTTTTAACCGATAAGGCCGGGTTAGGTATACTTTGTGGTTAAGGTTAGGTTAGGTTTCATTAAAGGCGTATTTTGTGACTACATTACAAAGCAGAATTATACTTATTTAAGCTCCGCCCACTTATTTTCTACTCTTTTGCGTGTACAGAAAAGGGACCAGATACGCTCTCTCGAGTAAAATTATACTTTTCCTGGGAAAAATATACTCTTCTGGGTGTGGGTGGTCCTTTCAAGAGCCTGGCCAATCAGATCGCGCGCATGAGAAAATCTTATCAGACCTCCTCCCGTAAATGTTTCTGTTTTCCTTTAATTCTCATCCAATTCAACATTTATTACATGCGCACGACATGCAAAGGATACTGTATTTAATTAGGAAGGTAAGGTAAGGAGTAGTAAGGAGTAGAGTAGGTGACTCTTAACAGGTAAGAAGTCACAAATATTAAAATTCTCCAGCGACGTCTGGGAACAATTTGTCCAATCCCTCGAATCTTTCAATACGTCCGAATCTTCGTTGATGCTTGCTGGCTTAGCACCAAAACTGGTGTATTATTGCTGTAGTATAGTCAAATACTTAAATATATTCATGAGTGATATTACATTTGCAATAGAAATGTATAAATTTGGTATATATGTTATATCACACAAAAAGAAAGCCTTTTAGAGAACCTATCGCAGGGCACGAATACGAACATTTCATCAGTCTGATTCAGCTCCAAGCCTCCAACACGGTAGGAAGCCTCTCCAAGACTATAACACACCCGTTATGTGTAACCCACCACACACCCATCACACACCCACCCACCCACCTCTCACCACACACCCACCACACACCCACCCACCACACGCCCATCACACATCCGCCCACCACACACCTACCACACACCCGCCCACCACACACCCACCCACCACACGCCCATCACACACCCGCCCACCAAACACCCACCACACACCCGTCCATGGATGTTAAACAGGGGAGATGCACTGGAGGATGAATCACAACCAGCATTCATCTAGGTTTAGGCAAAGAATAATTGGTATATAAGGAAACGTAGATATAGGTACACGTAGCCTACACACGTACAGGTCCATGAAAGCATTAAACATCCTCGACGCACATCGTGAACTGGCTGTGTAGCAAATAGATATTCAAATAACAGTTTCATAGCGCCCTAAACATTTCAGTTTAATATCAAGTCCATCTATAAGTTAGAAAACAATGCTAGGCCATTCTAAGAGCTCAAAACAATTAGATATAGATGTGTAATACAGACAATCACGCTACTACTCTTTGCTGTGCCTTCAATAATGTCAACCTTAACGATATTCCTTGAGCCTCTGTAAAGCCGGCCACACACACACCGGCGCGGCCTGTCCGGCCGACAAAAAGTGGCGGGGCATCGTTCGCCGGACGAGACCCACACACACACCGGCCGCCTCATGAAAATATACAGTAGTAACAGTACACGTCGGACCACCGTGGTGACAACATGAATCCGCTGTCCGAAAATGACTTGTTGGTGACGGCTGCATGTATAGCCAAATATAATACCTATATATAATAAGTCATACTATATATAATACGTCATATATAATATCTATATTATCATAAAAACAATTATTACTGGTACAATTAGTCATTATCTGGCCGAGCGAGGGGCGGGCCGCGCCGGAAGGCACCCACACACACGCAGGCGGCAGGCCGCGCCGGACGGAATTTTCAAGCGCCGACTGATTTTCATCCGGCCGCTGCGACAGGCCCCGCCGGATGAAAAACACCCCCACACACACACCGGCCGCCTCTAGCCACGCCCCTTTTCGTCGGCCGGACAGGCCGCGCCGGTGTGTGTGTGGCCGGCTTAAGAGGTAATGAAGTGTACGACACTTTTACTCTCGGCAACATCTAGAAAGGGCTTTGGCAGCGCTACAATCGTATTTTGTGATGGCAAGCAGGGGCAGAGCTTAAATAAGTATAATTCTACTCCGAAAGGACACTACAAAATACGCCTTAAAACCTATAAGGTTAGGTTAGGTATACTTTGTGGTTAAGGTTAGGTAAGGTTTCATTAAAACCTATAAGGTTAGGTTAAGGTTAGGTTTTGTATGTTCTATTCAATCACTTCCCAGTTATCTGAGACCCTGACACATTTTTCCCGGTCAAATTTTAATGCTTTTTCTGTTGGAGATTCAGTGTTTTTAATGGAAACGGCGACCATAAAATTCGGTGATTACTTTTTTTTTGTATGAAAACTATTGGTTTCCGGAAAATAAAACTATCTCCATTAGAAAAAGCACCTATTTTTGGGCAGGAAAAATTAGTCGGTGTTTCTGAAAATGACCGCGCAGTCCTCGTCCATTATTACCCAGGTTTTACCCGTATTTCTGCATCAGGATAAAATACCAGAAAAAAGCTTGCCTCAATTGGGTTTAAGTAAGATGCCAATGTTTGGTTAGGTTAAAATTTCCACGTCGGCGAGAATTCTCGGTGGTTTTCGGCAAGAATTCCCATATGAGTTTCATAAACCGCACCCCCTACGTCTGTCCCCTGCCCCCCCATACTGCTGCCTGCTGGTGCCACGTCTGTGATGGATATAGGACATCACCAGGGGTCATAGAGTTCCTCAGGGAATCATCGCAATCCATAATAAAAACCAAGAACAGCTTTTATTCATACGGCATTACGGCAGGACGGCTTTGTTTATATTTGAAGCCCCAAAGGGGTCAAGCGAGTGGTAGCTTTGTTTTAATAATCATTGTATATTTTCTCATCGTTGATCATCTCAGAAAAATGTAATTATCTAGGATTACTACGATGTATTATCCTTATTCTTGAATAAAGATACATAATTTCTAAATTTAGCTTGCTTCAATACTATAGACCCTCAATCCCTCTGCTGCCCAGACATAAGTGAGGCTGGGTCGCCCACGGTGAACGATTCGCTCCGTAAAACGGCTGGGAGTCGAGGGGGTGGGCATTTTTTTTCAGCCTTTGGAGGCCCAGCCCACGAAAAACCGCCCAATCCACGCTTTACCAGCAGTGTGCCACCTGCGGACCAGGGGAGAGATGCTCAAAAAGAGTTACGGGCCCGTAAGTATTACCCTAGGGGACTTTTACCTCTAGCGCCCTAAAGCCGGCCACACACACACGGCGCGGCCTGCCCGGCCGACGAAAGGGGCGTGGCTAGAGGCGGCCGGTGTGGTGTGTGGGGGGGTTTTTCATCCGGCGGGGCCTGTCGCAGCGGCCGGATGAAAATCAGTCGGCGCTTGAAAATTTCCTTTCCGGCGCGGCCTGCCGCCTGCGTGTGTGGGGTTCCTTCCGGCGCGGCCCGCCCCCCCCTCGGCCAGATAATGACTAATGACCAGTTATAATTGTATTTATGATAATATAGGTATTATATATGACGTATTATATATGTATGACGTATTATATATAAGTTTTATATAGGGCTGACATGCACCCATCACCAACAAGTCCTTTTAGGCCCAGCGGATTCAGTTGTCACCACGGTGGTCCGACGTGGACTGTATATTTCATGAGGCGGCCGGTTGTGTGTGGGCTCGTCCGGCCGAACGATCCTCGCCACTTTTTGTCGGCCGGACAGGCCGCCCCGGTGGTGTTTTGGCCGGGCTAAGGGAGATGCTCGAACCGTTTTCTCACTCGTTACGGGACCGCCGAGGCAAAGGGGGTCGGGAGCACCCCTTAACTCCAAAGGGGGAGTGAAATTGAAGCGACAAGACATCAATAAATTACAAGTTGTATCACTTATTTTATGTTTATTGTGTATTATAGAGCCTTTTCATGCTTGCCTGTTTGAAATGTGATGTGTTTATTGATCATTGACTCCATATATATCATATTTAGCAACAATACCTATACTTGTAAAAAAATTCAAATGGCAAACCTATATATTAAATATATATACGGTCGACTTCTGAATCAAAACGTATAGTTCATCAAACAAGTTTTGGGCCCCATAATGATCCGGTGGTGGTGGTGGTATCAAATGTCTGAGTACTAGTACACACGCACGTATTTCACTCAAGCAAGGATATTATAAAGTTATACTATCCCTTTCACACAAGTGTCACGTGTGTCACAGTGAGGTGTTAGTCCCCCCGTGTGTCTTGTGACTAAAGAGCGAATGCGCAGTTCTCGGGCCACTATAACAGAGTACCGCCAGGGCCACGGATAGGTACGGCGCGGGCCAGCAGTGGTCTATAGATATTATAATCAGCGCATCAAGGGATACCCTGGGTACGTCTCTGTAGTAATCAGTGGGAGAAATTACGCTGAAAGGCTAATATGGCAGCTATGTATTATCGTAACATTCTGGCGATAGTGAGCTAAAATCGGGCCCCATTTCGGAAATCAGGGCCCATCTTAGCCCCCAAAACCGGCACAACATAGTTTTTAGGTTTAGGTTAAGTTAGTTTAGGTTGGTTTAGCTTTGGTAAGGTTTATGATAGGTTTGTGTTAAGTTTTTTTAGAGTTATTTAGGTTAAATAAGCGTCCCCGGGACGATTCCGAAAGGGGGCCCCTTTTAGCACAACAGCGGCATTTGAATTGTCTTTAAATTATTATCGGGCTCCCGACAGCTGAGAGCATGATGATTGGCTAGATAAAGCCGCGTTTATGCGAGGCGCGCTCTGTGATTGGTTTGCAGGGGTTTTCCCACACATATCCCTAGAATATCCCTATATTTCCCCACCAGAGGCCACCGATAACCGTAGGGAGTGACGGCTCGGTACGAGCATTTCCCTCAGCCCACCCTCGTAAGGGTTTTTGTAGCCATACACTCGTAAGTTGTCCCTTACGAGGGATTTTCGAGCATCCCTTTCCCTGCGGTACAATTCGAGAGAAAATGGAACCCCGAAATGCCAGGGGTCGCTGGCAGTTTTAACTCACTTTTTTGATAATAAGTTTGGTCTACTGGAAAACAAAATATGGGCTTATTCCACTGCACTTAAAAAAACAAAAGTATAATATTTAAAAACGATTTTTCTTTAATGTATATTGTATAGAAGCCTGATTCTGTAAACATTGTATATAACCAAATAACCCAAAGGGGGGTTTTAGTTGAGGAGGCGAGGTAAATGCTACTCTATGATATTATATAGTCAATAAAAGAATGTTTAGAAGTATCTATACCTAGGCAGTCAAAATTTTCCTGTTATTATTGTGTATCAATCAGATAGAAAGCCTGGAAGTGCAATGAGTCGACGCGTGAAGTCGTAATGTTTTGATTTAATCTTCCCGCCCCAATCTCCCCGCCCCCCACTCCCCGCCGCGGCGTGTCGCCTCCACAATTTAAAACCCACATTGTCGCAGCAACAAGCCCATTTCGGCATTTTATTTTTCGTTTTTCCAAGGGATTTCTTATTGTATTTTGACAAGCGTTTGCCAGGGCGCAGCAGTACTGTCTTAGAAAACAGTGGAACATCGCCCAAATTTTACATTTCCACAATATACATGTAAAAAATATATTTAAGCTTTGCTACTCGAGGCGAGTAATTTGCATTAAATTGCTATTATAGAACGTTCCATCGTAATGCATGTCATCCATATAATTAGTAGAACAACAGAAGAACTATATTTTTTGGTATTCAGATGCGGTGCATCAATGTTTATCGCGAAATTAATTTATGAAAAATATTATTCGCGGAGCCAAAACACAGTAGACCAACCTTTGAGTTAAAACTGCCAGCGACCACTGGCATTTCTCGAGTTTCAGATCATTGGAATTGTACCAAAATGGTACATTTAGAGGCTAGTGGTACTGTGGTCCTACATTTAAAATAAGGCCATTTTTGGTACAATTTGCATTGAGCGGTACAATTTTCCTTGTTAACGGTACAATTTGAAGTTCAGCTTGAATAATATATCAGAAAATAAAATTTTCTGAAATCAGTTTACTAAAAAGAAAAAGGGTAAAAGAAAAAATATACTTTATGAAACTCAAGCACAATTATTAATTCATTTTGAGCTTATAGGCCCGGTTCACACTTTACGTTTTTGCTGGACGTAGTCTACGTGCATCTTTCATCAGTGACTCACAGTGACGTCACTTCCTGCCTGTGTAGTGTGAACACAGGCTGCCCGTGACCAGACCACCACATTGCTGGAGCAGTGATTACGTCACTGACCTTGAGACGCACGTCCCAGCTCACATTATTCGTAGCTCCCAATTCTTTCTACGTAGCTGCGGGAGTGGCGGGGCGACGTCACTGTGACGTCACTGAAAGCCACGCCCACGTAGACACGCAAAGCAAAAACGTGTAGTGTGAACCCCGCCATATAAGTAATGACAGTACTACGCTACGTAGGTGGAGTGGGACCGGTGTCGTGTGACCAGCAGGTAATATATTATCAAGTCATTAGTATCCCAGTTCTTTTGTAATGGTATTCCTGAAGAACATACACATATATTAGATGCTTTTGTTCGACCTATGAGAACAGGATAGGTAATGATTATGATTTTAAGCCCTTTTTAGATGTTAACGGGTTTGTCATTTCAGCACGTAGGTAGGCAAATTGATTCTTAATATCAACTAAATTGAATTAAACAACTGATGTTTTCTCTTGACGCATTGATTTCCAAGGATTTTTTGTATAATAGCTTATTAACCATCAGATTTTCATAAAATAGAAAGTGGTACATGTTGTGGCACATGTTGTAATATTTTGTGGTACGAACGGTACATTTTCAGTGAGGCGTACGGTACAATTTTTTTCGCGAGGTGGCAACACTGCGTACCAGTGTCTAGTGTGACCGCGCCTGTAGCAAGTGCCGGGCCACTGAGAGCGGTTCGTTTCAGTGGTGTCAAAAGTGGGATTAGGCAATAGTAAAAGCGTGTCCAGTGTCGTGGCGGATTATTGAGAAGATGACTGAAGGTGACAGAGAAAGTGAAATGAAACTAAGTGGCAGTGTTTCGGATACTCAGCCGAACTGGGCGCAACTAGAATCATTATTGACAGTGGCTTTACGTGAAATTAAAGACAGCCAGACCCAAGCCACGGAGGAACTAAAACAAAGCATGCGAGTGGGCTTTTGTGAAGTGAGAGACGAGGCGAACCAGTTAACTCGAGAACTTGTGAGAGAATGAAGGAGGAAGTAAAAGAAGAAGTGAAGGCGGAAATGAATGCGTGACAAACTGAAATGTCGGCCGTGGCCATTGCTGTGCAAGCCCTGGCTGGTCGGCTGGGTAGATTGGAGGTGTGTGGTGACCCCAGGGAGGATGCAGAACCGGATAGAGGCCCTTGTGACGTGAGACAGAGGCGCCTAAGCACCCATTCAGCACCAAAAGTTATGTGTCAAACAGGTGCCTTGCTTCCCTCATTTGGCCGAATTCCAGGCTCAAGCAGCGCACAGTACTGTCGTGGCTCCCGCTCCTCCCACTTTCCCCACCACCCCCGCCTTTATCACCCCATCCGCGTCACCTCGCGGACACCAGACCTACACTGTGCGACGGAAGCCACAGGACATCGATGGTTGCGTGTCACTGGAGGCGTACTTGGATCAATTTGAGCTTCTGGCTGATGCCCTTGGCTGGGACGAGTTGGAAAAAGCGGTGCAACTAGTCTCTTGTCTGAAGGGCCCTGCAGTGGAAGTCCTGGGGTATCTAACTCCCACACAGCGCGCCTCCTACTCCTGCATCACCGAAACCCTGGAGAGGAGATTCGGGCACCAACATCAGGCCGAAGCGTTTCGTGCCAGGTTTAGGACTCGGGTCAGGATGAGGGGGGAGCCCCTTCAGCATCTGGCCCACGATCTGGAGTCCCTGGACCGGTATTACGAAAGAGATCATAGTTAAGAACGTTTATCATAGCTGGACAAAATGGCCCATTTTAGTCACAACTGGCTGGCGGATATCATAAATTGTGGGGGGACTATCATAAACCGCGCGGGAGGCTAAGAGTGGGTTCACCGAGTTCTAGCGCGACTATGATAACGGCCCCGCGACTATGATAAACTTTCCAGCTGTCAACAGGGCCGAGACACAATAAAGAGTTGGTACAACTGTAAGGGTGCCCTGGTCTTCCGCACTGGACCTTTCTTAGCGCTGCAAACATCACACGCCTGGCACCATTCCTGCACGTCGCTACGCATCCCCACCCAATGAAATCGCTGTTTTAGGCGGCACAGTGTCTTTTTCATACCCAGATGTCCACTAGTGACGCCGGCATGGACTTCTCGCAGTACCTCAGCTCTCATGGCGCATGGGACTACCGTTTGCCAGTATTGCCATTTCCCGTCTGGCGTTTCCCATCTCTTCTGGAGCACTCTGCCTCCTAGCCTCAGGGTGTCCCACTGCTCCCAATAATGCCTCGTTGCCGGAATATTAGCCGCAACTTTGTCCCAGTAAGGTCAGCCTTGCCCTGCTTCTAGCCACTCCACCACCGGACCGATGTCTGGGTCGTTTCGCTGACCCTCCCGCAGGCGTTGTTCAGCGTCCGCGGCGCTACCTCTTACTATCATCCTTTTGCATACTGGAGCTGGTTCCTTGCTGCTGCAGTGAATGCACCGAGGTTCACAGGGACGTCGACTAAGGCAATCAGTATTATTGTGGACACGACCAGGGCGATGTTCGATGTGATAGTCGTACTGCTCAAGCTTTCCCAGCCATCGCACTAGCTGCCCTTCAGGGATCTTCAGGGTCTTGAGCCACAGGAGAGCTGCATGGTCCGTTCTCACTGTAAATTTGGCGCCTAGAGGTAAGGGTGGAAGTGTTCGAGACTTCGTACATCGGCAAGGAGCTCCTTCCTGGTGATGCAGTAATTCCGTTCAGGTTAATTGAGCTTATAGCTGTAGTAGGCTACAACGTATTCCAGATCTCCCTTCACTTGTGAGAGGACTGCACCTATCCTCTCAGCACTAGCGTCACAGTCCACAATGTATGGGCAGCTGGGGTCAGGATATGGCAACACTGGGGCGTTCACTAGCGCCGCCTTCAGATTGTAAAAGGCGCACTGACACTCTGCGTCCCAGCAAAACTTTGCTCCCTTCCTAGGCAGGTGATGGAGAGGTGCGGCGATGCTGGCGAAGTTCCGCACAAAGCGACGATAGTAAGTGCAGAGCCCAAGGAAACTGCGCACATGTGCCACACTTTTCGGCACCGGCCATTCCTTCACGGCTGCTACCTTCTGAGGGTCTGTCCGCACCCCGTCCTGGCCGACGGTGTGCCCAAGGAAAGGCACTTCCTGCTGGAATAACAGGCACTTCTTGGGGGTAAGCTTCAGGTTTGCTTCACATAGTCGTTGGAGCACTACTTCCAGCCTCTCCAACTCTTCGTCAAAAGTGCCCCCGTAAACAATCACGTCGTCCAGGTAGACTAGGGCGGTCCTCCAAAGCACGCCGTCCCAAACACGCTCCATGAGCCTTTCAAATGTAGCTGGAGCGTTGCATAGGCCAAAGGGCATGACCTTGAACTGCCATAATCCTTGGCCGAAGGAAAAGGCAGTCTTGGCTTTGTCCTCGTCTGTCAGCTCCACTTGGTGGTAGCCGGACTTGAGGTCCAGGGTGGAGAACCATCTAGCACCCACAAGTGCGTCCAGAGTGTCGTTAATCCTGGGCAGGGGGTAAGAGTCTTTCACAGTTACATAATTCAGAGCCCGGTAGTCGACACAGCACCGGTATGAACCGTCCTTCTTTTTCACTAGAACAACTGCTGATGACCACGGGCTGCTTGACTTCTCCACTACTCCCTGCGCCGCTAACTCGTTCACCGCAGCTTCTATCTTTTTATGTCGGGCTGGGACTATTCTTCGTGGCGCGTGCTTAATAGGCGGACTATTACCGGTGACAATACAGTGCTGGACAAGATTGGTGCAGCCCAGATCCAGATCCCCTCTCGCGAAAATTTCAGCATACGAGCACAGCAATTACCGCAGTCTTGCTGCATTTTCTAGACTCAACAATCCTACGCTCCTCCGCATCAGCTCCTGCAGATGCTCAGGCACACTGCCATAGGTGGACCTGTCCTCCTGTCGGACTACTGCCGTCCCTCGGGCCCGCTCAACCTCCTCACAAGTCCCCAACGTCACTCCAATCGGTATCCTACGCTCTTCATAGGAGAGGTTAGCCACCAGCACCATCATTTCATCCTCGCCCGGCTGCACGAGGCTCCTACCCACCACTATACCATCTGGCAGCCGTAACTCCATAGATGACTCCACTAAACCGCCGTCGCCGCTCATCTTCCGTAACAGCAGACATTTCACTTGAGCGTCTGTTCTCGGAGCGATACGAGCAGGTTCAGCCACCACTACCTCAGCACAGGTGTTAGCCAGGAGCAATGGCACCTCTGTGTTCCGCAAACGCATCTTCCTCCTCCCAACGTCAACACACGCCTTGCTCTGTGTGAGATAGTCCAATCCTAGGAGGCATGGGTCTTCTAGTTCCGCTACGTACACGGGCAGTCTCTTCTCCATTACCAACCCCTATCCTCGCCTCCACTGGCTCTTTAAGCTCAACACAATGCCCCGTCACACCACATAGCCTCTGAGAAGCCAGGGGAATATTCTTGGCTGTCAGGACGTCTGCCCTGGCGAATGTCCTCTCAGCCCCAGTGTCGATAGTCAGGCGGCACGGTTTTCCGTCGACTGTGCCGTCAACCTGCACCGCGCTGGCGGCATAGTTACGGCACCTCAGCGTGGGTGGGGCTGCAGTTGTTCTGGCTGGTGAGGGCCCCCTTGTCCCAGCCCGTCCTCGTTTCCCGGAGCTTGGATGGTCGTGATAGGCTCAGGACACTCACTCGCGAGGTGACCGAGTTCGCTACATCTCCAGCAGCAGGGCAGATTAGGTCGACGAGCCCTCTCTGGCAACCTCATCCTCCGCGTCCCTGGGCAATCGGTGCTCCGGTGCCCTCGCTGGCCACAGCTCCAGCATTTCCCGTTGAAAATGCCCGGGCTTACCTCTCTTGGCGGTTCCTTGACCTGGCTGCGCCGAGCACGGAAGTCCCGACGAACCCCCATGACTGCTGACCCTCCACTAGTCCTCATGAAGGATTCAAACTCTAGACCAAGCGCCAGCGCCTCCTGTAGGTCCCTGGGATGCGCCTGCTTGATATAATAGATCATCAACTGTGTATCTTCCAGCGCATCGATGAGCTGATCCTTTAATAGGACAACCATCAGCTCTTCCGTAGCCCCAGGATAGGCCTTGCGCACCAGGACCGGTATTACCAAAACTTAATCATAGCTATGACAGAAATGTATCATTACTCTTGAATATCATAAATTTTTATCATACGCCATTTATCATAAGTTTGGAATCTAGCACAATTTTTTATCATAGGCGTCTGCTAAATATAGCGTCATTGTTTCTTTAAAATGGTTATATAATCAGTAAATTCATCCTTTGACCACGTTTTATGGATTGATACTTCTTCCCTTATGTTTATAACATGTTTAGGGCAGTGACACAGAAAGTAATGTAGTAATTCATTCCCGAAAATAAAGCATATAGATGTACCGTTGAGCAGTATCTGTGTAAACACGGAACAGTGTTGCCAGATGGCAATGTTTTCGATCTAAAAGCTGTTTGTACAAAGTTGGTGAGGAACAATATGCCCTCACACGGTCTACTCGGTATTTCCTAATCAGCTGTGCATCACTCAGCTCACTCAACACATCCCTATGTGGGCGAATATTCCTTCACTGAGGCTGTTATTGTGTCTCGGCCCTGTTGACAACTAAAAAGTTTATCATAGTCGCGGAGCCGTTATCATAGTCGCGCTAGAACTCGGTGGACCCACTCTTAGCCTCCCGCGCGGTTTGTGATAGTCCCCCCACAATTTATGATATTCACCAGCCAGTTGTGACTAAAATGGGCCATTTTGTCCAGCTATGATATACGCTCTTAACTATGATCGCTTTGGTAATACCGGTCCTGTTGTCTGTAATTACTCATTATTTCTACGGCGATACTCAATGAAGCTTCTCTGCCATGTTATTGTTTTTCTATGACGTCACGTTTTAAGCCGTTTTAAGCCGTGATAAGCGACCCCCGACCCTCGCTTGCCACGGCTTGTGCCAGCTTGCGCCAGCTGGGCAAGCCGACTTGCGAAATTTCTTTTCCCAAACAAGTTTGCACTGGTTGGCGGCCCTCTACGCATGTCTGTAGCTCCGAAACTAACCACAGGATATTCTTGAAAATAACCTTATTGTGATTCCCACACAAAGTTACCTTTCCCATATTGAACGTAAACTTAACCTAACCTTACCTAATCGTAACCGAAAGTTTGCAAACCTGTTTTGGAAAAAAATCCACGGCCTGGCCTTGCGGAGGTATAGGGATGATGTGACAACACTGCGGGAATCCCACCACTCCACCCCAGTGACCAGGATAAAATGGGTCGACTATAGTGTGACCAGTGTATAGGGGTGACAAATATATCACCACTACAAGTCCCGTGTTTCACTCCACTCCACACGTTCACCCCTCAGAACTATGTACCACGTGTAGGTCTCCCGGCTTCTTGTAGCTTCCTTATTTTCTGATGTTCTTATGTTATAGAACCGTGGATTGAAGGATTAAAACGGTCACCTTTCTTAGGAACCGGTTGAATGTGAACAAACTTCCAGCAAGAAGGAAAGCTCCAGCTTTCCTTCCAGTAGATAGACAAAGACGGAAAAGTTTTACCAGAGTATTTTAATAACAGGCATAACATACAGAGGGGATGGAGGAGGAGGAACAAGCCCTTCATCAACCAGAGTGGAATTTTTAGCAAAGGTTTGAGCAAAGAGTTTAGCTCTAGAAATAGATGAGACAGCTGTGGAGCCATCCGGGCGAAGCATAGGAGGGAAATATGAAGAAGAAAAATTGTTTAGAGATGTTTTTAGCTAGATACTAGAAGTCGCGAGAGGAGTTTGATTCAGAAATATTTAGAAATTTTTGGTAAGGAATTCAAAGGAATTTTTGGAAAGATGAAGAAAATATTTGGCATGATTAAATATTACTATACGATATAAAATACATTACAGAGCTTGCAAAGTTGAAGAAATGGATGCCTGTTTACTTAATTATCTACTAAAACATTTTATTTTGCATTAATTTCTTTCAAATATTTTACATAACAAAGTGTCAAGAGTTATACGGAACGCAGGTGGAGGGACATAATTTTAGATCATGCTTATGTAGCCTACTGTGTACACTCATATACAGTCACAATGTTCTGTTTCTCTGAGTGCAATAGAAAGCTAGCAAGTTTGCTTGGACAATATTTACTGTTTCTAATTTAATTCTTAAAGTAATCGTCCAGACCCATTTGTTCTTTGCATAATTATGTTGAATGTTCATTCAAAATACCTAATCCACAAAAGATAATTAATTTCCACGCCTTATTTCCCTAAAAACATGTCGTTTGTAAAAAGCGCGGGGAAAACATCAGCCCCGTTCCAGCCGTGGAGTGAAACTTGCTGATGACGCCAAGGGAGGGCGACAATCTGCATCACACAGCCAGCCTCTCCCTCGGCGCACACACCTTCTCCACACACTTAATGTGGCCGTATAGGTCAGAAACGGGTGATAAGCATTACGGGTGACGGCACAGCTTTCTTGCTGCACCCATACAGGATGGAAGTATATGCCATATCGTAAAAATAAGTATCAGAAACACCCAAAATTCTTCAAGTAATATATTTATTTCAAATTTTACATGCTTCTGTATTACCGCGGGGTTTGGAGGCCACCTCAGGTGACGTCACCGAGCCATAGTGCGTCGTCTGCAAGTCGTCAGGAGCGTTTTGGAAGCTCGAGGAATTTACAGCAAAAAAGTGGATGCAAAAAGTGACAACATATTGTTGATATACTCGATAATGGCTATATTTTGACTGCATTAAATCATTAATGATGAAACGGTCTGGACGATTACTTTAAGAATATTTTTTCATGAGTTTTCATGCAGTTCTCATCATTACAAACAACTTTTTTTAGTAACATTTTCGTTGCAAATGAAAAAAAGATTGTATAGGTATGTAAGGCCAACAAAGAGGGTTAGGCTGGGTGCACCTAGGAGGTGCAAAAAATCATGCTTAAAAATAATCCACATCCGCATAAAACATAAATTGAATATCTGCTTCTGCATCCTAGCTCGATTTAAAAAAGTTTATATCCGCATCCCCGTCCGCGCTTCCACATTTTCAGACATCCGATACATCTCTAATCTGTATTATGAAGTTCTTAGAACATGGCTAATTATCTATATTTCTATACCTTCTGTTGTGTTGCGAAGGCTGCATGCTTCTATAATCCCTTTTCTTATAGTCTCCTTCGGTTTCGAAATTTCATTACATTACCTACTTTGAGTAAATGTAAATCGTTTCCCTTCCAACAATATTGCTCAATTTATCCCGGTCAGACTTCTTTGTGAACATTGTTTACGTTATCGGCTATGTGATTGTTATCGTTATCATATTATGGTCATGACGGGGGCGTGGTGTGATTAATTATCGATTCTTATAACATCTATGTATTGTGAATAGTTATTATCTTCCTACATATGAATCTGGGGCGGCATTTTGGAACACTACTAAGACCATCTTAGGGGACTAAGACCATCTTAGCGCTAGGTGGACATTTTCGGAAGCAAAGTTCGCTCCGCCTAAGACAGTGCAGCGAGTGTAAACTAAGGCAGGGTTGGGGTCGTCTTAGCCCGCAATTTTCTCCGTCACCATAACAACAATGGTTATATTATTGGTTATATATTATATATTTTAGACTGTAGGCTATATAGTATATTAGGCCTGT
Source organism: Chionoecetes opilio (assembly GCA_016584305.1). Taxonomy (NCBI): domain Eukaryota; kingdom Metazoa; phylum Arthropoda; class Malacostraca; order Decapoda; family Majidae; genus Chionoecetes; species Chionoecetes opilio. The sequence goes on along the minus strand of JACEEZ010019503.1, from coordinate 321,599 downwards.
AAAATACACTATGTTTATATATATATATATTATATATATATATATATATATATATATATATATATTTTATATATATAGGTGTGGGCTATATAAAATACTATATATATAGGGTGGGCTGGGGGGAAATAGATATGATTTGCGACAGAAACGGATTAATTCTAAACATATAAAAAACCACCAGAAAAAAGTTTCGTTATTCACGATAATATCACATACTGGCTATGATGTGTGTGTGGAGGATTAAAGGGGGAAGGAAGAGGAGGGAGAAGAAATAATAGAAGAAAAAAAAAGGGAGGGGAAAAGAGAGAGAGAAGAGAGGGGAGAGAGAGAGAGAGAGAGAGAGAGAGAGAGAGAGAAACTCCCTGGGCGTGTACACTGCACGTGACTAGCAGAAATACATATCTGGCAACTCAAGAGAAGGAAGAGGAGGGAGAAAATAATAGAAGAAAAAAAGGAGAGAGAGAGAGAGAGAGGAGAGAGAGAGGAGAGAGAGAGAGAGAGAGGAGAGAGAGAGAGAGAGGGGAGAGAGAGAGAGAGAGGAGAGAGAGAGGAGAGAAAAGGGGAAAAGGGAGAGAGAGAGAGGAGAGAGAGAGAGAGAGAAGGAAAGAGAGAGAGAGAGAGAGAGAGAGAGAGAGAGAGGAGAGAAGGAGAAAAGGAGAGAGAGGGGGAGAGAGACTCGGCGTGGTATACGTATTTCCCCCCAAATACAGACTTGTGTCGCGCGCGCTGATTGGTTAGGTGGCACTAAAAAGAAGGGTTGGCCTTCTGTCACCTTACACGAGTTAAGATGACGCCCGAAAATGCTTCCTTAGTAATCTTTTTGGGCCCCGGTTTATAACTAAGTCGTTCTTAGGACGCTAAGGGGGTGTAGTTTAGAGCCCCTTCGAAATGCCCACCCTGGGCAGGGATGCTCGAAAATCCCTCGAAAGGGACAACTTAGGGTTTGTATGGCTACAATAACCTTACGAGGGTGGGCTGAGGGAGATGCTCGTACAGAGCCGTCACTCCCGTACGGTTATCGGGGGCCTCTGGGGGGGGATATAGGGATATTCTAGGATATGTGTGGGAAAATTCTGCTAACCAATCACAGAGCAGCGCCCTTCATGACGCGCTTTATCTAGCCATCATCATGCTCTCAGCTGTCAGAGAGCCCCGATAATAAATTTAAGAGACTTCAAATGCCGTGTTATGCTAAAATCGGCCTCTTTCGGAAATTCGTCCCGCGGACGCTTAGTTAACCTAAATAACTCTACAAAACTTACACAAACCTATCAAAACCTTACCTAACCTAAACCAGACCTAAATAAAACTTAACCTAAACCTAAAAACTTTGTTTGCCGGTGTTGAGCTAAGATTGGCTGATTTCCGAAATAGGGCCGATTTTAGCTCACTATCGCCAGAATGTTACGATAATACATAGCTGCCACATTAGCCTTTCAGCGTTTTTTCTCCCACTGATTACTACAGAGACGTACCCAGGGATACCTTGATGCGCTGATCATAGGTTCGAGTCTAGCGTGCCCAAAATTTTTTAGTATCTATAGACCACTGCGGGCCCCGCGACGACGTATGCCGTATCCGTGGCCCGGGGCGGTACTCTGTTATAGGGGGACGAAACTGCGCGTTCGCTTTTTAGGTCAGACAAGCCCACACGGGGGGGCTAACGCCTCACTGTGACACACGTGACACTTGTGTGCAAGGTTAGTATAATTTATGATATCCTTGCTTGTGTGTATACGTGCGTGTGTACTATAAAAAAAATATAGTACGTCAGACATTTATACCACCACCACCACCGCATCATTATAGGGGCCCAACTTGTATGATGAACTATACGTTTTGATTCAAGAAGTCGACCGTATATCTATATAATATATAGGTTTGGCCCTGATATGATTTATTACAAGTACTAAAAGGTATTGTATGTTTAAATATGATCTATATGGAGTCAATGAAGCAATAAACACATCACTTTTTAAAACAGGAAAACATGAAATGGCTCTATAATACACAATAAACATAAAGTATAGTGATACAACTTGTAATTTATTGTTTGTTGACGTCTAGCCGCTTCAAATTTCACTCTCTTAGGGATTTAAAGGGGTGCTCCCGACCACTTAGCCTCGCGGTCCCGTGCAAGGGAAAAATGGTTTGAGCATCTCCTTAAGCGGCTATTACACGGCACTATTCTGCTCAGTGAGCAATTTCCACTGAGCAGTTTTTAGGATTTTGCTCGATGAAAGCCTGTTTGGTTGAGCAAACAGAGACTACTTCGAAGTATTTTTGCTCGTCAAATGAGTTGAGCAAAAAAGTTTCCTGTTATAAAGGACCAAAATTAGTGGATGACTATATTATTTATTGCAAATCATTTTCTCTAAACTTTTCAAAAGACATCAACATGCTGCTACTGGACAGACGAGATGGAAGCTTACTGTTGACTTTTGTTCAGGCAACCTACAATATGGAAAAAAAAATATGCCCTTATTTGTTAAAAACATTAAAAAAAACATACACCCTATACCTAAGAAGTGAGCTAAGTCCATTTATTTCGGGGGTTTCCCGGCGCGGGGTGTTGCAGGCCGTACAGGTGTGTAGTGACAGGTGTGGTTATATGGGAAGCGAGAGAGGCTAAGATGCATGTTAGCACCGAGTGTGTTTCTGACCTAAAGGCGAACGCGTGTTCTCGTCCACTATAACGGCGGGCAGCCCTAACCACACGGCCACGGGGACGGCGCGGGCCACAGTGTCCATAGAAGCTCTCACGGGATTACAGGAGTTAAATGAATCAAAAGCCTTGGCCTAATCAAAAAACTTCTTATTAGGGAATTTTTAATTGAAAGTAGTTAGTTCGTACACTGATTTGAGATTTCGTACATACCTGATTCATTCGTAACTCTAGTATTCAAGTTCAACCTGCGCTGGTGTACGAAACGACTATGGGTTCATATGATAACGAAACAACTTTGGTAAGATGGACAGTTTCGCGGTCGTTTTCAGAACACCAACTATTTTGGTAAAACCTTGGAAGAGTCCTTACCCCTCTTTTTTTTTCTTCCCCTATCCAACAAGCGTGGGAACTGGCGGGGATACGGGGTTTTTTGGGGGAGGGAAGCAAAAATAAGTGATTTATGGCTCCCAAAAAAAACATCAAATTCACTATAAATAAAATCTAACCTAACTAACCTTACCCACAAAGTATACCTAACCTAACCCAACCTACCTAACCTAACCTTAACCACAAGTATACCTACCTACCTAACCTTAACACAAGTTAAAACCCAAACCTAACCTAACCTTAACACAAAGTACCCCAACCTTACCTTAACCACCCAAAAGGGAAACTAACCTAACCTAACCTAAAACCCCAAATTTTTACCTAACCTAACCTTAACCACAAAAACCAACCTAACCAACCTAACCTTAACCACAAAGTATACCCAACCTTAAAAACAAGGTAATAACCTAACCAACCTAACCTTAACCACAAAGTAACCCTAACCTAACCAAACCCTTAACCCAAAAGTAACCTAACCTAACCTAACCTTAACCACAAAAGTTTTACCTAACCTAACCTAAACTTAAACCACAAAATAACCTAACCCTTAACCAAAAGAACTAACCTAACTAACTTAACCTAACCACAAGTATAAACCCAACCTAACCCCCTAACCTAAATGGACTTAGAATTTTTGAGGCACTCATTTTCATAGCGGCCGTGTGGTTAACCAAGGCTGAGCGCACGCTGGAACCTTTTACAGATGTGAAGTACAATAAGCATACCAACAGTGCGTAGTCATTTCAGTCAAAACCGAAGGTGAGTTCCAAAGATTCCCCATTTTTCTTGGCTACAAAGGGCTATGTTCTAAGGAGAAATTTTTATTTTGCGCACCCTCCCCCCCCCAAATGTAAAAATGAAACTAACCCAACTTATAGTTTTAATGAAATTACCTAACCTTAAAGGTTTTAATGAACCCAAACCTAACCTTAAAGGTTTTTAAAGAACCTAACCACCAACCTTATGTTGTAATGAACCTAACCAACTTTAACCACAAATTTTATTATATAAAATATAATTTTTTTTTTTTTTTTTTTTTTTTTT
>JACEEZ010019503.1:90000-312500 GCA_016584305.1 Chionoecetes opilio | reverse complement strand
TGTACGTTGTACATATTCATGGTTATGATAGTATTAAAATTCCTTATTAATTGAGTTCCTTTTGTTGTCTTTCCTCATAATAAGTAGTGCTACATCATGGTTTAAGTGTTACTTGGCGAGCCAATGAATACTCTTGAGTCTATACCAACATCACCAACCTTTGCTTTGATTTATCTTATTACTCCATCCATAAACAAGTTGCATAACCACGGTGACATTACCCATCCTCGCCTCATGGTACCTGCATGGTACTGTCGTCTCCCGATATTTTCGTCCCTACACAAATCGGGAAAGCTCGCCGACAGTAATGGTTAGGTTGGTATCCGGTCATTTCGCCTACATGCCATTTCGCCACACCATAGAGTCATTTCGCCCACAGGTCATTTCGCCCACACTATGGAGTCATTTCGCCCACACTATGGAGTCTATAGGAGCTAGGAGGTTAGATTATATTTGTTTAGTGTGTCGAGAACCCCCAACCCCCCGCTAGGAGGTTAGGTTAGATTTGTTTAGGTTAGGTTAGGGTAGGTTAGATTTGGGTAGTTTAGGTTAAATTTGGTTAGTTTAGGTTAGATTAGATTTGGTTAGGTTAGGTTAGGATAGGTTATGGTTGGTTAGTGTTAGGTTAGATTTGGTTAGGTTAGCATATCGGTGGGTCAAGCCCCCTGCTAGGGTAGGTTAATTTTGGTTAGGTTAGGTTATTTTGGTTAGGCAATTTTCGTCATTTCGCCCACAAGACATTTCGTCCACATGTAAGTCAATTCGCCCACATATAAGAGTCAATTCGCCCACTCTAAAGTCAATTCGCCCCCACGATCCATGTCACGGAGTCATGTAACTATATCTTCCTCTGGCAGAAATGGAATGAACCACCAGTAACCTTGGGCGAAATGACGGTAAATTTCTAGTGTTTGCCCAGTACTCTCCCACTTCCCCCAAACAAGTTTGGGGACCTGTGGGAATGCGGGGTTTCTGGGTGGGGAACAAATTATGCGTCGGAAACACGTAATTAAAGAGTTGTGTAGGGGGGGTAAAATTTCCTAGATCTAGGGTCATTTCCTTATATCTAGAGAAAATTGCCTAACCAAAATTAACCTACCCTAGTAGGGGGCTTGACCCACCGATAACCTAACCTAACCAAATCTAACCTAAGCTAACCAAATCTGACCTATCTAACCTATTAGATTTGGTTAGGTTAGGCTAGATTAGATTTGGTTAGGTTAGGATAGGTTAGATTTGGTTAGGTTAGTTTAGATTTGGTTGGGTTAGGTTATCGGTGTTGCGGTTAGGTTATCGGTGTTATGAGGGTTGCGCCAGAGTAGCATTTACGCCGTACTTACGCCGCTTGACATATAGCGTGTTTTCGCGACCGCTCTGACCCGGTCTGGACTGGACTAGTCCCGGGCGGCCACTGTTTTCGCAAGGCGGATTGGAACGGGCTACACTGGGCCAGGCCAGCGAGCAGGACCAGGTTGGACTAGTGTGGGGAGAATTGGTGCATGCGCACTACAGTCAGCGGGGAAGCCGACCAGGAGCTTCTCTTGCTGCTGATAAGACATGAAACACCATGATGGCCGACCATAAGACTAAAGTAATTTCACGAAAAAATACAATATTCGCAATTTGCTGAAACAACATCTTGGGAAATGAATGTACCGTCAACAGCACTATAGTCGCCACTGCACTTATGTCACCAGGCGCCATATATTACAAATTTTAGCATCACTACAGACTTGCATGTGTCACTGAAGACATGTACCGTAGCTATAGTGTTATGTAGATAATGTAAACTACGTACTGTGCACGTGATGTGATCTGTAGTGATGCTAAAACTCGTAATATATGCCCCCCTGCGACATTAGTGCAGTGGCGACTATAGATAGTGTTATTAACGGTAAATTAAATGAAATTTCATCATTCATTTTTTCATAGTCATCCCTGCAACTTGACTTCCCATTGAGAAGTCAAGTAAATAAAACTTGCGCTTTTAAAAAATGTGTGCATTTCTGCCCGGAGGACCGCCCACTCGATCCCCCAGCCAATAGGAACGATGAATGGGACGGGGCCAGTCTCGATGTATTTTTGCGAGCATCACTCCAGCCTGGAACGGTATAGACTGGACTGGACCAGGGTGGTGAAAATCGCGAAAACGCGCTTTTACGCTTTGTTGCTGGCAGCAACAAACTTGAACAAAGCATAAGTCAAGCGGCGTAAGTACGGCGTAAATGCTACTCCGGCGCGACCCTTGCCCCCCCCGCGCCGAGACTGCTTGAAGAAAACAACGAAGATGGCCTTACGCCGGGGGTAAAGCCGATATTACACGAGCACTGTTTTGCTCAGTGAGCAGTTGCTCAATGAGCAAATTTCGCTGAGCTGCTCAACGAAACTATTACACGGTGATCTGTGTTTGATGAGCAAAATCTTGAAATTCCTGACTGATCGGCACCATATGACCAAAACAATATAATGCTACACCCACTGCTACACCCTGACACCACCACAACCACCACTGCTACACCCTGACACCACCACCACCACCACTGCTACACCCTGACACCACCACCACCACTGTTACACCCTAACACCAACACCACCACCACCACCACCACCACCACTGCTACACCCTGACACCACCACCACCACTGCTACACCCTAACACCACAACCACCACTGTTACACCCTAACACCACCACCACCACCACTGCTACACCCTGACACCGCCACCACCACTGCTACACCCTGACACCACCACCACCACTGCTACACCCTGACACCACACCACCACCACCACCACTGCTACACCCTGACGCCACCACCACCACTGCTACACCCTGACCACCACCACCACTGCTACACCTGACACCACCACCACCACTGTTACACCCTGACACCACCACCACCACCGCTACATCCTAACACCACCACCACCACTGTTACACCCTGACACCACCACCACCACTGTTACACCCTGACACCACCACCACCACTGTTACACCCTGACACCACCACCACCACTGTTACACCCTGACCCACCACGACACCTGACCACCACACCTGTTACACCCTGACACCACCACCACCACGCTACACCCTACACCACCACCACCACTGTTACACCCTGACACCACCACCACCACTGTACACCTGACACCACCACCACCACTGTTACACCCTAACACCACCACCACCACCGCTACACCCTAACACCACCACCACCACTGTTACACCCTGACACCACCACCACCACTGCTACACCCTGACACCCACCACCACCACTGTTACACCCTGACACCACCACCACCACTGCTACACCCTGACACCACCACCACCACTGCTACACCCTGACACCACCACCACCACTGTTACACCCTGACACCACCACCACCACTGTTACACCCTGACACCACCACCAACCACTGTTACACCCTGACACCACACCACCACTGCTACACCCTAACACCACCACCACCACTGTTACACCCTGACACCACCACCACCACTGTTACACCCTGACACCACCACCACCACTGTACACCCTGACACCACCACCACCACTGTTACACCCTGACACCACCACCACCACTGTTACACCCTGACACCACCACCACCACTGCTACACCCTGACACCACCACCACCACTGTTACACCCTAACACCACCACCACCACTGTTACACCCTGACACCACCACCACCACTGTACACCCTGACACCACCACCACCACTGTTACACCCTGACACCACCACCACCACTGCTACACCCTGCACCACACCACCACCACCCCACTGCTACACCCTGACACCACCACCACCACTGCTACACCCTGAACACCACCACCACGTACACCCTAACACCACCACTAACCACCACCACACCACTGCTACACCCTGACACCACCACCACCACTGCTACACCCTGACACCACCACCACCACTGCTACACCCTGACACCCCACCTGACCACCCACCACCACTGCTACACCCTGACAGCACACCACCACACCACTGCTACACCCTGACCACCACACACCACTGCTACACCTGACACCACCACCACCACTGTTACACCCTGACACCACCACCACCACCACCACGCTACACCCTACACCACACCACCACCACTGTTACACCCTGACACCACCACCACCACTGTTACACCCTGACACCACCACCACCACTGTACACCCTGACACCACCACCACCACTGTTACACCCTGACACCACCACCACCACTGTTACACCCTGACACCACCACCACCACTGTACACCCTGACACCACCACCACCACTGTTACACCCTGACACCACCACCACCACTGTTACACCCTGACACCACCACCACCACGTACACCCTGACACCACCACCACCACTGTTACACCCTGACACCCACCACCACCACTGTTACACCCTGACACCACCACCACCACTGTTACACCCTGACACCACCACCACCACTGTTACACCCTGACACCACCACCACCACTGTTACACCCTGACACCACCACCACCACTGCTACACCCTGACACCACCACCACCACGCTACACCCTAACACCACCACCACCACTGTTACACCCTGACACCACCACCACCACTGTACACCCTGACACCACCACCACCACTGTTACACCCTGACACCACCACCACCACTGTTACACCCTGACACCACCACCACCACTGTTACACCCTGACACACCACCACCACTGTTACACCCTGACACCACCACCACCACTGCTACACCCTGACACCACCACCACCACTGTTACACCCTGACACCACCACCACCACGTCACCCTGACACACCACCACCACTGTTACACCCTGACACCACCACCACCACTGTTACACCCTGACACCACCACCACCACTGTTACACCCTGACACCACCACCACCACTGTACACCCTGACACCACCACCACCACTGTTACACCCTGACACCACCACCACCACTGCTACACCCTGACACCACCACCACCACTGTACACCCTGACCACCACACACCACCACTGCTACACCCCCCCGACACCACCACCACCACTGCTACACCCTGACACCACCACACCACTGTACACCCTACACCACCACCACCACTGTTACACCCTGACACCACCACCACCACTGTTACACCCTGACACCACCACCACCCACTGTTACACCCTGACACCACCACCACCACTGTACACCCTGACACCACCACCACCACTGTTACACCCTGACACCACCACCACCACTGTTACACCCTGACACCACCACCACCCCCACTGTTACACCCTGACACCACCACCACCACTGTTACACTACACGACCCCCCACACCACCACGTACACCACTGTACACCCTGACACCACCACTGCTACACCCTGACACCACCACCACTACACCACACACCACCACCACTGTACACCCACACCACCACCCTGCTACACCCTACACCACCACCACCACTGTACACCCTGACCACCACCACACGCACTGCCACACACCTGTACACCACACCACCACACTTACACCTGACACCACGTGACCACCACCACTGCACACCTGCTAACCACCACCACTGTACACCCTAACCACCACCACTGCTACACCCTGACCACCACCACCACCACCACCACCACCACTGTCCTTCATATAATTCGGTATTTAAAGAGTTTTAGAACAAACTGCTCGTGCAATAAATAATTTAGTCATCCACTAATGTCGGTTCTTTATAACAGAAAACGTTTTTGCTCACTCAAGCAAGTTTTGCTCAATGAAATGATGAGCAAAAATAGCTTTGAAGGAGTTCGCTGTTTGCTCAACGAAACAGGCTTTCATTGAGCAAACTGCTCAATGAGCACTGCTCACTGAGCAGAAAAGTGCCCGTGTAATAGTGGCTTAATAGCGCCTTAAGGAGGAGTAGCATGGAGTATCTCGACAGAGACAGTTGATTGGCGGGCGAATACAATGACGTCATCCTCGCTAATAGCGAATCATAGCAGTGATTTATATTATCTATACATCTATCAGCCAATCACAAGGCTGCCATGAGATAAATAGTGTTTACAAACATTACTCAGCTGGGCCTCTGCAGTGCGTTCAGTAAGGCAATTCGTATGCTACGAATTGAGATTTCGCAATTCGAATTGAGATTCGGTTTTCTCTTCCGAACACCGACTCGAGGAGTTGGTTTGCCGCTGGGTTGCCAGCTCGCGCCACAATAAGGTATGTAAACAAAGGCCAAAAAAAACCTTTCCTCTTCTCTCTCCTCTTTTTGCCTCCTTAATATTTCATGTCCTGCTGCTATAACCTCTGCTGCATCAAATACAGGGGCATCGACAAGTTATTCTGCGAGAATAAGAATAGCCACAGCGATAAATTTCGACAGCTGATATCTTGTGAGCAAAATGTGTTGTGAATCGTTCAGTAGGGAAGAGACGAAACATGTTGCGCGGGGGAACCCGACTGAACAATTCGTACGCTACGAATTGCGATTAGTTTTTCTCTCCCGCATACCGACTCGAGGAGTTGGTTTGCCACGGTTGTTCGGCAAACGTGCGGGGGAAGCCTACTGAATGCAGCCCTGGCTTGACACAACAAATCGATGTGCCCTGTATAAAGCGATGAGGGAGGCTCCCTGATTGACCAGAAATAAACAATTTGGAGGGAATAATTAAGGCGCAGACATCCTGATTGACTTTTAATAAATAATTCAGGGGTAATAATGGGCCAGCCATCCTGATTAACCTAACAATTCAGGGATAATAAGGGGCAGACATCTTGGTTGACCATATAATCATATAATTCAAGGGTGTTAAAAGGCAGACATTCTGAGTGACCTAATCGCATAATTCAGGGATAATCTCGACCCCCCGGCGAGATTATGAACCTAACCTAACCTCCTATATGGTTGGGGGGCCTCTGGAAGGGGAGGGTGTGTCTGTATGAAGTATTAGACAACTATATCATTTCTACAATATGTATATAAGTTTTAAAGGTTACGCAGAAGTGCATGAATACTGTACAGTATACTAAACAAAAAGTAATACAGAAAATGTATGTGGTAACGGCGGTAGCGACCGCGCAGTTCTCGTCCATCCATTATAACTGAAACACCAACCGAGAAGTCTTGCCGACATGGAAGTTTTCGGCGAGTTCCACTTTGTAATATGTGCAAATGGAAGAATAAAAGGTACTATTTCGTTATTGGACAAGTTTTTCGCTTGTCCCAAAACAATTATAAACTACACTTTAATACAATACATGGACATTGGTTACGTAACATGCCAAAACACCCCAGACCCCCCCCATCACTAAACTAACCTCGGCTAAACTAACCCCCCGGGGTACGCTCACCTCTTCTTCTACAACCATTTGTCATGACTACTCTTACACATTGTTGTTTTCATGTCAAGTGAGCCTTTCTTACACTCAGGCTGACTCGGCCACTCGTCAGATTCTTTCTCTAATTTCCTCTCTTTTCTATGATTGCAACGGGATCATCTACACCTGTGCTCTTCAACCTTTTTTGATGTCGTCCACCCCTAGTGGTGATTTGATAAAAGCTGTCCACCTCAATTTTTTTAAATATCTGAAATCTCACGGCTCTTGAAATTGTAAATATACTATATCATATATTATAGACTATCATTATACAAATGTATAGGTGCCTTGCACGTGACGTCACAGCCCTCATTGTGCAGGCGACAGACGCAGGAGATGTGAGCGTGGAGGACCAACAAGCTCCACTTGCCGCCCGTGTTTGCCCGCTTATGGTAATTTTCCCATACCAAATATATGTTTATCAGTGTAAATGATATACTGTTATCTTCGGAAATGTTTGTTCTATAATATTATTAAATAAAAAACTAAAACACACTAAATATGCCATTATGTGACTGAAGAAATATGTATGAAATACATATTGTGAAATATTCACTTAAACTTGTCGCCATATAAAAGTTTGCATGACTACTTTTAAAATGGCATATCAATAGAAGCGATATTTGATTAGCTTTCCATTGATATATTTCGTTTTCTGATAAATGAATTAGCATCATGCATAAATTAGCGTTAACTAAATAAATAACATCATCAATCGGGTAATGTTCCCGATTGATGATGTTATTTATTTTGTTAACGCTAATTTATGCATGGTGCTAATTCATTTATCAGATACTAACTTCTGATATCGCAAATATGTCGAAGCTCGTAACTCAATTGCTCGTATATCAAATCATTTTACCCTTGAAATTAATTGAAATTACATTAATCTGTTCAGCCCCAAAACCCCAATTTTTGACTGTACCTTATGACTGGACTGCACTCACCTCGCATTTGCATTCGCCAGTGTTGAATACTCTGTGTATCAGCTGTGGAACGCTGTGGGTGGAACTGCCGCTAAAACGTACTGCACTCACCCTCGCCATTGCATGGCCAGTGTTTATACTCTGTGTATCAGCTGTTGGAAACAGCTTGGGTGAATGCACTAATGTACTGCACTCACCCTCCGCCATTTGCATTCGCCAGTGTTTATACTCTGTGTATCAGCTGTTGGAAACAGCTGTGGGTGGAACTGCCGCTAAACGTACTGCACTCACCCTCTGCCATTTGTATTCGCCTGTGTGAGCACAACACAACAGAGATGCTTCCACGGCGAGGTAACCACGTGAAGTGAACGAGTGAGACGCGGGATGCTGGGCGGATGCTGTGGCGTTCGCTGCGCCAACTAGCGGCGGCGTATCTGAAGCTCGCTCGTAAAAAAAAAAAAAAAAAAAAAAAATCGCTCGTAACTCGGATTTTGGCTCGCAACTAAAAGCAAAAAATCGACCGAACGTCTGCTTGTAACTCGGAAAACTCGTAAGTTGGGGCACTCGTAAGTCAAGGTACCAGAGTATTGATATGCTCCATGTTCAAAGTTGTCTCGCAAACTTTTATATGGCGACGAGTTTAAGTGAATATTAATTTCATGCATATTGCTTAGTAGTCTCATAATGGCATTTCTTTAGTGTGTTTTACTATGTTTTATGTGATAACTAGCCGCAAAGCTGCCCTCCGGGCGGACTTTTTGGCTAGCTCCTGCGGAGGGCTATTGGTGGGCCTCCGGCCCACCACCTGTGTTTGGTAGGCCTTCGGCCCACCAAACATGGACTCTCCAGATAGCCCCTTCTAACTTTCCTGAAATCATGGATGTAGAAATGTATGTATTCCCCCCACCCATTCACTCACCCATTACCCATCACCCCCCACCCATTCACTCACCCATTACCCATCACCCCCACCCATTCACTCACCCATTACACATCACCACACACCCATTCACTCACCCATTACCCATCACCCCCCACCTATTCCCTCACCCATCACCCCCCACCCATTCACTCACCCATCACCCCACACCCATTACCCATTACCCCACCCATTCACTCACCCATTACCCATCACCCTACATCAAGGTTTCCTCAATTCTCGCAACCCACTTTTTTGTTCACAATTCTCGCTAATAGGCTGCTAAAAAAAAGAAGAAAAAAGTAATCGGATCATCTCATAAGTGGGCTTAAAACCTTCCCCTGGTCGACCTGGTTCCAAAAATGTGCCATATGAGGTGATTGCGCCACGGGGGGCGGAACCTATACCACACACACACACACAGACAGACAGACAGACAGACAGACAGACAGACACACTTTCGCTTATATTATAATAGATATTATAGAACAAACATTTCCGGATAAGATAACAGTATATAATTTATACTGATAAACATATATTTGGTAGGGGAAAATTACCATATTTGTTGACATCTTCAGCCTCGCCGACCAGCTGTTGGTCCTCCACCTAGAAAATCAGAGCGCTGACGGGCGGCATTTGGCTTGAAGCCGCTAGATTGTGACATCAGTGCAAGGAACCTATAGGTAGGAAAAATAGTTTCACTCAGTCTCTATTTACAGTTTACATATTCTTCTGTATAATACACATGCGGTCTAAAACTATAAATATACTAGAACCAAAAAAAAAATTCTTATGAATTACAGAGCAAATGCATTTTTTTTTTTAAACTAAAGTAAAATTGCACTTAATATGCGTTCTGTTTGGTAATCCAGAAAACAAAAGCCTTTTCTTTTCCTTCAAGAAACAAATATCAGTGGCCTGGCTGCTGTTGCAATTTATCTGCTATCAGCTTAAATCGAGGTATCAGATGATTTTCAAGTGCAACCCGCATGATAGGATCCAAATTCGGAATGGCATTCCTTTTCTTTGCCATGATTAAAACTAAGCTTGAGAAACCTTGCTCACACAGATATAATGTTGGCATCTGCACAAACTTGGCTGTTGCCTGCTAATGTAACTCCTTGTATTCCTGAGTATCAAGCAGGGCAACCCAGAAATGCATGGGATGGCCAAATGTTTTGAAAGCTGCTTTTTGAAATATTACACTCAAAGCTCCAATAGGGCATCAGAATGATCAGTTCCATCATCTGAAAATGGAGTAAGCATCCACATGTATGGATGCTTACAGATCTCTTAGAAATATAAGTCAAGGTTTTCCTGCATCAAAGTAAGATGTCTAGTAGGACATTCGTACCTCCAGTGTCTGCTCTGCTGTCTACATACCATCATCATGTTCTCAGCCACATTCTCTCATTTAGGTATCAAAGACTTCAAAATCTGAAAAACACTGATATATATACTGACAAGTGGGCATGATCTCGTCCACCCACTGTCCACCCCAATACAGCCGTCCACTCCTCACGTAGTCTCGTCCACCCAGGTTGAATAGCACTGATCTACTCCAAGCCTGCTAGCGAGGTGTTTTCGGAATTCTTGGATTGGTAGTCCTAATGGTAATGATGATGGGCATGGTTTCCCCCGCATCTGTACGGCATCACAAAAAATCACGCGGCGCTGAAACTCCCGTTTTCTAATCTTGGTTCTCTAATCCCGTCTTCGTACCAAGACCGCTCTCAAAAACAGGAAATCTTGGATTTGGATTTGTAATCCAAGACTTGCTTAGACGACAAAAGTACGGCTCTAATTGTGTGATGTGGCGCATACTACAGTACCCTCCCGAGTTTCACGCTTGCTTTCTTCCGGAGGCATAGCGCAAAACTCGCGGATCGCGAAACTCGGGTATTGAAAACACTGTAAAAATGATTAATTAGTCCGCTGCGAGGTGTACCTACCGTATTTTTACAGCTTATAAGACTCCCTTTTCCCCCTAAAAATATCCTGAAAATGCCCCAAGCCCCTGTCCACCCAACAGTGAATGGGTACCGGGTGTTAGCCTAGGGTTTGTGACCCGCCTCCCGGGGTGGTGGCTTCGGCCAACACTACGTAGAGAAGAGGAGGGAGGAGAGGAGCTTGAGCTTGAGCTTAAGTTGGGAGTCACCCAGCGGATGCTGTTTTGGTCTGAATGAGTGAGGTTGTTGGTCTGAGTCAGCTGATAGGTTGTGTGACAGTGTTATACAGCAATAACACTGTCACAATGCCTTCCTCTCTTCTCTCCTGTCTCCTCCAGTACCTCCAGAAACCACAGTACCACACACGTCATGGTTAATTACTTATAAAGGAGTATTTTGTGGTAAATAGTAAGGTAAGGTGCTACTTATTTCGAGGTGTTACCTATCTTATGCGACACCGGCTGCTCCTGTAGAGAGAAACACAAACAAAAGGAAAAAAACCAAAGCAAAACTACATACAAGCTATACTAAGCCTATTATAATACTATACTAAGCAGGAAGGTAGGAAGACGTGTCCCGTATGTCTCTTATGGGAGGCGGTAGCAGAGTGGTTAGCGTCAAGATATGTGTCAAGCTCGAGCACGAGTTTGACAGACGACCTACAAAGCGATACTAAGCAGAAAAGATCACAAGAAGAAGAAGTCTCCGAGTGGCGTTCTCGGTGACCTAGTTCGATCCTTGATGAGGGCTGTAAAATCCACTTAAAATCTTTCTCTGCACCGTTGAGTGGCCTAAGAACACCCACACGCTGCCCATTAGCTCTACCTTTGATTGCGAGTGCATCGGAGGACACGGGGCCGCATGAACCTCTAATCACAGGCGTCACTATAGAAATTCTGTCTGCACCACCACGGGCGAGGGCTAACCATCACAGCCCTCAATTGAACCTCCAGGGCCTACCATCCCACCCCTGGAGGTCACTGCTTAACGGCGCTGTAGGCACACACACACACACACACACACACATACACACACACACACACACACACACACACACACACACACACACACACACACACACACCACAAAAAAAAAAAAAAAAAAAAACGTGTACAAAGCAGCGCGAAACTCTGGGATATAATGCGCGAAAGTCGGGATGGTGAGAATTTAGGACTCTGTGCGAAACTTGAGGATCGCGAAACTCGCATAGCGTGAAACTCGGGAGTGTACAGGGAAGTCCCGAAGATACGAGCAGTTAGGTTCCACCTGGCATACAGGGAGGTCCCGTTATACGAGCATTCAGTATACGAAAATCCGATGATACGAGATGTGTAAATTAGGGTCTATTTTCAATATACGAGATCGAAAATCCAATGATATGACATTCAAACTGGGGTGAGTAAAATTATCAAGTTCAAAATGCGCGCCCTACCACTCCCGGGCTGGACAAAGGGGGATTTGGTTGACCCCGGTGAGGTCACCCCTAGCAAGCCTTGACCTGAAGGGTAATTAAGCATATGGTGCGGCCTGACATTTAGGGGTAATTAGCAGGTGTGCGGCCCCAACCTTGGGACCGCAGTCAGGTCACCCCTAGCAAGGTGTGACCTGAAGGGTAATTAAGCATATGGCTTGGCCTGACCTTTAGGGGTAATTAGCAGGTGTGCGGCCCCAACCTTGGGACCGCTACACTACCTTCTCTTGTATCACGCGGCGTCCCCTACATTACAACGTCTTTTTTGCTTGTTATGCATGTTTTATGTTTAATTAATGTACAGTTGTTATTTTGTGTGCTATTTTCTCTTTCAGAATGCTTTTTCTACAGAATAGGTAGTACAGTGTGGGTAATATAGACGCTGTGTGATTGTTGTGTTTGCTATAGTTTATTTTAGCTTGAGAAACATGTCTTTTATTTAAAAAAAATTTAATTGATGGGGTCCTGGAACCAAACCTATATTTTACCATTAGTTATGTGTTTCGTTATACGAGATTTCGCTTTACGAGTATGCCAGGTGGAACCTAACTGCTCGTATCTTCGGGACCTCCCTGTACTCGTAAAGCGAAATCTCGTATAACGAAAAACATAACTAATGGTAAAATATAGGTTTGGTTCCAGGACCATCAATTATAAAAAAGAAAAAAGAGAAGAAAAAAAAAGAGATGTTTTTCAAGCTAAAATAAACTAGCAAACACAACAAACACACAGCGTCTATATTACCCACACTGTACTACCTATTCTGTAGAAAAAACATTCTGAAAGAGAAAATAGCACACAAAATAACATACTGCACATTAATTAAACATAAAACATGCATAACACTCACAAGTGGTAATCTTGTGTGGGGAGACAGGAAGCTGGCACGTAGCCAGCTGAGAGTCCCTGTTTCTCTCTCCGAGGCTCGAGAGAAAACAGGGGTGACTGCGTTTGCAGGGATGACTGGGTTAGAGTTCTTCCTCCTCCCCTTGATCACTTGGGGAAGAGGAAAGATCCTCGGTGCTGGCCCTGGATTGGGTCTGGCTGTGGTGGATTGTGCAAGGCACAATACATTCAAGCAAAAAAGACGTATGTACTGATGGGGACGCCGCGTGATACAATAGACTCGAGAGGGTAGGGTAGGTAAGGGACAAGGGAGGGGTGCGCAGACCTCTTCCACTGCCCACAAACTCATTTCTGCACATCTGAATCATTGTACATCGTCCAAGGATGTGAACTTTTGTAGGCCACATTGTCGTACCTAGCCACCAGAATTATCATATTTTCAGATTGATTAATTATTGTACGACCTTAGGTAAAATCATATAGTCAGTAAATGACTTTATAATTTTAGTAAATAACTTGTAATTTACTTTCGTAAATAACTTGTTAATTTTACTCACCCCAGTTTGAATGTCGTAGCATTGGATTTTTGATCTCGTATATTGAAAATAGACCCTAATTTACACATCTCGTATCATTGAATTCTCGTATACCGAATGCTCGTATAACGGGACTTCCCTGTACTGTAGTGTGATGTGACGCAGAGTAGTATAAGCGTATTTTGTGGCGCCAACTTAGGAGTAACATTTTACACTTTGTAGCGCCTCCTACTTTTTTTTTTTACTCCTTTTAGTGCACGACTCTGGATATCGACTACTCCGATTTGTAAAATTTTACACTCGGCTCCTTATTTGGGTTTGGGTGGAGCTGACAAGGTCAAGGCGAATCAGACCGGCTGTTTCATACATACCCCGCGGGCATGACCCAGCTATATGTTCAGGTTTTCTATTAATTCTCATCTCATTCAGTATTCATAGCATGAAAACCATATGCAATTAATATTGTTTTCAATTAGGTGTAGTTATGATACTTTGATGGCATGAATGCAGCTACGTATGGAAGTAGGAGCTCACGAATAATTAAATCCTTCAGCGACATCTGAAATATTGTCCTCATACTCGTCATGCTTAGATACCGCCCGAGTCTCCGTTGCTGTTCGTGGCTAGAGCGTCAAAACTGTTATATTTTTGCTCTAGTATAATCAAATTACTAAATATAGTCATAAGTGACATTACAGTTGCAATAGAAATATAGTATATTTGGTATATATGTCATATCGCACAAAAAGAGTCTTTTAGAGAACCTATCGTAGGGCATGAAT
This sequence comes from Chionoecetes opilio, assembly GCA_016584305.1. Classification (NCBI taxonomy): domain Eukaryota; kingdom Metazoa; phylum Arthropoda; class Malacostraca; order Decapoda; family Majidae; genus Chionoecetes; species Chionoecetes opilio. Next base: position 297,708 of record JACEEZ010019503.1, on the reverse strand, counting down.
ACAAAATTTTCTCAGTCTCTCTCCGCTCTGCCTCGGTGTGGACCTCGCTGAGCCTCATTCTCCCACAGCCTCAACCATGTGCATATTCATAAGGAATAGGAAGAGACTGCGGCCTCCCACAGTAACAGATATCGTTGAAATATAGTAATTTATTGAATACATTATTTTACCTAAAGTTGTACGATAATTTATATGAAAATACGATTATTCTGGTGGCTCGATATGACAATGTGGGCTGCAAAAGTAACTTCACATCCCTGCACCGATCCCTTTGGCCTTAACATCTCACAGCCTAAAGGTTCCTGCGGCCTAAACATCTTACGGCCTAAACGTCTTACGACCGAAACGTCTTATGGCCTAAAGTTGTGACGGCCTAACTGGAGCATGGCCGAAAAAAAAATTGACCTAATAGACCCAACTCGACGAGAGTGTACCATTAACCCTGTGGAGCCCTCTTCTTCTTGTGACCCGTTCTATATTTTATCACTTCGTAGTTCGTCTTGTCCTTCTTTTTGTCAATTTTTGCTCTGCGATCTGTGTTTGTTTGACTTGTAGATTTCCTAATTTGCGCATAAACGGAGAAAGTTATGGTTGCCACACAACACCAGTATTTCTATTTTTTCATGGTAAAAAGATACTACTGCGGGCTTTATTATAAGACCTTTTCTGTTGCTGTGTTGTTACATTAATTTATGTGGATAATTTTCTCCCATGTTATTAATGAAAATGGTACATATTAATCGTAGAACAACCCCAGTATTGTACTGATCTCTCCATTATTTTGTTTTTTAACCTCGCAAACCATTCTTCTCAGATAATGACTACTACTGCTATACTCAGCAGTTCTCATTGCGGATAGTAGCGCATCTCGGCCGACTTTTGTTTTCTATGACGTACGTGTGCAAGTAACCTATAGATTTGCTGTGCTCGTGATGTGTGAAGGCTTCCATAGGTATAATAATTGGGGAGGCGGTAGCAGAGTGGTTAGCGTCTCCAAATGGCGTTCTCGGTGACCCGAGTTCGATCCCCGACGAAAGCCAAAATATTTCTGCACCGTCGAGTGGCCTAAGAACACCCATATGCCATGCCCATTAACTCTACCTGCGATTGATGCATCGGAGGACACGGGGGCGGCATGAGCCGCTAATCACAGGCGTCACTATAAAATTCCTGCCTGCGCTACCACGGGCGAGGGCTAACCATCACAGTCATAAAGTGAACCTCCAGAGCCTACCATCCGAGCACTGGGAGCCCCGAGCCTCCACTGCCTACAGATGCTATAGGCACAGATGTAAAAAAAAAAAAAATATATTCATTCGACTGAAGTTCACGGCCCCGGACCGTAAAAAGCCACAGCGCCAAAACTTATCGTGTGAATGAAGCCTTATGGCCCTGGGGCCGGATGTTCGAACGTTCGTAGCGGTCTCTAAGATTATCTTAGCACCAAGATTTATCTTGGAACATTCGTAACGCGTTAATAAGTATTTACAAACAATCTTTATGAACATCCATCCGCCATATTTTTTCTTATGTCCACCATATTTGTTCTTAGTGCTAAGGTTGCTGAGGAGCACCATTAGGCTGTTCGTAGGGTCGCATGATGAAGGTTTTTCAAATATACAAGCCATATAAAGTTATGTTATAAGTTGTTTATTTCATGTTGAGTTGTTTATTGTTGGTCAGGACGTTGTTGGGGGAATGTGAAGGGTGCAATGAATGGTATGGTGCCGAACGCCTATAGGTGACTGGAATGAGTGAAGTGCAAATACAAAAGATATGTGTCTTGTGCTAGAAGTGTATAGAGAAGATGATCAAAGGAAGGGAGAGTAAGATGCGGGAAGTGGAGAAGGGGAATAGGAGACAAGGATGAGATGGAGAGAATGAGTCAAGTGAAGGATACAGATATCAGTGGCATAAAGTGAGATTGGAACGAGTGAATGATATTAGGTGGGTACGCAAGGTGTATGAATGGAATGTGTTACGCCCCGTCTGGGGAGAGGGGGCGCAACGGGGGGTGAAGCTCCTCTTAGCGGAACCCCTACCCGCTACGGTTCTATCCAATCGCTACGGTTCTATCCGATCGGTCGCTGACGTTGCATGACAACTAACCCTAGCACCCTTACCTGTAGGGTGCCGGGTTGGGCATATCTCCATGTACAGTCAAACCTCGATATAACGGACTAAAGGGGGGGAGGAGTGGTCTGTTAAAGCCGATTGTCCATTATAGCGAGGGTATTTTCCCAAGGGTTGAAAAATATATGAAAAAAACTGAAAAATTGTGAAATAAATGAGAAATAATCACAAACACAACCAGACTGTGTAGCTATGCTGGGAGGTAAACAGTGACTGGCACTACATGCTGAATTTGGTCCGCTCCTACACATGAAATAAATGAGAAATAATTACAAACACAACCAGACCGTGTAGCTAGTCAAGCTCAAGCTCTTGAGAAAGGTAAACAAACAACAAGCAAGACACAGCCCGTGGCTATCAAAGGTATTGCATATTATCATGACTAATGCTCATTATTATATATATTATATGGTTGTGAAGTGCAGTTCTATACACGTGTGGCTATTTAGGTCAGTGTAGCACTGCGTGTCACCTTAGATAAGGGTGATTTAGGGTGTTGAGGTGACAGAGAGACGTAGCAGCGGCCACGCCATAACACTAATAATCACAATTTTAAACAATACACACCTTCTACCACTAAATCACTAGCAACACAGGTTCCTTCCTTATATATCTTAATATGTGATTCATCAAAACTCCTTAAAACCCAAGCATTCCAAAGTAAAATGAGAAAATAATACAATTATATTGAGTTGACAATTTGAGCGGCGATAAGAGGTCTAATATGTATAAAAAAAAAATTAAAAAAAAGTCACGCAAATGGAGTCCGTTATATCCGAAGTCCGTTACACCGAGGTCCGTTATATCGAGATTTGACTGTACTTACGTTTCACGTTAAACGGGGCAATGTCCTGGCTCACTCCTTCCTTATTCCTCGTTCCTCTGTCCCTCGGACCCTCACAGAATGGATAGAGAAGCAGATTATGTAAAATGAGTGCTAGAACGGCAGATAAACAAGGTAACCTTGATGTGTGTGTTTAGGGGAGGAAAGGACTAGTGCGTGGAATGCATGTACTGTAGGTGGAAAAGTGAAATACATAAGGGTATAAGTGCAGTTTAGACCAATACAACACAACCAATCGGTGGTTTTAAGTAGCCTGAACGTTTCGTTCTTATCATAAGGAGTATTTCTAACCCACACAACAGCTGTCGGAAATGAAAAATAATATATGGGGGTCTGGGGAGGCGAAGCCCCCCCCAGTGAGGTTAGGTTACGTAATCAATTCCCGGGTTAGGTTAGTTAACTAGCAGTGGGATCTTGGGGGGGTGTAGCCCCCCAGTTATGTCAGAAGAGTATTGGTCAAAAGGGAGTATTGGTTGAAACTGCATATTTATCTAAATGAGTATGTGGAGGATAAAGAAATGTGTGATTGGTGGGTAAGGATGTCTGAGAAGAGTAGGTACACTTGAATGGTATATGAGTAAAGAGAAACTTATGAATGAATGGTTCAATGATGGAAGCTGGGTAGTGAGATGTTATTCTCGGCACGTTCAAGACCACTGGTGTATGGTAGGGTGTATAGATGGATGAATGTAGGGAGCAAGCTGTGTAATATGAGGGATGAGAGGGTGAATGAGACAGTGCAGCACTTGGTACTGTATTGCAGGAAATATGATAGGGAGAGAAGAGTTGTTATATTGTTATATGTAGGCTATATGTGGTCATGAATGAGGGAGGGATGGCCAACTAGAATGAAATGCAACTGCTATAAGGTCCTAACAGGGATAATAATTTCTACTCGTAAACGTAATTTATAACGGAAATGGACTACTGCACAATATAGTGAGACAAAATAATACAGAAAATATAAGCTGTAAGGCTTGTGGAGCCTGCCAACTCCTGTGGAATATTAACCGGGAAGGATATGAAGCAGACGGAAATTGTGGGGTTAAAGCACATAAAACTCACTAGAATGCAGACTTTCATTTCAACCTAACCCATCTACTGTAATATGTCAAGTCGGTATTATTTCGGTGATGAGCTTGGGGGGGAATCTCCCCCGCTCATTCACTAACCTAACCTAGACATATAGTCAACTGGCCAACATACCCTACCCCATAGACCACTGTATACCTGGACTGCGCACGGAATATCAGCCCGTCGCACAAGGGGCTGAAGTCGGAGGGCCGCTCGGATTCATATATGTATATACGGATCATATAGACTGGTTTATCAGTATATATGATATACTGTAATCTTCGTAAATGTTTGTTCTATAATATTATCAAGTAAAAAACAGTAAAACACGCTAAAGAAATGCCATTACGAGGCTCTGAAGAAATATGCATGAACTTAATATTCACTTCAACTCTTCGCCATTTAAAACTTTGGGAGTCAACTTTTATCATGAAGGGTATCAATAGAAGCGCTATTTTATTAGCTTTCCATTGCTATATTTCGTTATCTGATAAATTAATTAGAACCATACATAAATTAGCGTTAAATAAATAAATAAAATCATCAATCGGGTCATTTTCCCGATTGATGAGGTTATTTATTTAGTCAACGCTAATTTATACATGGTATTAATTCATTTATCAGAAAACGAAATATATAAGTAAATAAATAACCTCATCAATCGGGAAAATTACCCGATTGATGATTTTATTTATTTAGTTAATGCTAATTTATGTATGGTTCTAATTAATTGATCAGATAACGAAATATAGCACTGGAAAGCTAATAAAATTGCGCTTCTATTGATACCCTTCATGATAAAAGTTGACTAAAAAAGTTTTAAATGGCCAAGAGTTAAGTTCATGCATATTTCTCCATAGTCGCGTAATGGCATTTCTTTAGCGTGTTTTACTGTTTTTTATTTGATAATATTATAGAACAAACATTTACGAAGATTACAGTATATCATATATACTGATAAACCAGTCTATATGATAGTCCATAGACCACTATGTCTCTCTGTCAGGCGCCCTGCAGGCCCCTATGCAGCCCCGCAATTCAAAACATTGTCGCGTGAACAGTCCAGGTATACAGTGGTCTATGCCTACCTGTATTCCTGACCGCCTTGGAGACACGCCCAACATTCTTGATCTTTTCCTAACTACTAACCCTTCTGCTTACTCTGTGAAACTATTCTCTCCGTTGGGTTCCTCCGATCACAATCTTATTTCTGTAACCTGTCCTATCGCTCCGGTACAGTCTCGGGACCCACCTAAGCGGAGGTGCTTCTGGCACTTCATCTCAGCTAAGTGGGAAGACCTAAGGCAGTACTACTCTGATTTTCCATGGAATGGTTACTGCTTCCATGTCAAAGACCCATCTCTTTGTGCAGAGCGCATAACTGAGGTCATAGTCTCTGGCATGGAGGCGTACATTCCACATACTTTCTCTAATCCTATAAAGCCCGTCAACCTTGGTTTAACTCTGCTTGTTCTCATGCTGTCCAAAATAGAGAGGTGGCTCACAAACGGTACCGTAAGCATCCATCTCCTGAAACTCATGCCCTTTATATTTCTGCCCGCAATCATGCCAAATCTTTACTTCAACTTACCAAAAACTCTTTCATTCATAGAAAATGTCAAAATCTTTCTGAATAAAATTCCTCTTGTGACTTCTGGCATCTGGCTAATAACATCTCTAACAATTTTTCTTCTTCATCTTTCCCTCCTATGCTTCACCCAGATGGCTCCACAGCTGTCTCATCTACTTCTAAAGCTGAACTCTTCGCTCAAACATTTGCTAAAAATTCCACTCTGGCTGATGAAGGGCTTGTTCCTCCTTCTCCTCCACCCTCTGACTATATTATGCCTGTCATTAAGATCCTTCAGAATGATGTTTTCTTTGCCCTTTCTGGCCTAGATCCTCGGAAGGCTTACGGTCCTGACGGAGTCCCTCCTATTTTTCTCAAAAACTGTGCTTCTGTGCTTGCACCCTGCCTGGTCAAACTTTTCCGTCTTTGTCTATCTACTTCCACCTTTCCTTCTTGCTGGAAGTTTGCTCACATCCAACCTGTTCCTAAGAAGGGTGACCGTTCTAATCCTTCAAACTACCGTCCTATAGCTTTGACTTCCTGCCTTTCTAAAGTTTTTGAATCTATACTTAATAAGAAGATTCTTAAGCATCTATCTGCTCACAATCTTCTATCTGATCGTCAGTACGGATCCGTAAAGGGCGATCTACTGGCGATCTTCTAGCTTTCCTAACTGAATCTTGGTCATCCTCCTTTAGGGGTTTCGGTGAAACTTTTGCTGTTGCCCTTGACATATCAAAAGCTTTTGATAGAGTCTGGCACAAATCTTTAATTTCCAAACTACCCTCATTCGGTTTTTATCCCTCTCTCTGTACCTTCATTTTAAGTTTCCTTTTAAACTGTTCTATTGCAGCTACTGTAGACGGACATTGTTCTTCTCCTAAATCTATCAATAGTGGTGTTCCCCAGGGTTCTGTCCTATCACCCACTCTCTTTCTATTATTTATTAATGATCTTCTAAGTCTAACTCAAAGCCCTATCCACTCCTACGCTGATGATTCTACCCTGCATTTTTCAATGTCGTTTATTAGACGTCCAACTCAACAGGAACTAAGTGATTCACGGAGAGATGCCACCGAGCGCCTAACTTCTGATCTTTCTGTAGTTTCTGATTGGGGCAAAGCAAACCTTGTTTTGTTCAATGCCTCAAAAACCCAATTTCTTCACCTATCTACTCGACAAAACCTACCAGATAACTATCCCCTCTTCTTCAATGACACTCAACTGTCTCCTTCTTCTACAATGAACATTCTAGGACTATCCTTTACTAAAAATCTGAACTGGAAATCTCACATCTCATCTTTTGCTAAAACAGCTTCTAAGAAGTTAGGTGTGCTGTGGCGTCTGCATCCTTTTTTTTCTCCCTCCCAATTGCTTGCTCTCTACAGGGGCCTTATCCGCCCATGTATGGAGTATGTCTCACATGTTTGGGGAGGATCCACTTATACAGCTCTCCTAAACAGGGTTGAGTCAAAAGTTTTTTGTCTCATCAACTCCTCTCCTCTGACTGACTGTCTTCAATCTTTAAATCACCGCCGCAATGTTGCTTCTCTTGCTCTCTTCTACCGTTATTTTCATGCTCACTGCTCTTCTGAACTTGCTAACTGCATGCCTCCCCCACTCCCGCGGCCTCGCTGCACAAGACTTTCTACTCATTCTCATCCCTATTCTGTCCATCTTCCTAATGCAAGAGTTAATCAGTATCTTTACTCTTTCATCCCTTTCACTGGTAAACTCTGGAACTCTCTTCCTGTTTCTATTTTTCCACTTTCCTATGACGTTAATCTTTTCAAAAGAAGAGTAACAAGACACCTCCCGAACTTAATTGGCCTACCCCTCTGTTTTTATTTTATTCTCTTACTGTCTAAAAAAAAAAAAAAAAAAAAATCTAACCTAACCTAACCTAACTGTTCAGGCTATTGCTGATATTTAATCCCTGAATGCAGAAACACGGGTAAAATAGGAACACTCGCCTACGAAACAAATTGGAACACCCGCCGACGTCGAAGAGAATTCCTATCGGCGACAGTTCCAGGTACCGTCTAGTTGCTTGGATAATGGGTGGGTATTAGTACGGTAGTGGGCTTTCAAAAGGCCTAGGATTCTTACGTACATCATCGTGTAGATTTCTTAATTCTGAGTTATTTTGAACCCCATTTCCCATGGCACAATTGAATAATAATGGAGCTACATGTACTACCGAAAATTGACCGTTATTTTAGCCACAAACAGTTAAGTTAGGTTAAATCAGATTAGGTAAGGTTAGAGGTGGGGTTTGGTTTAGTAACAGATGACTCGTTACCTGCCCCCATTCAGATTTAGAACCATTAATTGTAACCCTTTGTTGCCTATTACTTAGCCAAGATCTAATCCAACGAAGAACCTTCCCATCTATTCCATGAGCCTTAACCTTATTTTAGAGTCTACCGTGTGTCACCTTATCAAATGCCTTACTAAAGTCCAGGTATACTATATCATAATCCTCATCATTATCTGCTGTTTCATAAACTTTCTTATAAAAACTCAATAAATTTGTGAGACATGATTTACCTATGGTGAACTTTGGTGGTAATGATTCATATCTTCATATAAGTTGTGTGGTGTTATGTGTTTTTGCGACAGGTTACCGTATACCGTACCGTAGCCTATCCACATTTAAGCTTTGGCCTACCAGTAGCTTACCGTATTTTTGGGGCTGACTTATACGGCAAGTATAGGCCTAACCCGTAATCTTGAGCTAATAATCTTGAGGTCGACTTGTACACCTGGTCGACTTGAACGCTGCAATTTACGGTATTTGAAGCGTGTATAAGATCAGTATTACTGTATGGTTCTGAGACATGGGTTTTGACGAAGAAGTAGAAGATATGATGGTTGGTTGTGATAGGAGAATGTTGAGGTATATGACTGGGATCACATGGAGAGATGAAATGTCCAGTGAAAAGGTGGCAAGAAAATGTGGATTGAAGGAGCTGAGCACAGTGCTGAGAGTAAGGCGATTGAGGTGGTTTGGGCACTGTTAGCTTCATCCGTGTTCTGGCACGAAGTAATATATACTTACTTGCTGTGTAAGGATGGATAAGTTGCCGAGCGGAAAGAACTTATAAATATGGATAAATGGTTTATCAAACACAAGGTGGTTTTATAATTATTATTAATATTTGTTGACAGTGAATCGGCCGTATACAGCATGATGTAATTAAAGTTCTCTGTTATTATCAATGCAAAAAATATATTTACCACAACAAAATGTTCGAGTGTCACACACACGTCCACACCACACGAATGTCTATATTTCTCTGAGGCGTCGTGTGCTCTCCTCCCAGCGGGGCGAGGCAGGGCGCGGTTGGGGGGTGCCCGCCCAGGGTATCAGGTATCAGGGAGTGGCCCTCTCCAGGAGGTGGTGTCCTCTGGCGGCATGTGTTGTAGACGACGGGGCACGGGCGTCATGGGCGTGACACGTCATAGCAATACTCTTAAAATAATTACATGATTAGCAGAAAAGGTGCATGCATGAAATATACATGTAGGGGTAAACATATGTGCCTATAAGCCAACATCGCTCGGTCACCTACCTGGCGTGTTCTCACGCCGTCCTAGAGACACGTACCTAACCATGTTACAATTATGTATTTACCTGATTTTGTCGGATATTACCCTTCAGGAGAACATACAAAGATAGGACCTTCCTAACAGCAAGGCAAAGAGGAATTACTATGATGATGATGATTATGATTATGATTGGCATAATCATGGAAGGAAAATAAACAGCTGGGTTAAAGAAGACAGGTAAAGAATCCTGTACGGCTGTTTCCAATTCTGAGAAATTAGAAAATGTAAGCTCAGAAATGGTGTTAGTGACATACTTAATGCTTGAAAAATTTATATACTTCAAGCTGTCAATAGGGAAAAGTCTAGCAGTGAAATTAGCTACAAATCCTTCGTGCAGTTTTTCAGGAAAGGTATTCAAATAGTCAGAGTGCAAATAGCAAGCCATAAGAATTGCGAAATGACCGGAAACTTTCTGATACACAGCACCTTCGGGACACACTACAGACACATAGAATGTTTGTGTAAAGAAGAAATAGTGATGTTCGAAGAAACTTTTGTGAAAGAATGGTCGTGAAATCAAGTGGGTGTAAGGACATAACGATAAGGCCTAAGAAGCATTTGCCTGAGTTAGCACCACCTCACAAATACCGTCACCTATAGGTATGAAGGTAAAGAGAGATGGGGGGGCAAAAATACAGGTTCAAATATTCTGTACGGCACCTATCCAAATCAGACATGCTTCCAGTAGCATACTGGTTATATTTATTAGTAATCAACACCACAGTACTTGGTTGATTCAGTATCATAACAGATTCGTTCACTGAAAAAGGAAAATAAAAAATGAAAATTTCCATTTGGAACCTTTTCCTTTATTTATGTATTTACTATTATTATTATTTCTACTTTGTGAACTTCAAACACATGTTCGGCTGGAAAAGAGCATGTTTAACAACGGCATTTGACGTTAGCACTGATTCAAGGGGAGGTTAATAGTGTTGAATACCATTTGAATAAAACAATGGTATCAACTTGCAATTTTACTTCGCTATTTCCTTGGCATGCATTAAATCAATAACAGGAAAGAGTGAAGCAGTTCCTCTTCCACGCGCTGAGTCAACCATATTTGTTAGTATTTGATTGTTAGTTCTTACAAGAAAATTAACTGTATTAGTCAAAGCAGGGAGTGCTTGTTCTAACACAGTTGTCGGAAATTATAAATTTCTCCAGAGATAATTAAGAATATTACTAAAATTAAATAGTAGTAAACATAAAAGTAATATAAATTTATTGGGAAATTCATTTGGGCTCGTATATCTTTGGAGCGAACAGACGTCCAGGGGAGACAGCTGACTCGGGTCTCTTTAGTCCCACACCACAGAGGCGAGAAGTTCATCGCCCTTTGCTCCTTATATACATTTAGAGACACCTAGTGTGTTCTCGTGTAAATATTGTAAATAGTAGTCATGGAGAGCATGGGTTACTAAACCCAAATATCCCGGTCCATGAATCTGCTTGTAACATCGAGAAGTTTCGTCCGCCTGCCATGTTGTCTACAATCATCAACATCTAAGACATCACCAGCTAAGTACAAGCTTTAGCAGGAGGTCTGTCGGTTAACCCACTACAGTTCTCCTAGCTTATTGAGATAATAAGGTTTAGCTTGGTGACATTAGTTGGACAGCCACTACCACCAGGTAAATATTTTTAGTGGTAGTTAGTTAATTTCTAGTTGTCCCTTAATTTAATTATCTTATTCAGTTGTGAGTTTAATTCAAGCACCAGTGTTTTAATTTATATTTAAGAGTGTAACTATTCAAGTCATCCTATCAATTTATTTCCCACAACAGTAAAAGCTTGATTGAAGGTCTGCTTGTTTATGCTATTTAAATGGATGAGTTTATCAATAAAGGAAGATAGGGAGGTTAGTTGAAAGTACCTTTACCTAAGTTCTTCCAGAGCTCATGCATTTATTCCTATACCAAATAACATGCACAAAAGCTGTCCAAGAAAGGCAATGAAAAGACAAGCAATCAATTACGCGGACGTAAATTATAAGCATGAGTTTGGTCAGTAGGAGCATTAGATTTGTTAGTTTTAAGCCGCGTAGCTTCGCTAAGTTTAGCAGTTGCTACTAAGCATAAATCAGGCTTGGCATTGGTCCGTCTAAGTCGATCACTGTGAATGACTTCTAATGTATTTAACCACGGATCCAAAATATCAAACTTATTTCCATGGAGTTGCTTAACTACCAGGCGCAGACCCACAAATTTAGGAGCTAATTTAGAGTTCCGTTCCGGTACTCGAATCATGACAGAGTCACCCACCCGGATTTGAACGGGTGAAGAGCGCCGGTGTTGTTGCGAGCACATAGCAGTTTTGGAAGCCTGTGATTTATCTTTGACATCGGAATATAAGTCCGAGAAAACTGTAAGCTGACATTTAGAATAATCATCAACATTGTACACAGGTTTTTGAAGGCTACTAAGCAAGTCATATGGGAGTCGTTTCTGCATACCAAAAATAATAAAATAAGGAGTTTGAGCTGTTGACTCACAAATATTGCAATTAACGTATGCAGCAACATGGGGTAACCAATCTTCCCAACTATCAAGCAAGCCACCAACAGCTGGGCACAAAGCTTCCAGGACTTTCCTGTTCGCACGCTCAACTAAACCGTTACTGGCAGGGTGATGAGTTACCGTGAATGTTTGTTTGATGTTGAACTGCCCACAGATTTGATTAAGAAGCGCATTTTTAAATTTCGTGCCATTGTCACTCATTAAAACTCGAGGAGTTGAGTATGGACAAAATAAGTTGGCGATCAATGCGTGTGCAATCGCTTTGGCAGTTTTAGAACATAAGAACATAAGAACATAAGAAAATAAGGAAGCTACAAGAGGCCGCGAGGCCTACATGTTGTAGTTCCTGTCACCTAACACTACCTACATCCACCTTCCATCCCTATCCATGAACTTGTCCAGCCCCTCTTTAAAGCTCCCCAATGAGTCCGCACTAACTACCTGTCTACTGAGTCCATTCCAATCATTCACCACCCTATTTGTGAACCAGTTTTTCCCTATTTCCTTTCTAAATCTATGCCCTCCCAGATTGAATCCATCACTTCTTGTTCTACCCTGGTTAAAAGCCGTAAGAACTTTTCCTACCTCTCCTTTATTAAATCCCTTTATCCACTTAAAAACTTCTATCAGACCGCCCCTTACTCTGCATCTCTCGAGTGAGTGTAACTTTAATAACTTCAATCTCTTCTCATAATTAAAGTTATGCATCCCTTTTATCGTTTTGGTCATCCTTCTCTGCACTGATGCTAACAAGGCTATATCCATCCTGTAATATGGAGACCAAAACTGAACCGCATAGTCTAGGTGAGGTCTGACTAGAGCCAGATAAAGCTTTAGAATAACTTCCGCACTTCTACTTTTAACACTTCTGGTAATGAATCCTAACACTCTATTAGCTCTATTTCTAGCTTCAATACATTGTTTCCTAGGTCGCAGGTCTGGGCTCACCCTCACTCCAAGATCTTTTTCACCTTCTGATCTTTTCAGCGATACATTGCGTATGGTATATCTATTACCAGGGTTCTTTCTACCAACATTCATAACGCTGCACTTATCAATATTAAATTCCATCTGCCATCTGACTGCCCACTCATTAAGTTTATCTAAGTCTCCCTGCAATATGTTTACATCAGACTGTGATCCAATAATCCTACCTACCTTAGTATCATCAGCAAACTTGCTGATATCACTGTTAATCCCACTATCCAAGTCGTTGATGTAAATCAAAAATAGTAATGGACCCAAAACAGACCCTTGTGGAACTCCCCTTGTCACCTGTCCCCATTCAGATTTAGAACCATTAATTGTAACCCTTTGTTGCCCATTATTACTTAGCCAAGCTCCGATCCAATGAAGAAAATTCCCATCTATTCCATGAGCCCTAACCTTATTTAAGAGTCGCTCGTGTGGTACTTTGTCAAATGCCTTACTAAAGTCCAAGTATATTATATCATAATCCTTATCATTATCTGCCGTCTCATAAACTTTCCTATAAAAACTCAATAAATTGGGGAGACATGACCTACCCTTGGTGAATCCATGTTGTGAATCATTGATCAAACTATGTTTATCTAAGTGCTCTCTAATGTTTTTTGCAATAATAGATTCCAATAATTTACCTACCACTGACGTTAGACTTACGGGTCGATAATTTGACTTTAGTCCTCTGTCTCCCTTCTTAAATATGGGAACAACATTTCCTTTCCTCCACAATAATGGCACATCGCCTATCTCAACCGATTTCCTAAATATGTGCACTAACGACTCACTAACAACCTCTTTACATTCTTTTAATACTCTGGGATACACTTCATCTGGTCCTGGCGATTTAAAATTCTTCATTTTATCTACTATACCCTCTTCCACCATTTCCCTAGTTATCTCAATATCTTTGAGTTTCTCCTCATCGCTTCCTTTGAACATCTGTTCACTTTCAGGTATTGTCTGTGTATCCTCCTCAGTAAAAACACTTAAGAAATAATTGATTTAGATTTTTACACATATCCTCATCCGTATTTAAGACCTCACCTAACCTTAACGGCCCCACTAATTTCCTTGTCTTGGTTTTATATACCTGATAAAACCCCTTTGGGTCGCTTTTCGCCTGTCCTGCTACTTTAATCTCATAATTGTTCTTCCTTGGGGAGGTGGTAGTGGAGTGGTTAGCGTCTCCGACTGGCATTCTCGGTGACCCGAGTTCGATCCCCGAAGAAACCCAAAACCTTTTTGCATCGTTGAGTGGCCTAAGAACACCCACATGCCCTGCCCATCAACTCTACCTTCGATTGCGAGTGCATCGGAGGACACAGGGGGGCGGCATGAGCCTCTAATCACAGGCGCCACTATAAGAATCCTGGCTGCACCACTACGGGCGAGGACAACCATCATCAGAGCCCTCAAGTGAACCTCCAGAGCCTACCATCCGAGCCCTGGGTCACTACTGCCTACAGGCGCTATAGGCACAAATGTAATAAAAAAAAAAAAAAAAAAAAAAAAAAGCTACTCTTGTTAATCTCGTCACTGTCCTCGCCATCACGTTATACGTACTGTTCTTTGCTCACCAATCCAGCCTTGAACCTTAAATACATGTTTCTTTTTACTCCAATGTTGTGTTTTAAACTAGTGGTCATCCATTACGGGTCACTCTTTCTAGACCTTATTTCCCTATAAATATTATTTTTCTTTTCTGTCTGTCAATTAAATTCTTACAAATAAAGTATACTCGCCCTCAGCCTCGACCTCACTTTCAGCCTTATCCGCGCTGACCTTGAAACATTCCTTTATCCTCACGTTAATCACTTCCAGGTGTCTTTCTAATCCTGTATAATTGGCCTTTCCAGCTGCCACTGTGCTGACCTTGGAACTTGGAACATTCCTTACCCTCTATCCCCCCCCCCCCCGCTAATCTCCACCAGGTGCCTTCCTAATCCTTCATAATTGGCCTTTCCAGCTGTCATCGCCCTATCCTTACCCTGGGAAAATTTCTTCCCCTCCATCCCACACCTCTTATTAATCACCTCCAGGTGTCTTCTTAATCTTGCATAATTGACCTTCTGAAATTAGGTATTCTTTGTTTATTGACACTTAATTTTCCAACTTCCCATTTTAACCAAAATCTGATTTCATAATAGTCGCTATTATCTAACTTTCCACCGACCTCCACATCTGTAACTAAATCTTCTCTGTTTGTCAGTAATAAATCTAGAATATTATCTCCTCTAGTAGGGTCCTTGATTGCTTGACTTAGGAAGTTATCCTGGATTATATTTAACAATTCATCTGCGTCGTTGTCTCCTATAATTAAATCCCAGTCTATATTCCTAAGATTAAAATCTCCCACCACACATAGTCGATTATATCTGCAAGCCTTGTTTATTTCTTCCCATATAGGAGCTGAATCCTCTTTACATAAGTTTGGAGGCCTATACACTACCCAAAACCATTTTCTGAGTTCCCTCCGTAACCTCCACCCGTATAGACACTATGCTGTCATCTCTTTTTATAACATTATTAACACAACACTGCAATGTATCTCTTGCATAAAGCGCAACTCCTCCACCTCGTCTGCCTACTCTGTCCTTGTGAAATAACTTATACTCAGCCATAGACCACTGTATACCTGGACTGCGCACGAGACAATGTTTTGAATTGCGGGGCTGCATAGGGGCCTGCGGGGCACCCGACAAAGAGATATAGTGGTCTATGGACTATCATATAGACTGGTTTATGAGATAGTCTATCATATAGACTGGTTTATGAAATAGTCTATCATATAGACTGGTTTATGAGATAGTCTATCATATAGACTGGTTTATGAGATAGTCTATCATATAGACTGGTTTAGTATATATGATATACTGTAATCTTCGTAAATGTTTGTTCTATAATATTATCAATTAAAAAACAGTAAAACATGCTAAAGAAATACCATTACGAGACTATGAAGAAATATGCATGAACTTAATATTCACTTAACTCTTCGCTATTTAAAACTTTGCGAGTCAACTTTTATCATGAAGGGTATCAATAGAAGCGCAATTTTATTAGCTTTCCAATGCTATATTTCGTTATCTTATAAATTAATTAGAACCATGCATAAATTAGCGTTAACTAAATAAATAAAATCATCAATCGGGTAATTTTCCCGATTGATGAGGTTATTTATTTAGTCAACGCTAATTTATACATGGTACTAGTTCATTTATCAGAAAACGAAATATATAAGTAAATAAATAACATCATCAATCGGGAAAATTACCCGATTGATGATTTTATTTATTTAGTTAACGCTAATTTATGCATGGTTCTAATTAATTTATAAGATAACGAAATATAGCAATGGAAAGCTAATAAAATTGCGCTTCTATTGATACCCTTCATGATAAAAGTTGACTCGCAAAGTTTTAAATGGCGAAGAGTTGAAGTGAATATTAAGTTCATGCATATTTCTTCAGAGTCTCGTAATGGCATTTCTTTAGCGTGTTTTACTGTTTTTTATTTGATAATATTATAGAACAAACATTTACGAGGATTACAGTATATCATATATACTGATAAACCAGTCTATATGATCCGTATATATATATATGAATCCGAGCGGCCCTCCGATTACAGGCCCTTGTGCGACAGGCCGATATTCCGTGCGCAGTCCAGGTATACAGTGGTCTATGACTCAGCAATCTCGACTTCCGGATCAAATACCTTTTATCCATCACAGGGGCCAAAACAACATACCTTGAGAAGTGTTCAACACATACTAACAGGTATTTAGACCCATGACGACTAGAAGGAAGCTGTAATAGATCAATAGCAACAATGTCCCAAGGACGTTCAGGAGTTGGATATTCCAAAATTGGTGCTGGCTTTGGCACCATACCTTTATGCACAGCACATTTTACGCACTTAGCTACATACATATGCGTCAATATCTAACCGCATTTTAGGCCAAAAATAACTAGTGCGGGCCGCAGAAAGAGTACGCTCCTTTCCCGGGTGACCGGCTATTACAGCATCATGAACTAGTTGCAGTACCACAGGTACAAAGGACTCAGGTATCACAAATTGGCTCACCGGGGTCCGCTTATTTGGCCAAAATCTACAAAGGACCTGATCTGGGGATAAGAAAAATTGTGAAAAAGGAATGGGCATTTTAGGTAATGTTGACTGGTCACTCGATTCCAGAGCATATATCACTTTACCCCACACGTCATGTTGACGTTGAGCAACAGCTAGTTCATGTAGTAAAAATTTTTGAACTACGGTGGACTTGTCCGTCACCAGTCCAACATGTCATTTCTAGAAAGCGCGTCAGCCACAACATTGGCTCGACCTGGCAAGTACTTAAAAGTTGGATTGAATTCCTGTATTGTCAAAAACCAACGCGCGAGTCTTCCTGAAAGGTTTTCCCCTTTAAAAAGTTCAGTGACAGCTGCGTGATCACTATATACAGTTATATCATAACCTAGGATATAATCTCTAAAATCTTTCAGAGCCCAGACAACTGCGATTGATTCCAGGTGAGTTACCGAGTAATTAGACTGCCGGAAGGAAAGTTCTACTCGCGAACGCAACAGCGCAATTTTTTCCACGTGCGTGAGTCTGCATCAATACAGCACCCATCCCTAATGCAGAGGCATCCGTGTAAAGAACAAAAGGAACCTTATAGTCTGGGAATGCCAAGACAGGGGCCGTAGTTAGGGCGACTTTTAGATTTTGAAAAGATTTTTCATGTACAGCGTTCCAATTAAAGTGCACGTCCTTTTTTAATAGGTTTGTTAAGGGCGATGCAACCGCTGCAGACTTGGATATAAAAGATCTATAGTAACCACACAACCCAATGAAAGAACGGACATTGTCTACATTCTGAGTTCGCGGGAAAATTGTAACTGCAGTTATTTTATCTGACATTGTATGAATTCCATCACCATCTACCACATGGCCTAAAAAGGTGATTTTAGACTTAAGGAATTCACATTTAGTCAGTTTAGCCTTGAGTCTAGCATCTTTCAACTTCAGGAGTATTGCTTCTAAATTAACAAAATGAGACTCCGAGCCTTTGCTGCAAATTAGAAGATCATCAAGGTAAGCTTAGACATTTTTGCCTAGCATATCAGAAAATAAATTATTAATAATTCTTTGAAAAGTAATAGGGGCTGACTTTAAACCAAATGGCATTTTGAGCCACTCGTAGTGTCCACTAGGAGTGCTAAAGGCAGTAACTGGGGAGGCGGTAGCGGAGTGGTTAGCGTCTCCGACTGGCATTCTCGGTGACCCGAGTTCGATCCCCGAAGAAAACCAAAACCTTTCTGCACCGTTGAGTGGCCTAAGAACACCCACATGTCCCTGCCTATCAACTCTACCTTCAATTGCGAGTGCATCGGAGGACACGGGGGCGGCATGAGCCTCTAATCACAGGCGTCACTATAAGAATCCTGCCTGCGCCACCACGGGCGAGGACCAACCATCAGAGCCCTCAAGTGAACCTCCAGAGCCTACCATCCCACCCATGGGTCACCACTGCCTACAGGCGCTATAGGCACAAATGAAAAAAAAGAAAAAAAAGAAAGAAAAAAAACCACTTCCCTAGATGCAGGAGCCATTGGCACCTGCCAGTAGCCACTAACCAAATCAAGGCTACTGAACATAGTGTTACCAGGTCCTAATGACATTAACAAGTCTTTTAGGACAGGTAAAGGATACCTATCATCCTCCGTGACTTCATTTACTCGCCGGAAATCAATTACAGGCCTAAACTGTCCGTCCTTTTTAGGAACGAGGAATAGAGGCGAGTTCCACGGTGAACGGGAATTTTGGATAACACCCTGATCCAACATGTCTTTAATTTGCTCATCAACAATTAGTCTTTGACTGTGAGGTAGACGATATGCTGGATGTGTTCCAGGTTTAAGTCTAATGTGGTGGTTAGTTTTATCAGTTGAACCTAACGATTCTCCGGGCAAGGCTATAACATCACTGTACTGCTTAAGCAGTTCTAACAATGAAGCCTTGTGCTCGGGATAATCCACAATAGTGGCAAGTGAGTCAAGCGTTTGTTCTTGAGCCAAATTTGAGTTGCTGGACGACGGAGTTACCGAACTGACAAAACCCGTAAGTAAGTCCAAAGGTTCTGGCACTACCTGTTTGTCAAAAGCTAACGCACGGCTTAACAATACACCTTGTCGAAGTTTGACAGGACCGCCAGTCGCATTAACAACAAGAGCAACGGCTTTATTTCCTTCACGAATTTCACTTAGGGTTGCTTCCACTGTTAGTCTGTTCACTTGGCTGGGGCCTTCTATACAGATGTCACAACCCACGGTGGTATTTGGGACTGACACGGGAATGTGCATTGCCGTACGGTGGGGAATTACATGATTACCAAATTATCGTGGCCTTCACAATTCTCCACATTTCACTAGTGTCAGTTACCGTTGTCTGATGATACAAATTTGTAGGCAGGGTATTAGTAGAGTCTACGCGCGAATTCGTTTCAGACTTAGGCGGTGTTCCATTTATTAATCCATCAGTAGAAACCTGAACACTAGGTACGGTCGGTGCATTACAAAGAACTACCTTATTTTGGGAAGTTAAGCATATGGGTTGATCCATTGCTTTTAAATTCTTCCCCAAGAACCTTATGGTATTGGTATCTGGATGTATTATCATCCAGTTCGCTCTCAAAGAAGCTAAACCCAATAATCCGTCCAAGGGCAACGTAAAATTAGAAGCCACGTAAAAGTTCAAACGAATAGCAGGCGTACCTTTTCCCAACCTAACGGGCAGACGAACAACTCCTAATATATTAAGAGGATCGCTAGTAACTCCCATTAGATTGAGATCGTTTGGTTTAAGAGGCCAGCGGCTGCCACGTGACGTGCGTTTTAGTGCAAGGTAAGCCTTCTCAGATAGCACGTTAACAGCTGCGCCTGTGTCTACCGCGACGATGCACTCACGGAGCCTAATTTGGTTGGTAGAGCCAAAATATTGGTTTGACTGCAAGCGGCAATTAAAGATGAGAGAATTTTTCTGTCATTCAACCGAGTTGTAGTATTATCAATTATACCAGTTGTATTGACTAGCCTGGTCTGGTTTGTGCTGGGCGTGCGGCTTCCCCCGACTGAGTGTTATTGCGAAACTGACGCATTCGAGTCTTTAAAGTTGAAACCGAATAGCAATTCTCCGTAGAGTGTCCGTAACACTCATGGATAACACAGGAAGAATTTTGTGACGCACCGCGGGGAACAGCAGTGTTTCCATAACCAGTATTTCCCTGTCTTGCGGGATTGCGGTTAGCAGTCGATCGTGCGTGACCATGTGTACCAGTAGAGGTTTTGTTTCCGTCTGAGTTTCTTGAAGCAGGTACAGGGAGGTCCCGAAGATACGAGCAGTTAGGTTCCACCTGGCATACTCGTAAAGCGAAATCTCGTATAACGAAACACATAACTAATGGTAAAATATAGGTTTGGTTCCAGGACCCCATCAATTTAAAAAAAGAAAAAGAAAAAAAAAAGACGTGTTTTTCAGGCTAAAATAAACCTTTGCAAACACAACAAACACACAGCGTTTATATTACCCACACTGTACTACCTATTCTGTAGAAAAAGCATTCTGAAAGAGAAAATAGCACACAAAATAACATAACTGCACATTAATTAAACATAAAACATGCATAACACTCACAAGTGGTAATGTTGTGTGGGGAGACAGGAAGCTGGCACGTAGCCAGCTGAGAGTCCCTGTTTTCTCTCTCCGAGGCTCGAGAGAAAACAGGGGTGATTGCGTTTGCAGGGATGGCTGGGTTAGAGTTCTTCCTCCTCCCCTTGATCACTTAAGCTCCCTTCACACATTCCATAATCGAACCACGATAGCTCCACCAATTTGATAATTATTGACTCTTTCGTGAAATTTGTCCACGATAAACACAGACCACGATAGCCTCACAACAATGTCACGCTGCCTGTACGTATGTGTCATGACGATCGTAAGATGGTCACGATGGAGTCATGACAGCTGTAAGACAATATCACGAATGGAAAATCAACGGTCATTTTGTTGTCACGATAGAGTTACGATAACCACGACATTGCCATGAACGTATCACGATAGCATCAAGAGCCATGCCTCATGCAACATGCCTCACACGTGGGTGGGGGTTGCCATGGTGATGGAGAAGGAAGGGGCCGGGGTTAGAGATGAAGGTGGGAGAAACAGGGTTGTGTTGGTAATGGACAAGGGGGGAAACGGGGGAGGGGGGTTGTAATAAAGAAGGGGGTGATGGTGTTGGTGGGGAAACGGGGGGGATGGAGAAGGCGTTGTTGGGGGTGTGAGTGGTTAAAACGGGGGTGGATCCACCACCCACCCCCTACTCCCTACCCCCTTCCCCCATCGCCACGTGGTCATGGGAGTAGGGGGTGGGTGGCATCACCACGTGGTCATGGGAGTAGGGGGAAGGGAGTAGAGGGTGGGTGGAGGTGAATGAGGAAGGGGGGAGAAGGCGGAAGGGGGTGCAAAAAGGGGGTGGAGGTAGGATTGAAGACTCGAGAGGGTAGGGTAGGTAAGGGACAAGGGAGGGGTGCGCAGACCTCTACCACTGCCCACAAACTCGTCTCTGTGCATCTGAATCATTGTACATCGTCCAGGATGTGAATTTTTGTAGGCCACATTGTCGTACCGAGCCACCAGAATTATCATATTTTCAGATTGATAATTATCGTACATCCTTAGGTAAAATCATATAGTCAGTTAATGACTTTATAATTTTAGTAAATAACTTTTAATTTACTTTAGTAAATAACTTGGTACTTTTACTCACCCCAGTTTGACTGTCGTAGCATTGGATTTTCGATCTCGTATATTGAAAATAGACCCTAATTTACACATCTCGTATCATCGGATTCTCGTATACCGAATGCTCGTATAACGGGACCTCCCTGTAATTGCCCTGAGGCGGCTTCAAGTTTTCTTTGTCGTTGACGTTCCTTAGTTTAATATACACCGATTTGCATTGTGTCCAACTTGTTGACAATAATGGCATGTCAAGATAGGTCTTTGTTGAGAACTAGGGATGGCCGCAACTGTTTATACGATACATCTATATCCCTACCGGCTACAATAGGCTGAGTAGTGGCTACAGATGACACAGTTGTTCGTATGTCACCATCTTTCTCTTCTATCTTGGTTTTTAATTTCAATACAAAATCATGCAGTACTTCTTGGGGACTATAATTAAGAGACGGAGAGTTTTTCCGGAAGGTACCTCTTAGCAACATTATGTATGCAAAGAATTCAAGGAATTTGCGATTGTTACTAAGTGAAATGCTATCTCCCTGTGTCCAGCCATTCTCCTACAAATACTGGATGAAATCTCCCGACATCCGATTAGCTTCCACCTGTGCATCTAACAAATCATTGGTAGCAGCACCGCTTAGCAAAGTCTCAACAGTTAAATTCACTCCTCTCACTAAACTATGCTTTGCGTTACTCCCAAAGGATTCTAGAAAATTAGAACGAAAGGTTTGGTAATCTTTGTTCACTTGGGGTTCCGTAAAAGCACTCGCTTGCATGAGGTGTGCAGCACGTGAGCCTGGCTGTAAACGTGAGCGAACAAATGAAATTTTGTCACTCTCATCAGTAATAAATGAATTAGCCATTACGTCCTCGCACATGGCAATATACTCTGGGCTGTGTAATCTACATCAACTCCCGAAAAGGGCCTGACAGACGCTCTGGTAGGTAATAACTTAATCGCTCCAGTTGCCTGTGGTTGAGGATTTGAGGGAACATAACTACTATTACCTGCTCTGGCCGGAGGAGACATGCTTGTTAGTGGGGGCTGAGGTAAGGAAGGTTTAAAAGAAGCAGATGGAAGCCTGAAGTGTTGCTAACCGCTACGCAGAACACGAGGGCTATCACTGCTTTCTTTAAAATCACATTCAACACCTTCCTGTGTCTCAGTGCTATCGTCAGTTAATGTGGATTTATTTTCACCACATAGTCTAACAAATTCCTCACTTAAAAAATCAATATTAGGTGTTTGAGCCAAAAGCTATTGGTAAAATTAGTGGTATATTGCGTAATAAAATTAAAATAATAATTAATGCAATTAATTATATTTAAATAAGATTAATTATATATTTATATATAATAATTATTATTATTACCACAATTATATAATGTGAGTACTATTTTTCAGGTGCTTCTAAAGCCTTATGTTATTGTATGTATGGCCATCACAAAGAAGAAAAGTACATTTTACAGAGAGAAGATATATATATATATATATACAGGAGAACCTCGTTTATCCGGCACCCGCGGGGGGGAGCGCATGCCGGATAACTCATTTTGCCGTTGTTTTGAGAGTTACTCTTATGGAATCGCCCAAAATCACTTTTTTTTTTTTTTTTTTTTTTTTTTTTTTTTTTTTTTTTTTTTCCCATCACAAGGAGCCGGCCAAGGGCACAACAAAAATGGGTAACACAAAGGCCGCTTAGTTGCCAGTCCCTATAAAAAAGACAGTAAGAGAATAAAATAAAAAAGGGGTGAGCCAATTTAGTTCGGGAGGTGTCTTGTTACTCTTCTTTTGAAAAGATGTAAGTCATAGGAAAGTGGAAAAATAGAAACAGGAAGAGAGTTCCAGAGTTTACCAGTGGAAAAAAAAAAAAAAAAAAAAAAAAAAAAAAAAAAAAAAGCCTGGGACGATTAGTGCCGTTGTTTTGAGGCTGCCGTTGTTTTAAATGCCGGTTAAACGAGGTTCTCCTGTATACACAAACCTCGATTTCTTGGACCTCCATTTCCCGGATATCGGATTTGCCGGACAAAATCCGAGGTCCGGGGATATGTTGTCAGTCCCAGACATTTTTTTTAATTTATTTTTTTATATTTTTTTTTAACGTTGAAATGCCTGGTCCTGTTCGTAAATTGACAAAGTTGTCCTGCGGTCCGAGCATCTCCTGTCATCCCTGGTCAGTGTCCGTGCCTCCCGCCAGGTGGTAGCATGCTCAGTGGTCGTATTGTTTACATTTGGGCACACGACACTCACTGTTCACCTGCACGGCCTCCGTCAGTCCCTGACTCCCACTGGTCCTGGTGCAGGAATGTCTCTTGAGACTATTGAACACTTTCTGCTGCCTCCCGCCAGGTGGCAGCATGCTCAGCGGTCGTATTGTTTATATTTGGGCACACGACACTCACGGTTCACCTGCACAGCCTCCGTTAGTCCCCTGACCCCCACTGCCCCTGGTGCAGGAACGTCTCTTGAGACTATTGAACACTTTCTGCTGCCTCCCGCCAGGTGGCAGCATGCTCAGCGGTCGTATTGTTTACATTTGGGCACACGACACTCACAGTTCACCTGCACCGCCTCCGTTAGTCCCCTGACCCCCACTGCCCCTGGTGCAGGAATGTCTCTTGAGACTATTGAACACTTTCTGCTGCCTCCCGCCAGGTGGCAGCATGCTCAGCGGATGTAAAAGTCCGCGGCGGGGTAGTTGATATTGGCGGTTGCCGGACAGTAAATACTAAAGTAGGATAAGCGTCCGGGGGTGGGTAATGGCATTGGACCTTTTTTTTTTTTTTTTTTTTTTTTTTTTATGCTGTTTAGAGGATAATTCCTGGACTGTTGCGATTCCCGGACTTTTGCTTTCCCGGACCAGTGCTCCCCCCTGTTTGTCCGGGAAAACGAGGTTTGTGTGTATTAATGTGTTTGTGTGTGGTTTGTGTGTTAATTAATGTGTATTAATGTGTTTGTATATATATATATATATATATATATATATATATATATATTATATATATATATATAATATTAAATATATATTTAATATACTAAAAATAACTAAAAATGAAGTAATAACAATATTAGTATTGATGAGATTAAATCAACTAGAACTGTCTCATGAAATATGTCTTATTTCTTTTCACATGGATAATTAATCAATAAAATGTGAATTGAATTAATCACTAACGAATTAATGTGCAACAAGTGATGTAATTAATTAAATTTCAATGAAGTGTCAGCTCATATGCACGTTTAATCTCACCTAAATATATTAGCGTTGTAGCTGAAGATTCTTCCTTTGAAGTGAAACCACATCCAAGGGTGGGGTCGGTTGGGCGTCTAGGAGGGTTAGGCCAGCAAGGGTGGGGTGTGGCGTCGAGTCTTCCGACTGCGAGTCATCAAGTGTAGGAGGGCGACGGGGCGATGGGCGGCGGGTGTCGGGGCATCTGAGTTGATGGGCGGCAACGCCCAAGTAGTCAACCAAGCCTTCATCCTCCTTACTTCCACCTCGGAGCTGTTGCTAAGTCTTGTTTCTTCTACAATCTGGATCACGATGTAGTGTTCAAAGGGGTTTAATGCACCTTCATATTTTCTCAGCAAACAGGAAGCTTCTTGTTTTTTACATATATATATCTTCTTTATATATCAGTTCATTTAAGTGTGGTGGAAAATGTTGTCGGGTAAGTGGAGTTGAGTATGTGGAGGAGAGCGTGTGGATAGAAGTGTAGCGAGGCGATAATTGAGGGGTGAAGGAAAGGGTCGCGGTTAGGGTGTGGCGCGGTCACTGGTTAACGTAAACACCCGTGACCTTTTTTTCCCAAAGTCACTCTCACTACCAGTTCACTCCTCAGTTTGTCACTTCACTTCGCTCAAAGTCTCGTTTCAGAATTTATCGTCTTGTATCAAAATATATGTTTTGTGCACAGAATCACCTTGTTTTAATATTTTTTATCACTGGAACAATCTATCCCACCGCTGCCACCAAATATGTTAACTTCATCCGTGTTCTGGCACGAAGTAACATATACAGTCAAACCTCGATATAACGGACTAAAGGGGGGGAGGAGTAGTCCGTTAAAGTCGATTGTCCGTTATAGTGAGGGTATTTTCCCAAGGGTGGAAAAATATATGAAAAAAACGGAAAAATTGTGAAATAAATGAGAAATAATCACAAACACAACCAAACTGTGTAGCTATGTTGGGAGGTAAACAGTGACTTGCACTACATGCTGAATTTGGTCTGCTCCTACACGTTAAATAAATGAGAAATAATCACAACACAACCAGACCGTGTAGCTAGTCAAGCTCAAGCTCTAGTGAAAGGTAAACAAATTACTATGAGCCAGATTCAGCCGTGGCTTCCAAAGGTATTGCTTATTATCATGACTAATGCTCATTATTATATATATTATATGGTTGTGAAGTGCAGTTCTATACACGTGTGACTATTTAGGTCAGTGTAGCACTGCGTGTCACCTTAGATAAGGGTGATTTAGGGTGTTGAGGTGACAGGGAGATGTAGCAGCGGCCACGCCATAACACTAATAGTCACTATTTTAAGCAATACACACCTACCACTAAATCACTAGCAACACAGGCTCATTCCTTATAATATTATATCTTAATATGTGATACATCAAAACTCCTTAAAACCCAAGCATTCCAAAGTAAAATGAGAAAATAATACAATTATGTTGAGTTGACAATTCAAGCGGTGATAAGCGGTCTAATAAAAAAATAAAAAAAATAAAAAAAGTCACGCAAATGGAGTCCGTTATATCCGAAGTCCGTTACATCGAGGTTTGACTGTGTAAGTGTGTGTAAGTGCTGTGTAAGGATGGATAAGTTGCCGAGCAGAAAGAACTTATAAATATGGATAAATGGTTTATCAAACACAAGGTGGTTTTATAATTATTATTAATATTTGTTGACAGTGAATCGCCCGTATACAGCATGATGTAATTAAAGTTCTCTGTTATTTATCAATGCAAAAAATATATTTACCACAACAAAATGTTCGAGTGTCACACACACGTCCACACCACACGAATGTCTATATTTCTCTGAGGCGTCGTGTGCTCTCCTCCCAACGGGGCGAGGCAGGGCGCGGTTGGGGGGTGCCCGCCCAGGGTATCAGGTATCAGGGAGTGGCCCTCTCCAGGAGGTGGTGTCCTCTGGCGGCATGTGTTGTAGACGACGGGGCACGGGCGTCATGGGCGTGACACGTCATAGCAATACTCTTAAAATAATTACATGATTAGCAGAAAAGGTGCATGCATGAAATATACATGTAGGGGTAAACATATGTGCCTATAAGCCAACAGTACGTGTAGAGGAGAGAAGGTGGTGAGGCATTTGGGGAGAGCTGTTAGAGTGTAAGATCCAGGTCGCCATCCACCGGGCAGGCCAAGGAAGACATGGAGGCAGTGTGTTGAAGAGGATCTGTCAGAATTGGGGATTGAAGAAGTTGAGGCAACGGATAGAGATAGTTGGAAGTGTATCATCTGCCGTGTAACCTCAAAATATTCTGGGAAAAACTGACGTTAAACAAAAAGAAGAAGTGTGGGATGTTGTGTTGCATCCCGGACAGGCATCCGCAATAGATCCATCCAGTTTCTTCTGATAGCTTAGAAGAGCCGGGTGGTGTCCATACCACAGCCTGATCAGGTGGACTCTGTCCTGGGGCCAGATCCAGCAAAAAAGCGTAAGTCAAGCGGCGTAAGTATGGCGTAAATGCTACTCCGGCGCAACCCTCGCCCCCCCCCCCCCCCCCCCCTGCGCCGAGGCTGTTTGAATAATCCGCCGAAGATGGCCTTACGCCTGGCGCAAGGAGGAGTATCTCGGAGTATCTCCACAGAGACAGCTGATTGGCTGGCGAATACAATGACGTCATCCTCGCTAATAGCGCGAATCACAGCAGTGTTTATATTATCTATTCAGATCTATCAGCCAATCACAAGGCTGCCACGAGATAAATAGTGTTTACAATCATCATTAATCAGCTGATTACTCAGCTGGCCTCTGGCTTGACACAACAAATGATGTATCCTGTATAAAGCGATAAGGAAGGGTCCCTGATTGACCAGAAATAAACAATTTGGAGGCAATGATTTAAGGCGCAGACATCCGATTGACTTTTAATAAATATTTCAAGGGCAATAATGGGCCAGATATCCTGATTAACCTAACAATTCAGGGACAATAAGGGAAAGACGATCATGGTTGACCATATAATCATATAATTCAAGGGCGTTAAGAGGCAGACATTCTGAGTGACCTAATCGTATCATTCAGGGATAATGAGAACGGTACCTCTGGTACTCTCGTCTACCGAAATTCTCGTCCCGACACAAACCGGGAACCCTCGCCGAAGGTAATGGTTAGGTTAGTAGGATAGTCAGGGAAAGAACCGAGAAGTCCCGGGTTCGATCCCCGGGCGGAGCGAAGATAGATGGGTGGTCTTTCTTAAAACCCGAGCCCCGGTCCACCCAGCAGTGAATGGGTACCGGGTGTTAGCCAGGGGTTTGTGACCCCCCTCCCAGGGTGGTGGCTTCGGCCAACACTAAGCTGCAGCGGTAGATCACTATGGTTCTGAGGAATTATCCTCTAAACAAACAAACAAACAAACAATCAAACAATACCGGTAAAAATGAACGAGGACTGCGCGGTCATTTTCTGAGACACTGACTAATTTTTCCTTTGGTAAAATTAGTACTTTTGATAAAAATGGACGAGGACTGCGCAGTCATTTTCTGAAACACTGACTAGATTTTCCTTGATTAAATTAGTGCTTTTGGTAAAAATGGATGAGGACTGCGTGGCCATTTTTTGAGACACTGACTACTTTTTCCAGTAAATTTCTAGTGTTTGCCCATACTCTCCCACTTCCTCCAAACAAGTTTGGGGACCTGTGGGAATGCGGGGTTTTCGGGTGGGGAGCAAATAATGCGTCGGAAACACGTGATTTAAGAATTGTGTAGGGGGGGACAAATTCCCTAGATCTAAGGTAATTTCCTTATATCTAGAGAAATTTGCCTAACCAAAATTAATCTAACCTAGCGGGGGGCTTGACCCACCGATAACCTAACCTAACAACCTAAATCTAACCAAATCTAGCCTAACCTAACCAGATCTAACCTAACCTATCCAAATATAACCTACCCTAACCTAACCAAATATAACCTAACCTAACCTCCTAGCGGGGGGTTGGGGGGGGGTTCTCGACACTTCAGTCATCATTCTGTGAGGATCGTCAAGTTTACATGTTGCTGGACTCAGAAGAAATCCAATGAATTTTCCCTAAATCTAGGTTTTTTTTTAAACACCCCTAACTCAAAAACTATGTCGTTGCGACGCATATTTTTTACCCCAGCCAGATATCCCGCATTCCCCTAGGTCCCCAAGCTTGTTTTGTGGGAGAGGGGGAGTATGGGCAAACACTAGAATAATACCATTTTTCCTTGCCTAAAATTAGTGCTTTTGGTCAAAATGGACGAGGACTGCGCGGTCAATTTCTGAGACACTGACTTTTTTTGCCTAAAATTTGTGTTTTTTCAGATGGATAGAACCAAATCTAACCAAACGTGAGGGCTCCGCCCCCCTCGACCCCCCGGCGAAATTATGAACCTAACCTAACCTATATGGTTGGGGGGCCTCTGGAAGGGGAGGTTGTGTCTGTATGAGTATTAGTCTAAGACAACTATATACTGTCGGACCCCGCCGAACACGACAGTTACGGTCCTGACCCCGTCGTGCACGGCAAAATTCGTGTTCGGCGAATAACAGGTTCAATAGGAAAATAGGGGTTACGTTCCCAGACCATCACTTTTTGGGGGGTCAAAAAAAAAATTCACTTTTTTTTTATAAGTAAAAAAATAGGTTACATTCCCAGACCCTCATTTTTGGAAGGTAAAAAATGTTTACTACTATTTTTGGGTGAATAAGATGAAGGAAACAACTGTTATTACAATTAATATTTTTTATTAATAATAAAAAATACCTTAAAACTAGAAAATGGTTTTCATTAACTATAAAAAAAATAGAGGTAACAGGCTGCTTGGCTGGTGTAGCAGGAGGCATGGCTGGTGTGCTGGGTGGAGATCACTCACTGTCTGTATCATCTGGATCATCAAAGCCACATAATGGGATGGGAGAGACAGGTGACATTGATGAGGTAGTATTATCTGGTGTAGCAGGAGTAACAGGCTGCCTGGCTGGTGTAGTAACAGGAGGTGTAGCAGGTGTAGAATGCTTCTTGGCGGGTGTGGCTGGCTGGAGATGGTTTGAAGAAAGCTGTGATGGGCTTTTGGCAAGCAGAGGCCTCCATGCTCCTTAAAGTTTCCTTGTAGGGTATAAGGCCTTCATCCACAACTCTCTTGAACTTGATGCTCCTCTCCTGTATGGGGTCTTGGTCAGTGAAGAGCTCTGTCAAGTTATCTGCTTCCCTCAGCAAGTTTCTCAATTTCATGATGGTAAACACAGGCCTTGTCTCTGTGTCGTCATCTTCATCAGCATCATCACCTGCTTGGTCATCCTCATTCATCTGGATAATCTCTTCCACTGAAGGCTCTGCTCCATGGGAGTCAATGAGTTCTGCCACATCCTCCTCAGTCATGTCAGAGAAGCCTTCACCCCCAACAGTGTGTGCCAGGTCTACAATGTCCTTCATTTGTTGAGTGACTGCAGGGAACCCATTGAAGTCGTTGACACACTCAGGCCAGAGTGCATACCAACAGGCATTAAGGGTGCTTGGCTTCACTTCATCCCATGCCTGCTTGATGTCAAAAGAGCATGTCGGATGTTGTACTGCTTCCAGAAGTCCAGAGAGTCATCGTGCTGTCGTCTTCCATCCTCTTGAGTGCTTCTCTGTACACAGCCCTCTGGTAGTTGCACTTGAATGTCTTGATCACACCCATGTCCATCGGTTGCAACAGGGAAGTTGTCCTTGGGGGAAGGTAGGAAACGCACACATTCGGATGGTCCAGGTTAAGTGCCTGTGAAGTGTGTCCACCAGCATTATCCACTAGCAGAACTGCCTTAAATACCAGATTTTTCTTGGACATGTAGAGCTGCACTTCTGGCACAAAATGTTCGTGGAACCACTCCTCAAACACCTTCGCTGTCACCCATGCCTTCTTGTTTGATTTCCATACCACTGACAGAAAACGCTTGTTGAGTCCCTTCAGAGCACGTGGGTTGGCAGCACGATACACAAGGAGCAGTTTAATCTTGCAGTCCCCTGCAGCATTCCCCACAAACAGCAGTGTCAGACGGTCCTTAAATGCCTTGAATCCTGGTAACTTCTTGACTTCCTTGTGGATGTAAGTCCTATTGCCCATTTTCTAGTAAAATAGGCCAGTTTCGTCCACGTTGAACACCTGCTCAGGTAGGTAGTCACTGTCTTCAATCAGGGACTTGAAGGTGCTGAGGTATGCCTGCGCCCCTTCCTTATCAGCTGACCCACTCTCACCTGTGAAAAAAAACGAAGAAAAAACCTTTTCATTATGGGAATATGGCAAGTCAATAGATAGATAGATAGAAGTGTGAAAAAATATTTAATGCTCTTCATTACGGGAATATAGCACGAGTCAATATTAGATAGATAGAAGTGTGAAAATATATTGAATGTTTTTACCTGTGCGAGCAATGTTGTGCAGGCTAAAACGCTGCTTGAATCTATGGAACCACCCATGGCTGGCAATAAACCCGGGGGCAGGGGAGGATCCAGAAGGCTCCTTCTCTGCTAGGTGGTCGTAGATGCTCCTCGCCTTTTCCCTGATGGCTACGCCGTCCACGTTGCTCTTCCGCTGGTCCACTTGCTCTGATATCCACCTGTTATGCGTAAATGACAAGAAAAAAACAATGCGTAAATACAATGGTACTGTACAACGGTATGCCTCAACACACACACACACACACACACACACACACACACACACACACACACACACACACACACACACACACACACACACACACACACACACACACACACACACACACACACACGCCTCAACACAGCCCACACCACCGCAGCACCTGTTAACACACCTGCACGTAGCACGACACACACACACACACACACATGCCTCAACACAGCCCACACCACCGCAGCACCTGTTAACACACCTGCACGTAGCACAACACACACACACACATGCCTCAACACAGCCCACACCACCGCAGCACCTGTTAACACACCTGCACGTAGCACAACACACACACACACACACACACACACACACACACACACACACACACACACACACGTAGTAATATACGTAGTAACATAGGGTAAATAAACATACTTTATTCATATGAATAATAATTAACTCACCTGTAACACCCTTACACACCACCCGAGCACCTGTTAGCACACCACATGTAGCAACACACACAATAACATAAACTTTATTCATATGAAAAATCATTAACTCACCTGTTCAGTATTTTCTCCATCTTCTCTAGCAGCGGGTCACGTCGGCTCACAGAAGCCACCTTGCTAGAGACATCAGCACTCTCTCGCACGCTTTGTCTTATTTTTTCACGGGTCTTCCAGATGGTACGAACAGTGGCCTCATGCAGGCCAAACTTCTTGCCCGTAGCAGACCAGCCTAGGCCACTATCAATCACAGCAAGCACATCCATCTTCTCCGCTAGGGACAACACTTTCCTCTTCTTCTCGCTTGACCCTGGAGTAGGTGGAGCCGAACGCTTGGAAGACATGGCCAGCAGGAGCAGCACGACGTGAGGCAACAGCAGCACGAGCAAGAGAGAGAAAGACTACGTGTAGCAGCTCTGGCGGCCCAGGCTGAGCGTGCCCAGGCTGTCCCCGGCAAAATGGCCGCCGACAGCATCGACAACATCCGCCGGGAAATTCAAATTCGTGTTATCGCGAGTAAAACTCATGTTCGGCAAGTCATGGGATATTTTACCTATTCGTGTAAGTGCGAGTTTCGTGCAGGGCGAACTCGTGTTCGGCGGGGTCCGACAGTAATTTCTACAATATGTATATAAGTTTTAAAGGTTACGCAGAAGTGCATTAATACTGTACAGTATACTAAACAAAAAATAATAAAGAAAATGTATGTTGTAACGGCGGTAGCGACCGCGCAGTTATCGTTTATTATAACTGAAACACCAACCGAGAAGTCTTGCCGACATAAAAGTTTTCGGCGAGTTCCACTTGTAATAGATGCAAATGGAAGAATAAAAGGTATTTCGTTATTGGACAAGTTTTTCGCTTGTCCTAAAATAATTTAAAACTACACTTTAATACAATACATGGACATTGGTTACGTAACATGCCAAAACCCCAGACTCCCCCAATCACTAAACTAACCTCGGCTAAACTAACCCCCGATATTCAGTCCCTGAATTCACAAACATGGGTAAAAGCTGTTTAAATATATAGATTGGGTACTGTTATGTTAATATATAGACTTGTAACTGTCGCTTAATAGGAACTCTCGCCGACGTAAAAAAATGGAACATTCACCGACGGTGGCGAGCATTCCTTCCGTTTGGGGACAATTCCAGGTACTGTACCATTAAAGGCTAGCAAACGTGACCTAACTACCATTCAGGGGCAATGAGGGTCAAGCGTCCTGAGTGACCTAACCATAGTGTAAGGTCACTGAGGGGCAGGCATCAGAACAAAAGTTTCATTCTCAAAAACGTCCAAATTACGATATAATGAAACAACATTAATCTAGTCGCGGGATGCCAGCCTCGCCTCGTCCCACAACAATTCTGCTCACAGGACTCCGCTAGTGGTCTAGAAAACCGGTGCTGCCCAATAACGAACTAATACAAAAAAAACCGAAGGCAGTCCCTACGGCCGAGGCGGCCTCCCTACCAAGGCTTGTATCTCCTAAACATTTGTAAACATACGCCGCTGCCGGCTACCAACAGGCTTATATTTCAATCATTACCTCGGTGGTAACGTCTATTAGGAATGATAAATGAAGTTTTATTTATATATATGAGATACGCCTGGGCTACCTCATATAGGTGGTGTAAATATACGCCATAATATTTGCCCTGTGACGTCACGGAAATGGAGTAAGTACGCTTGCTGGATCCAGCCAGGGAGGGCGGGCGCAGACTTGTGCCTAGGCGTAAAGTCTGGCGTTGGGACGTCATCGATTTGGCGCAGATGTAGCTCCTGATCCAAGAAAGTTTTTGAAAGAGAATTATCTCAGACTTACGCTGACAATACGCCGGCGTATGTGTTTGCTGGATCTGGCCCCTGAAAGGGATGGGAGTATTCGGAAGGGTGTATGTCTGGAGGCCGTGCAAGCAGCTGAATGTTGTCCTTGAGTAAGTGGATGGAGCGATGGGTCGTCGGAGTATGAATATGCTTCTGGAGGCCAGTTTGAGGAGGACAAAGTGGAAGTGAGGATAGAAATTGTGTGATAATGTGTGCTCGGTGTTGTTTTGATGTTCCTTGGCATGTGAGGGTGGTGTGCCATGTAGTGTAGTTGGTGTAGTGGGTTTGTGGTTGCTGAGGCGAGTGTTTGAATGCCTCTCGTGTCTAGGTGATCCTTGATCTTGAGGACTTTGGTTTCATGGTGTAGGTGGTTTGTAGGTGTGGTAGCTGTGCAACCTGTAATGGTTTTCAGGGGTTTGTTCTGTATGGTCTGTTGGGTGTTGTGAGGTGATGTGTCTCAGTGAAGTTAGATGCCCAGGCCTGGGTTGCATAGTAATCATCATAATACAGGGAGGTCCCGTTATACGAGCATTCGGTATACGAGAATCCGATGATACGAGATGTGTAAATTAGGGTCTATTTTCAATATACGAGATCGAAAATCCAATGATACGACATTCAAACTGGGGTGAGTAAAATTATCAAGTTCAAAATGCGTGCCCTGCCACTCCCGGGCTGGACAAAGGGGGATTTGGTTGACCCCAGTGAGGTCACCCCTAGCAAGCCGTGACCTGAAGAGTAATTAAGCATATGGCGAGGCCTGACCTTCAGGGGTAATTAGCAGGTGTGCGGCCCCAACCTTGGGACCGCTACACTACCTTCTCTTGTATCACACGGCGTCCCCTACATTACAACGTCCTTTTTGCTTGTTATGCATGTTTTATGTTTAATTAATGTGCAGTTATGTTATTTTGTGTGCTATTTTCTCTTTCAGAATGCTTTTTCTACAGAATAGGTAGTACAGTGTGGGTAATATAGATGCTGTGTGTTTGTTGTGTTTGCTATAGTTTATTTTAGCTTGTAAAACATGTCTTTTTTATTTTTTATTTTTTTATTGATGGGGTCCTGGAACCAAACCAATATTTTACCATTAGTTATGTGTTTCGTTATACGAGATTTCGCTTTACGAGTATGCCAGGTGGAACCTAACTGCTCGTATCTTCGGGACTTCCCTGTAATTGCATCATAATCCATCACTGAGCATACCGTATTTTACGGCTTATAAGACGCTGCGTCTTGGAAGACGCACTCTGATTTTGGAGAGAAATTTTTGAGAAAAAAAACAACAGACCACCAAAACATTTTCATTTCAAAGTCATTTTCACACAAGAACACACTCACTATTCATTATCTTCATTCAGCACTGCTCATCAGCCATTTTTATTTTCTAGCTTGTATGCGATAATATAAGTGTCCACTTAAAATCTTTCTACACTGTCGAGTGGCCTCAGAACACCCACATGCCCTGCCCATTAACTCTACCTTCGATTGTGAGTGCATCGGAGGACACAGGGGGGCGGCATGAGCCTCTAATCACAGGCATCACTTTAAAAATCCTGCCTGCGCCACCACGGCGAGGGCCAACCATCACAGCCCTCAATTGAACCTCCAAGGCCTACCATCCGAGCCCTGGGTCACTGCCTACAGGCGCTATAGGCATGAATGAAAAAAAAAGAGAAAAAAAAAAGTCATGGGTGATAATTTCCAGGATTAAAAAGAGCTTGTGATACGTGTGACAGCCTGGTGGTAAATGATACATGTTGGCTGGCTGAACATATACACGCAGGTCGGACGGCGGGAGTGAAAACAAAGCCGACCGTGCGGCGGTGCGCAGCTGCGTGCCGGGCGTGCTGAACAGTCTGGCTTTGTCGTCCTGAGTGTAAACACCTCCTCTCATGTCATATCCTCCTGTGCCTCACTATGTTGCCTGCCTCCTGTGCCTACCACGTATGGTTTTTATTTTCCTGTATGCGTGTAGTATTTCTGATGGCTGCATGTACATGGGTATACAAACTTTCATGTAATGTAACAAACAAAAGTCCTTATACAGACATGCCCTCGGTTTTCGAAGATAATTCGTTCCCAAAATTTGTTCTAAAACCGAATTGTTCTAAAACAAAAACACATTTTTCCATAAGAAACAATATAAAATGGATTAATCCGTTCCTGCCCCCCCACCCCCCCCAAGACCTTTTTCTTACCTTTTTAGCTGTATTTCATGCATAAAATGCTATAATGCATTAAACAGGAGGTCCGTTATACAGCATTCGGTACGGAATCAATGATACGGACTGAGTAAATTAGGATATTCATATACGAGATCGAAAATCAATGATTCAACTGGGGTGAGTAAGTTATCAGTTCAAAATGCGCGCCCTACCACTCCGGCTGGACAAGGGGATTGGTTGACCCAGTGAGGTCACCCCTAGCAAGCCCTGACCTGAAGGGTAATTAAGCATATGGCACGGCCTGACATTTAGGGGTAATTAGCAGGTGTGCGGCCCCAACCTTGGGACCGCAGTCAGGTCGCCCCTAGCAAGGCGTGACCTGAAGGGTAATTAAGCATATGGCGCGGCCTGACCTTTATGGGTAATTAGCAGGTGTGCGGCCTCAACCTTGGGACCGCTACACTACCTTCTCTTGTATCACGCGGCGTCCCCTACAGTACAACGTCTTTTTTGCTTGTTATGCATGTTTTATGTTTAATTAATGTGCAGTTATGTTATTTTGTGTGCTATTTTCTCTTTCAGAATGCTTTTTCTACAGAATAGGTAGTACAGTGTGGGTAATATAGACGCTGTGTGTTTGTTGTGTTTGCTATAGTTTATTTTAGCTTGAAAAATGTCTTTGATGGGGTCCTGGAACCAAACCTATATTTTTCCATTAGTTATGTATTTCGCTATACGAGATTTCGCTTTACGAGTATGCCAGGTGGAACCTAACTGCTCGTATCTTCGGGACCTTCCTGTATTATATTATAACATTTTTTATTATAACATTTTTTTCATTATAACTTTTTTTATTCTCTTACCGTCTTCTTTATAGGGACTGGCAACTAAGTGGGCTTTGTGTTACCTCTTTTTGTTGTGCCCTTGGCCAGTCCTTTGTGATGGTAAAAAAAAAGAGGAAAAAAAAGAAAAAAAACTTGTTCGGCCACCGAATTATCGTACGGCAACCGGTGCAATTATGAGTTTGAAATTCTGTTCGTGAACCAATTTGTTCGAAAAGGGAGACGTTCGAAACCCGAGGTTTGACTGTACACGGAATGGCTGTTGGCGCTAATCTGCCAAGGCAGAATGGCTCCCGCCAGTACCTTAGTAAACATCAAAGCATGAGGACAGATTTGTTGAGTTGAATGTCTTATCAATCAATCAATCAATCATTGGGGGCATACGCCGGGGGGCGCGTCGCCTCGTCCACCCTACGACGCCACTCCCGGGGGTCACCACGCGTGAGTTCCCATGCAGGCTCCTTTCCCATACCAAGCAGCTCTCGACAAGAAACATCAACTTGCCCCAGCCAAGAGCCTTGTGGGCGCCCCCTTGGCCTCCTCCACGCCGGATTGTCTCTTACAGATACAACCCGATGGGAAGGATCAGTTTCAGGGTAGCATGCCACATGCCCATATAGCCGAAGTTGGCGCTGACAGACTATGCAGGTAATAGGCCTCGATTCAGTCTCACGGTGCAATCGCTGATTTGACACGTAATCATCCCAGCGATACCCCATGATTCTGCGAAGACACTTATTACCAAAGGCATTGATTCGTCTCTTCAAGTCACTATTTAGTGTCCATGTCTCACAACCATAGAGTAGGACAGGGATCACAAGCGACTTGAAGATCCGGATCTTTGTCCTCCTGCACAGGTACCGACAACGCCAAATACTCCCGCTGAGCGAGTCCATAACACCGTGGGCTATGCCAATCCGCCGTAAGGCTTCTTGACGTGACCCGCCGTCATTATGGACTGCGCTACCAAGGTATGTAAAGCTTTCCAAGATCTCAATGTCCTCGCCACACACATGAACAGACTGTACTGCTTCATCTAGTAAGTCTCCAAACACCTGGACCTTGGTCTTGAGCCAGGAGACCTCAAGTCCCAAAGGCTTTGCCTCCTCTTACAGCGCCTCGAGAGCCATCACCAGGACCTTCAGCGACTCAGCAAAGATTACTGCATCATCGGCAAAAACAAGATCAGTGATCTTGGTGTTGCCGACGGATGCTCCACAATCACTTTGATCTACAACCTTGTCCAATACCCAGTCCATACAAGCGTTGAAAAGGGATGGGGCAAGGATGCACCCTTGCCTCACTCCTGTATTCACAGGAAAGAAGCTGGATACACCTGCCCCACACTTCACAGCACTCTCAGTCCCAGAATACAGACCAGTTATCAAACCAATAGTCCTTGCAGGAATCCCTCGAAGTCGCAGAAGATCCCAGAGTGACTCACGATGCACTGAGTCAAACGCCTTCTTGAGATCAACATAGGCTGCAAGCATCCCCTGTCGAAACTCACGTCGGCGTTCCACCAGGACACGGAGCGCTAGGATATGGTCCGTTGTTGACTTACCAGGCGTGAACCCAGACTGCTGAGGTCTCTGATGCTTCACCAGATGACTGCGAATTTGTGTCAGCAATAGATGGGCAAGCACCTTGCCTGGTACGCTGAGCAGTGTAATACCGCGGTAATTGTTGCAGTCCTGACGGTCCCCTTTCCCTTTCCAGATAGGGACGACCAGCCTCCTTTTCCAGTCAGGAGGAATGGTACCTGATTGCCACACGGCAGTCAGGACAGCATGCAACCCGCGGATCATGGCCTCACCCCCAGCTTTGAGGAGCTCCGCACTGATATTACAAACACCAGCTGCCTTTCCACCCTTCAACTTTGCTACAGCCTCTCTGACTTCGTCAAGAGAGGGTGCGGTTTCGTCAATTTGAGGATCGGCATCCACTGCCTGTAACCCAGTGGTGTGAAGCTGCTCAGTTGGAGGGTCCACCGTGAACAACTGCCCAAAGTACTCAGCCCAACGAGCCATCTGCCCATCTATGTCCGACACGAGGCGCCCATCTGCTGTTCGAATAGCACTCGCCCGAGAAGGAGACTTGGAACGGAGCTTCTTCAGGGCTCGGTAGGCAGGTCGGAGGTCATTAGCGTTCAAATGACCCTCGACATCCTCAGCGAGACTCCTGACATACCTCTCCTTGTCTCTCCTGAGGAGGGTTCTAGTCCAGCATGACAGAGCCCTGTGCTGGTCCCGGTTCCCAGCCAGCCTGGCAGCGCGACTCTCCTCGATTTTCTCCAGCGTCTCCGTCGAGACAAAACCACGCCTTGACCTCGGGCGCTCCCCAATACACTCCTTGGCAGCCTGTAGAGTTTCACGTTTGAAGGTATCCCATAGTTCTACAGGATCCCCGAGAGCACCGAGCACATCAAACCGATTTGAGACTGCCACCGCATACTCATGAGCACATGTCAAGTCCTTCAGTTTCTCAAGATGAAACACAGTATGGTTACCTCTTGAGATTCTTCTGGACTTGACATGAAGCTTAAGTGTAGCAATAACAAGTCTGTGATCTGTTCCAAAGAACTCAGCACTCTTGTAAACCCTGCAGTTCTGGAGGATCCTCCAACGAGTACTAACGAGGATGTGGTCGATCTCCTTAGCTACCCCTCCGGCATTACTATACCATGTCCAGCGGTGCAGCTCTGGTCTCTGATACCAAGAACCTGCAATTCTCAACCTTCTGGACCTTGCAAAGTTCAGAAGCAGAGAACTGTTGGTGTTTCTGGTACCGGAGCCATGGGGACCAACACATAACTCGTAGCCATCTCTCACAGTGCCAGTAGTAGCATTGAAGTCGCCCAAGACAATGAGTGTGTCCCGAGGAGGACACTGGTCTAATACAGAGTCGAGTTTGGCGTAGAACATCTCATGTCTTATGGTATTCAAAATATTTGTAACAGGTAAGTACTGAGGTTACATCATATAAGAGACTGAATTGAATAGCTAAGCTAACCTCCTACAACATTCGTCTTGGAAGACGCATGAGTATTTTTCAGGTTATTTTTTAGGGGGAAAAGTGTGTCTTATAAGCCATAAAATACAGTAGATATTATTTGTATACTGTAATTGTGGTTTCTTTGTTGTGTCCAAATGTTATATTTGGAATTGATATGAGGGCCTGATCTGAGCCTTGATGTGCATGCCCACAGATCACTCATCAATGCAACATTTGGACAAAACAAAGAAACCATAACTATAGTATGCAAACAATACAGTAAACCCTCTATAATTCGATCAAATTGGGGGAGGAAAGTCCGAATTATCCGATGGTTTAATTTAGCTCCCCCACACAATAAGAACTCACTCAAACATGCCAAAACAGCACAGATTATATTACTTGTACTCACCAAAACATGGCTAATACTGAAGTCTAGAAATGCAGTACATACTACTGTAGACTGAGCACTCAGGCGTCACTGATAGCGCCTTCAGGCAAATTTGCGTGTAGTAAAGCAACGCGCACAGGTGCACACGGAGGCTCACGGTGACGTAGGCATACAGTATGCCTAGTGCGAGCCAGCCCCACACTACAACCCAGCTGGGAGGTGGATCGCCACCGAGTTGCCAGCTCGTGCCACAATAAGGGTATGTAAACAAAGGGAAAAGAAAGGTTCTGCTCTTCGTTCTCCTCTTCTTGCCTCCTTAATATTTAATGTCCTGTTGCTGTAATTTCTGCTGCATCAAATACAGGGTCATCAGAAAGTTCTTCTTCAACAATAAGAATAGCCACAGAGATGAGTCTCGGCAGCTGCTATCTTGGTAGCAATGTAAATTGTGAAGCGTTCAGTATCGTTCAGTAGGGAGATGGCGGGGTGTGTGTGACCACTACTGAATGCAGCCCTGGTAGGTGTCACTCAGGAGATTTGTAAGGTAAGGTCTTCAGGGCTTGAGGTGCTTAATGTGTTGGAGGCGATGTGGAGGCTGGCTGACGAAGTGGATGGCACAGAGGAGATGGAAGATGCTGCAGAAAACTCTGAAAATTCGAACTTCAGTTCTGATTATGGAAAGTTGGAAAGTTGTTGAAAAATTTGAACTTAGCCTGAAACATAAGAACATAAGAAAATAAGGAAGCTACAAAAGGCCGTGAGACCTACACGAGGTAGTTCCTGTTACTTAACACTATCTACATCCACCTTTCATCCCCTTCCATGAATTTATCTAGCCTCCCTTTAAAGCTCTCTAATGACTCTGCACTAACTACCTGTCTACTGAGTCCATTCCAATCATATACCACCCTATTTGTGAACCAGTTTTTCCCTATTTCTTTTTTAAATCTACGCTTTTCCAGCTTGAATCCGTTACATCATGTTCTACCCTGGTTAATAGCCGTAAGATCTTTTCCTACCTCTCCCTTATTAAATCCCTTTATCCACTTAAAAACTTCTATGAGATCGCCCCTTACTCTGCGTCTCTCGAGTGAGTGTAAATTTTATAGCTTCAATCTCCTCTTATAACTAAAGTTACGCATCCCTTGAATCATTTTGGTTATCCTCCTCTGCACTGATTCTAACAAGGCTATATCCATCCTGTAATATGGAGACCAAAACTGATCGCATAGTCTAGGTGAGGTCTTACTAAAGCCAAATAAAGCTTTAGAATAACCTCAGCACTTCTACTTTT
The DNA here is from genome assembly GCA_016584305.1 of Chionoecetes opilio. Classification (NCBI taxonomy): domain Eukaryota; kingdom Metazoa; phylum Arthropoda; class Malacostraca; order Decapoda; family Majidae; genus Chionoecetes; species Chionoecetes opilio. The sequence continues at coordinate 256,281 of JACEEZ010019503.1, read as the reverse complement.
AACACTTCTGGTAATGAATCCTAACAGCCTATTAGCTCTATTTTTAGCCTCAATCAAAACAGGTCGAATTATCCGAAGCTCGAATCATACGGGTTCGAATTAGTGAGGGTTTACTGTATATACGTTCAGTGATAAATTATGCAAGCCCTGCCTTGGAATCTAACGTCACTAAGACACCAGCACCCTACAAACCAAACAGAACAAATAACTAAAAATGGTGGTAGATGTATTTGGTGCAAGGCTATTTTAATGAAAATTATTAGTGTTGCTGAGCCAATAATGAGAGCTACGTATCGGAGCTAATTCAGGAATGAGAGTGGCGTTGGGTTGATATAGAAGTTAGAGAGATGTTAAGTGATTTCAACTAGAGTGAGAGATATGCAAGGGTGAAAAAATATTAGAAAATTTATCCTTTATCCAGTACAAGGATTAGGGTGGCTACTGTGAAATTTAATTAAAGGTGTAGAATGATGTTGGATAATTAAGAAGTATGATCATCAAATATGCATGATTGGTATAAAAATTTAAGGGCCGTGGCAAAGTTGAATTTAACTGATGTATCTGAGACAAGGGTGCTTGGGCTGTGTTACAGATCTGAGTGGAGAGGAGGCATTGGTGCAAAGGGTGGCAGAGTTGAGGGAACGACTCCATCACGCTGAAATGCTCAACCAACAGCGTCTGCAGGATGTAATGGTGCTCTCCCAGAAATTCAATGTCATGCTTCAGCCAGGTGAGTGGTTTATATGTTATGATACAGGAACAATATATTTGGAGGTACTTCCAGGTAAATCATGTCTCACTAATTTATTGAGTTTTTATAGGAAAGTTTATGAAACAGCAGATAATGATGAGGATTATGATATAGTATACCTGGACTTTAGTAAGGCATTCAACAAGGTTCCACACGGTAGACTCTTAAATAAGGTTAAGGCTCATGGAATAGATGGGAAGGTTCTTTGTTGGATTAGATCTTGGCTAAGTAATAGGCAACAAAGGGTTACAATTAATGGTTCTAAATTTGAATGGGGGCAGGTAACAAGTGGGGTTCCACAAGGGTCTGTTTTGGGTCCATTACTATTTTTGATTTACATCAACGACTTGGATAGTGGGATTAGTAGTGATATTAGAAAGTTTGCGGCTGATACTAAGGTAGGTAGGATTATTAGATCACAGTCTGATGTAAATATTTTGCAAGGAGACTTAGATAGATTAAATGAGTGGGTAGATAGATGGCAGATGGAATTTAATATTGATAAGTGTAGCGTAATGAATGTTGGTAGGAAAAATCCTGGTCAAATGACTGACCAGTCAGTCAAAATATGGCCACAGCGATTTAAAAAAAAAAAATCACCGCTGTATATATGCGGCGCTGGCACAGAGCGGGCAACCACCTGCCGCCATAGATATATGGCGCTGGCACTGTGCGGGTCAACGCAGACTCGCTTAACAAAATTTCCGAGTTGTGCAAAAAAAACAACATTTTTCGTTTAGCACATGAAAGATTTGAAGTTACGCACAAAATTGTTTGGAAGAAAATAAAAGTATGAAAAATAACCTTTTGCTATTACAGTAAAACCTGAATTAAGTCGGAATTCCTTTAGTAAGAATTACGGATAAGTCATAATGGCTAGCAAATATTCATATATAACATCATTTCAAATTTTGAAGAAAAAATGTGAAAAAAGTTATTTTAGGTGTTTGTGTGACTTGATATCCAGCTTCACTATAAGTGGACACACCCAAACCTATCAAGATGAAGATCAAGATCCCATAAGGACGTCTCAAGTAAACAAAATTTAGAGAGTGGGGGACAGACGTTTGTGACGGTTGGTTCGCTTAAGTTTGCATTGAGCTTTTCCTTTTAAAGTAGGCATGGCCCTGGTGGCCCCCATCTCAGAATCCACCAGTGAGTGATTCAGAGCAGTTGTTGAAAAATTGTGTACATACAAAGCCTACCTGAAAAGACTCATCTGCTGCATCAAATCTAGTGAGTGTTGAGTTTTTGTGTTTTATGTTGCATTTATTGTTTGGGGCGGGGGGAGATTTTGGATGAGTAGGAAAGGGCTGGAGCCCCTATTGTTTCGACTTAATCTGGAGGTTTTGCTGTACATCAATTTTCTATTTTCTACCACCAGTTCTTAACCTTGGGAGGCTGCCTTACTCAATGTCGTTTCCACCAAGCACAACACAACTCCCCAATGCACTCCTTGGCAGCCTGGAGAGTTTCACGTTTGAAGGTATCCCACAGTGCTACAGTGTCCTCGAGGGCACCGAGCACATTAAGCTGATTTGAGACTGCCACTGCATACTCATGGGCACATGTCAAGTCCTTCAGCTTCTCAAGATGAAACACAGTATGGTTACCTCTTGAGATTCTTCTGGACTTAACATGAAGCTTAAGTGTAGCAACAACAAGTCTGTGATATGTTGCAAAAAACTCGACACTCTGGTAAACCCTGCAGTTCTGGAGGATCCTCCAACGAGTACTAACGAGGAGGTGGTCGATCTCCTTAGCTACCCGTCCGGCATTAATATACCATGTCCAGTGGTGCAGTTCTGGTGTCTGATACTAAGAACCTGCAGAATAGAATGGAGAATAGCCTAGCAAAAAAAAAAAAAAAATGCTGTATTAAGTTGAGAAGCAAATGGTTTCATTGTATGTTTAGCAGCACGGTCGGGGCCTTGCTACCGTGCTTTCACGTAACTCCTTACTGAGCTGGTTATCTCCCGCAAAAATGAAACGCTGATTTTTTTTATATGGAATGAGCATCCTATTCATTTAAGATTAATTAATTCATTGTTTTAATGGACCCTACTCATAACTACGTCACAGTTTGTTTACATTGGTGCTTTGTGGGGATAAGTCGGGGTCGCCGCGGGTGGACCTACGAAGGGAAAACTACGGCGATGGAAGAATTTAGAGTTATTTTGTGTGAAATTGATATTCCAGGTGCTATATTACTGTGCTCTGTTCTCGCTGACAACACTATAGAGAAGACCTGAGGTAATGGCTGATGTGCAGAGGCTTCTAAACCAAGAAAACAGAGTCACAACAGAGACTCGTCAAGAGGTAAGCAAGTGGTAGGTAGTACGTATTGTGTCCCTACCACTTGCTTACCTCTAAATGAGACTGCTGTGACTGTTTTCTTGGTTTAGAAGCCTCTGCACATCAACCATCACCTCGGGTCTTCTCTATGTTGTCAGCGAGAATAGAACACTGTAATATAGCACCTGGGATATCAATTTCGCCCAAAACTCGAAATTTTTTCATCATCGTAGTCTTCTCTTTGTAGGTTGTACATATTCATGGTTATGATAGTATTAAAATACCTTATTAATTGAGTTCCTTTTGTTGTCTTTCCTCATAACATGTAGTGGTACATCATGGTTTAAGTGTTACTTGACGAGCCAATGAATACTGAGTCTATACAAACATCACCAACCTTTGCTTTGATTTATCTTATTACTCCATCCATAAACAAGTTGCATAACCACGGTGACATTACCCATCCTTGCCTCATGGTACCTGGTACTCTCGTCTACCGAAATGCTCGTCCCTACACAAATCGGGAAAACTCGCCGACGGTAATGGTTAGGTTAGGTAACCTAAGGTTATCTAAGGTTACCTAAGCTGTGGTAAATGTGGTATAATTCCAGGGTTGTGATTAGCTAGATTGGCAATGTTGTTACCAGGTTGGCTTATATTTAGCTTCATTGAGTCATTATGTACTCCACACTCCACAGTGATGAGGCAAACTGTATGGTAAAATCATAATGGGAAGAGTACAACAAATCACAAATGGCAAGATTAGTGAGGAGCAAGGCAGATTTAGAACTGGGAAAGGTTGTGTAGATCAAATCGAAGATACGCGAATGATAATTAAGACAATGTTAGCAAAATACAAGATGTATGCTGCATTCATGGATTTAGAGAAAGCATAGGTAAATATCCAGATGAACACCGAACTCACTTTGGTGGACGAAACTATTTTTTTCTGGTTGTTTTTATGTGTTTTGAATGAATCTGCTAACCGTTTCTGTCAATTTTTTTTTTTTTTTTTTTTGTGCAAAAAATGACAAAAGAAAATTGAACGGAAACCTAACCAAACCTATCCTAACCTACACCTAACCTAACCTTTACCTAACTTTAAAAAAAAAAAAAAAAAAAAAATCTCTACCTAAAAAAAAAAAAAATTGCGACAGAAACGTTTATCAGATTCATTCAAAACACATAAAAACACACCAGAAAAAAATTGTTTCGTTCAAAAAAGTGAGTTCGGTGTTCATCTGGACTAATACCAAATCATATGACAGAGTAGACTGGGAGGGAATGTGGGATGTATTGAAGGGTTAAAGAGTGGAGTATGTATGTATAACTAATAAGCTTTTACCTGTGATTATGAATACCTAACCTAACTGACCTTTACCTAACCTAACGGTAACCTAACCTAACCATTACCGTCGGCGAGTTTTCCCGATTTGTGTAGGGACGAGCATTTCGGTAGACGAGAGTACCAGGTACCATGAGGCAAGGATGGGTAATGTCACCGTGGTTATGCAACTTGTTTATGGAAGGAGTAATAAGATAAATCAAAGCAAAGGTTGGTGATGTTTGTATAGACTCAGTATTCATTGGCTCGTCAAGTAACACTTAAACCATGATGTACCACTACTTGTTATGAGGAAAGACAACAAAAGGAACTCAATTAATAAGGTATTTTAATACTATCATAACCATGAATATGTACAACCTACAAAGAGAAGACTACGATGATGAAAAAATTTCGAGTTTTGGGCGAAATTGATATCCCAGGTGCTATATTACAGTGTTCTATTCTCGCTGACAACATAGAGAAGACCCGAGGTGATGGTTGATGTGCAGAGGCTTCTAAACCAAGAAAACAGTCACAGCAGTCTCATTTAGAGGTAAGCAAGTGGTAGGGACACAATACGTACTACCTACCACTTGCTTACCTCTTGACGAGTCTCTGTTGTGACTCTGTTTTCTTGGTTTAGAAGCCTCTGCACATCAGCCATTACCTCAGGTCTTCTCTATAGTGTTGTCAGCGAGAACAGAGCACAGTAATATAGCACCTGGAATATCAGTTTCACACAAAATAACTCTAAATTCTTCCATCGCCGTAGTTTTCCCTTTGTAGGTCCACCCGCGGCGACCCCGACATATCCCCACAATGCACCGATGTAAACAAACTGTGACATAGTTATGTCAGGGGCCCATTGTGTTTAAACATGATAAACAATTATATACAATTCTTATTAAATTCCCCTATTAACTAGACATCTGCCATGAAGAGTTTAAGCCTTAGAGGGGAGATCTACGGGAGAAGGGAAATGTTCCCTTGACCATGAGGGTTATTGGTGTCTAACTCAAGCAGCCACTGTCAGTAATGGCTGCTTGGCCAATGCTGGCTCGCCCTCCTCACCATTATCACTTCCCACTATGCTTTTTCTCAACTTCACAGAAAGTATTTTCAAATATTTATTCATTATGTTCCTTTTGTATTGATATACATATGTTCCCTTTTAATTGTGTTCATCTAAGTCAGTGTTTCTTAACCTTTTTTTTTTACCACATGTCCCCTTCAGTAGTTGGTCGTTGCCTACATGCCCTGCCTTCACTTCTTCAACCCAGATATTTAAAAATAATCCTGAATCAGGAAGAAAAACTGAAAAAAATTGTGTTTCTGCACTTTTATTGTGCACATAATTATTCATAAACACCTCGTATATACCCAGTAGATTTACCGTAAATGTTGGTGTACAAGTCGACTCTTTGAGCCTGAAAAAATTTCTCCATAATTAGGGGTCGACTTATACGGCAAGGATAAAATACGAAACTTTGAACAGCGACAACTGGAGAAGACGTTTAGCGGCAGTTCCACCCACAGCCAACAGCTGATAGACAGATTGTAAAAACTGATTGTTGTTGCATAAGATAGGTACCGCCTCGAAATAAGTAGTTCCCTACCTCACACCCCCGCCGTTCCTTACTTACAAATTTACGTACAATTAACACAAAATACTCCTTTATAAGTGATTAACCAGGACGTGTGTGGTACTGTGGCTGCTGGAGGTGCCGGAGGAAACAGGAGATAAGAGATTGTCGTATAACACTGTCACAACCATCAGCTGATGCCCTCACTCACACAGACCAAAACAAATGAAAATGTTTTAGTATCCCAGGTGAAATAGACAAGGGAAGAGTTGACAATCCTGTTAACGAAGGAGAAGAAGTTTGAAGAGGACCTATGAAGCGTTACTAAGAGTCAAAGGTCACAAGAAGAAGAAGACGAATCGAGAGACAAAGATGGAAGTTTTTAGTTTTTTTTCCCACATATGCAAATGGCGGAGGGCACCGGTAAGTGCAGTCCAGTCATACTACCGTGTTTTACTATAATATACAGTATGTAGCGGTACTATCAGGGGACTAGGGTGTTTTTCAAGTGAAAACAAGAGGTGGACCTATAGTAAAGATTCATATCTTCATATAAGTGGAGTGGTGTTATGTGTTTTTGCGACAGGTTACTGTATACCATACCGTAGCCTATCCACATTCAAGCTTTGGCCTACCAGTAGCCTACCGTATTTTTGGGGCCAACTTATACGGCAAGTATAGGCCTAACCCGTAATCTTGAGCTAATAATCTTGAGGTCGACTTGTACGCCGCCATTTACGGTAGTTTGATCATGTTTAATGAAATACCTGACAGTTTCTTTTTCTCTCTTGGCTCACGCCCCACTTGGTCATTCCCATACCCGCCCCATTAGGGGGGTGCCCTCCCAGGTTATGAACTGCTGATCTAAGTTAAGGTAAAGCTAAAGGTGGGGGCAATACGCTCTGCTGCGCGTGGCTTCGGTGCTTATCTTCATTGCATTAGCCTCCGAGTCTGTGGTGGGTAAGAACCCATTACCCCGGGACACAGGGCTAGTGTGACATCCGGGTTACCATAGTTTCCTTCCCAGGTTTACCCAGGTACCCATTTATCGACCAACCCCGAAAGGAAGGATGAACAGCTGGATGGGCTGCCGCCGATTGTCCTGACCTGGATTCGAACTAGGGTCTGCAGATTCGTAGCTAGGCGTGCTAGTTACTACATCATGGAGGTGCTGTTCATCTAAGTTAGAACCAGTTTTATTCTGCAATTCTGTGAATGATCTACCCAGCCGCTTTACTAGCCATTACACATCCCAGTATACCTGTTCTTAACTGTATCTAAATTAAGTTCACTGATTTTTTCGTGACACACTGCTTTTGCAATATAATATTTACACCTTTTATATTTTGTTATATACAGTACCCTCCCGAGTTCCGCGCTTGCTTTCTTCCGGAGGCACAGCGCGAAACTTGCGCATCGCGAAACTCGGGTATTGAAAACATTGTAAAAATGCTTATTTAGTCCGGTGCGAGGTGTACCTTCCGTAATTTACAGCTTATAAGACTCACTTTTTCCCCAAAAAAATATACTAAAAATGCCCCAAGCCCCTGTCCACCCAGCAGTGAATGGGTACCGGGTGTTAGCCAAGGGTTTGTGGCAAGCCTCCCGGGGTGGTGGCTTCGGCCAACACTACGTAGAGGACAGGAGAGGAGGAGGAAGAGGAGGGAGGAGAAGAGCTTGAGCTTGAGCTTGAAATGGAAGTCACCCAGCGGATGCTGTCGGTGAAGCCTTTAGCCCGGCGTTCTCCTACACACGTATTCTGTCCTACGAACGATACTTGATCTTGATCTTGATATTACAGGTGGCCTAAACTTCATAGGCCAGGCCTTTGAACCGATGTTGCATAAAATAAGTAACACCTCGGAATAAGTAGCACCTGACCTCACATCCCCTCCGATCCTTACTTATTTACCACAAAATACTCCTTTGTAAGTGATTAACAAGGACGTGTGTGGTACTGTGGTTGCTGGAGGTACTGGAGGAGACAGGAGAGAAGAGAGGAAGGCATTGGAGGTACCGTAGAGAAGGGAGGAAAGCATTAGTGTAGTGATTAGTTAGTAAGAGCAAGGCATTGAGTGATCTAGCTCTGTACACGTCTTATGTCTATGTTAGTGTGCTTTTATGTATGACAAGGCAGGTGAAGGGATTATCTTGTTAAAAACTTCCATCTCTGTCTCTCTCGATTCGTCTTCTTCTTGTGACCTTTGACGCTTAGTATCACTTCGTAGGTTCTCTTCAAACTTCGTCTGCTTTGTTAACAGATTTGTAAACTCTTCCCTTGTCTATTTCACCTGGGATACTGTTAGAGTAGGGGGTCTCACCAATAAAAGTTGCACCGCTCGGGAATCGAACCCGGGATCTTCCGCATGCCGGGCGGCTGTGCTTCCCGTTACACCACGGAAACCTCCTAGTGACAACCCACACATCTCCCCCCTAAGGCTGCCTCCCGCAGGCCTGACCGGGGGAATGTGCATCCATGATCCTACTCACTGCGCCATGTTAGAGTAGGGGGTCTCACCAATAAAGGTTGCACCGCTCGGGAATCGAACCCGGGACCTTCCGCATGCCGGGCGGCTGTGCTTCCCGTTATACCACGGGAACCTCCTAGTGACAACCCACACAGATACTAAAACCTTTTCATTTGTTTTGGTCTGAGTGAGTGATGGCGTCAGCTGAGGGTTGTGTGACAGTGTTATACGGCAATAACACTGTCACAATGCCTTCCTCTCTTCCTGTCTCCTCCAGTACCTCCAGAAACCACAGTACCACACACGTCATGGTTAATCACTTATAAATGAGCATTTTGTGGTAAATAAGTAAGGAACGGGAGCGGCATGAGCCTCTAATCACAGGCGTCACTATATAAATTCTGTCTGCCCCACCACGGGCGAGGGCCAACCATCACAGCCCTCAAGTGAACCTCCAGGGCCTATCATCCCACCCCTGGAGGTCACTGCCTAACGGTGCTGTAGGCACACACGCACAAACACACACACACACACGGGACCAATTTCGATGGCTTCAATACCAAAGAAAAAGACATATTAGGCTGAAAATGAACCAGAGAAGAGTCATAATGCTAGAAAATGTAGTTCACGAATTGATGGATAAACTAGAGAAGATGGAGAAGAAAGTGTTCGTCCTGGAAAAAGATAATACTATTTTGAAATATAGAGTGGATGAATTAAACGGTAAACAAAACAATGAAAAGGTAGTGAAATTGCACGCAGAAATGTATTCAGTACATAAGAAATGGAAAATGACACGAGAGGAAATGAAAGATGAAAGAAAGACATGGAAGATAGAAAAAGAAAAAGACCAAGAGAACTTATGCGAAATAATTGAAGATCAAGAAAATGAAAAGAAAAATCTGACCAAAAAATTAGTCAAAGTGATAAAACAAAAGGAAAATTTAGTAAGAGATACAGTAGACAAAAAGAAATGTGTCATCATTTTTGGTTTGAAGGAAAAAGTGCTGCCCAAGAAAAACATAAGGGGAGAGGAAGAAAAGAAAGTGTCAAAAGAAATATTTAAAGTAGTAGAAGAAAATACAGAGATAGGAGAAGAAATAGAAGAGATACATAGGTTAGGCAAATATGAAGAGGGAGGGGCCCGCCCCCTTAAAAAGTTAAGTTTAGGTCACAAAACACAGCACTAGATATATTGTCTAAGGCATGGAAACTGGCAAAAGACAGAAGAATATAAGAAAATATGGATAAGAAAAGATATGAATGAGGAAGAAAGAGCCAGATTGAATGTACTGTTTAAAGAAGCCAAAGAAAAAAACGAATTGAGAACTGAAGAGGAAAAACTTAAATTCTATTGGAGAGTTTTGGACTAAAAACTGAAGAAGTGGTATCTAAAAGAGAAAGAGTAAGAGAAGACAGTTCAAAGGAAAATGAAAAAGGATGGCAGGTATCGTACACAAATATAAATGGGCTAGTGTCAACATTAACAGAAGTAAACAATTACCTGAGAGCCAAGAAACCAGACCTATTGGGTTTAGTAGAAACGAAGCTGAGTGATTCTGAGGATGTGCCAGTTGGGGAGGGTCAATATAATGTATGGAGGAGAAACAGAAATCAGAAAAAGGGAGGTGGTGTAATGGTGTTAACAAGGAAGGATGTGGTAGTAGGGAATGTGGAAAAAGGAGAAGGTATGGCAGAGGTGTTGAAGGTAGAGTTGGTGATGAAAAAAGGAAGAATAAGAGACTTAGTACTCGTATACGTTCCACCTAAGACAAATTCCTGGGGGAGAGAAGAGTATGGAGACATGATAAGAGACACAAGCAAATGTTTAAAGAATACGATGGAAAATTGTGAGAACATAATTATGATGGGAGATTTTAACTGCAAAGAAGTTTGCTGGGAAGAATGGTACACTGAAGGAGGAGAAGACTCATGGGGTGGTACGTTGTTGGATCTGGTAATGAATAACATTATGAGTCAGTGGATTAAAGAGAACACAAGATTCAGAGGTAGCGAAGAACCATCAAGACTAGATCTACTATTGACGAAAGAACTAGAAGTAATTAGTAAAGTAAATTATCAGTGCCCACTTGGAAAGAGTGACCATGTACTTATTGAATTTGAAGTAAATGATAGCAAAAAAGAGGGAAGAAGAGAAGAACACAAGAAAGGAAGATACAATTATGGAAAAGCATACTTTGACGGTGTTGAATTGCTTCAACAACTGTGGCAAATCTTCATAATAAGACGAGAAAGGGTCAGAGCAAAGGCGGGTTGGGATGTGTTCTTGGTTCTGCTTTATCTAGAATATTCTACAGCGCCCAATACATTGAAATTAAGAACCCTTGCTTACATCTAAAATCTTACTTACAAACAAGTTTCTAGTATCTATAAATAAAATGACATCATAATTAACAGTAAACCAGTCACAATATATGAGGGCCTCCGCATTGAAAGGAGGTTAAGTGCCAAAAATAAAATTTTACAGGAGGAGCGGTCAAAGTTCAACAAAGTGGTGGCAACTGTAACTTCGTTTCTAATTGACGTACAGTGCTCATTTTGGTATCAAAATGTAGCTCGTCACTTGACGATTATGAATTTCATGAAAAATATTGGAAATGTTGAAAAATAATATATAATAATATACTCGATATTATGTTTATTACAGTTGCATAATGTTCACTTTTGCTGAACTCTGAATGCTTCTCCTGTCACATATTATAACATTAATACCAATATTAATATTGGTACTAATAGTAGAAAATTAATGACGGTGAGCAAAACAGCATAATAATAATACAGTAATAATAATAATAATAGCAATAGCAATTTCTTTAAACACAACTAAAGGGATACAAAGATGGCGAGCGGCTCCAGGCCACTCACAGCGCGCCACGTCACGCACCAAGCACAGAACGTCACGCGCCTAGCGCGCGCTGATTGGCTGAACTCCCTACCCCGCTTAAACCCCACCACCACTAGCCCTCCCACAACCAGCCTCACTCACTGAACGGGAGATGATACCCTTTCGATGTGGACAAATGCCTGAGCCAAGGCACCTGACGCCCTTTCGGATACAGCAATGTTGTACTGAATACGACTTTCAACCCTATTGCCAGTGTGGTAAGGGGGTCTTCTCCACTTCCAACTGATAGAGGAAGGGCGTAAATAGTGCTATATGGTGAAATCAGCAAAACGGCCGTGGTGTCGCTTGCCCCTTTTTCGATGCGGAGGCCCTCATATATATATAAGTATGTGATCAAAAATACTATCTTAAAATGGCGCACCATAGAAAACCAAGCTAAGGGCTGACTAATACAAAAACAAAAGGTCAGACCTTTCTGTCACTGGTTTCAACATACTCCCGACCATAGGAGTTTCTAACTTCTATCAAATGAAGGAATTACAGAATCTATAAAAATACTGCTTACATAATGCAACATCAACATCTATAATAATATAAGCGAAAGTGTGTGTGTGTGTGTGTGTGTGTGTGTGTGTGTGTGTGTGTGTGTGTGTGTGTGTGTGTGTGTGTGTGTGTGTGTGTGTGTGTGTGTCCGCTCCAGGTGCCGCCCCCTGTGGCGGAATCCCCTCATATGGCACAGTTTTGGAACCGGCTCGAGCAGGGGAAGGTTTTAAGCCCATTTATGAGATGATCCGATCACTTTTTATCTCTTTTTGTTTTTAGCAGCCTATTAGCGAGAATTGTGAAAAAAAAGGGGGTTGCGAGAATTGAGGAAACCTTGATGTAGGGTGATGGGTAATGGGTGAGTGAATGGGTGGGGTGATGGGTAATGGGTGTGGGGTGATGGGTAATGGGGTGATGGGTGAGTGAATGGGTGGGGGGTGATGGGTGATGGGTGAGGGAATAGATGGGGGGTGATGGGTAATGGGTGAGTGAATGGGTGTGTGGTGATGGATAATGGGTGAGTGAATGGGTGGGGGGTGGGGGGTAATGGGTGAGTGAATAGGGGGGGGGTGATGGGTAATGGGTGAGTGAATGGGTTGGGGGTGATGTGAATAGGTTGGCGTTAATACATTCATTTCTACATCCATGATTTCAGGAAAGCTAGAAGGGGCTATCTGAAGAGTCTGTGTTTGGTGGGCCGAAGGCCCACCAATAGCCCTCCGCAGGAGCTAGCCAAAAAGTCCGCCCGGAGGGCGGCTTTGCGGCTAGTGTCTACATAATCAACATGTTACCTATCTCATAAGAATGGAAAGTGTTTCCCAAATAATATTACAAATAAATACTTTAATCTTCATAGTCCAACATATTATAAAAATCAAATCGGCAGGATTGTCAATTCCCTTACAATGCTGCCAGCAACTTGGAGGAGTTACACTTTGGATTTCAGTAACTTTATTTGCAACAAAACTTTTCCATTTATAAGAGTCACCTTGTATCCAAGCAAGGACAATCTTTGAGTCTGTCCAGCAATTTAGGGATGTGTCCTTACTTAGATTTAGATGAAGAGCATTTTTTACAAAGGTAATTAACCTGGAACATAACAGAGCCGCCATCAATTCTAACCTGGGCAGAGTTACAGTTTTGATAGGTGCTACTCTAGATCTGGAAGCCACTAGTGATACCTTTACAGAACCATCTTGGCACAGGGTTCTGACATATATACAAGCTCCATATCCCTTTTCAGAAGCGTCCCCAAAAGTATGCAGTTCAATTTTATCAAGGTTATTCCAAGGAAGACCTGAAAAATAGCCTCTATCAAGACTCCATGATCTAAGAGATGTAGCACTCTCAATCCACTTCTCAAACTTTCTTTGTAGTTCTAGGGGCAACATATCATCCCAAGAAATACCTAACCTCCAAATATCTTGGAAGAGTATTTTACCAAACATCACAAAGGGACTTATGATACCCAGAGGATCAAAGATCTTGGCAATAAAACTAAGAAAAGATCTTTTGGTAAATACTAACTCAATTTGGGCACCTAAATTTAGTCCCTCAAAGGAGAGTGTATCAGAGGAGTTACACCACTGCACTCCCAGCACATTAGTAACCTCATTCCCACTTACATAGTCAAGTTGATCATTACATCTAGATGTTACCAGTCTACTATTAGAAACCCATTTTTTCAAAGGCATCCCTACATGCGACAAAACCTCACAGGCTTCACTAAACTTTGCACAAGCTTCTTCTACACTATCTGCACCACCTAGCCAGTTATCTACATACATATCCTCTTTTAATTCATGTATTATCTCAGTCAGTGGGTACCCTTCAAGATGATGTCGAATAGTAGCATTTAATAAAGGGCTGGCAGTGTTACCAAATGGAACACGCAGAAATCTCATAAATCTTATCCCATTTACACCCTTCAGAAAGAAACGATGCACATCTCTATCTTCTCGCTTCATACTTATTTGCAAAAATGCCTTGGTGATATCAGCAGCTAAAGCTATGGGCCACCTCCTGAAGCGTATCAGTATTTCCACTAAATCAGGGTTGAGGGATAATCAGGGTTGAGGGAAACTATTGGTTTGATAACTGGTCTGTATTCTGAGACTGAGAGTGCTGTGAAGTGTGGGGCAGGTGTATCCGGCTTCTTTCCTGTGAATACAGGAGTGAGGCAAGGGTGCGTCCTTGCCCCATCACTTTTCAACGCTTGTATGGACTGGGTATTGGACAAGGTTGTAGATCAAAGTGATTGTGGAGCATCCGTTGGCAACACCAAGATCACTGATCTTGTTTTTGCCGATGATGCAGTAATCTTTGCTGAGTCGCTGGAGGTCCTGGTGATGGCTCTCGAGGCGCTGCACGAGGAGGCAAAGCCTTTGGGACTTGAGGTCTCCTGGCTCAAGACCAAGGTCCAGGTGTTTGGAGACTTACTAGATGAAGCAGTACAGTCTGTTCATGCGTGTGGCGAGGACATTGAGATCTTGGAAAGTTTTACATACCTTGGTAGCGCAGTCCATAATGACGGCGGGTCACGTCAAGAAGTCTTACGGCGGATTGGCATAGCCCACGGTGTTATGGACTCGCTCAGCGGGAGTATTTGGCGTTGTCGGTACCTGTGCAGGAGGACAAAGATCCGGATCTTCAAGTGGCTTGTGATCCCTGTCTTACTCTATGGTTGTGAGACATGGACACTAAATAGTGACTTGAAGAGACGAATTGATGCCTTTGGTAATAAGTGTCTTCGCAGAATCATGGGGTATCGCTGGGATGATTACGTGTCAAATCAGCGATTGCACCGTGAGACTGAATCGAGGCCTATTACCTGCATAGTCTGTCAGCGCCAACTTCGGCTATATGGGCATGTGGCACGCTACCCTGAAACCGATCCTTCCCATCGGGTTGTATCTGTAAGACAATCCGGCATGGAGGAGGCCAAGGGGGCGCCCACAAGGCTCGTGGCTGGGGCAAGTTGATGTTTCTTGTCGAGAGCTGCTTGGTATGGGAAAGGAGCCTGCATGGGAACTCGCGCGTGGTGACCCTCGGGAGTGGCGTCGTAGGGTGGGCGAGGCGACGCGCCCCCCGGCGTATGCCCCCAATGATTGATTTATTGAGGGTTGAGGGATGGGCCAGTCAGTAAACAGTCATTCAGTGATATTCCATTATAACTACGAGCAGATGCATCAAAAACAGGTAAAATCTTAGTACTCACACTGCTTTCTCTGACTACAGGACGGTGAGGCAGATAATAGGTAGGGTAAGGACTAGTAATCTTATCACATGGAATTTCCTCAATAATACCTTTCCTCATAATCATCAAAAACCTTATAATATTCTGTTTTAAGCTCAACATCTTTATGCAACTTGGTATGTAATCTATCTAGTCTCTTTATAGCAAGTTTTTCATTATCTATGAGATCACCCTTTACTGCTTCACTCTTCCAAGGCAGGGCTACTTCATATCTATTATCAACAAACTTAATGCTCTTAGAAAACTCCTGCAAGGCAGAGTTAGACTAAAAAAAAAATCAGCTTCCTTAGAAGTAATCCCTACAGACTCTTAAGTCCCAAAACTTGCTTACATCATAGTCTGACACCTTGGAAATTCACAACATTTGATGTGAAGTAAAGTGAGAATCTGGCACAGCATGCCAAGCTCCTGACAGAATCCAACCAAAAACTGAATTCTGTGCTACTATTCCATCAACTTGAAAAGTATCACTGGGGATCAAGAATTGCCAGTATGCATCGAGACCAATCAATGTATCTATGTCCATCTGGAAATTATTCAAGTGATCATCAGCAAGTTCTACATGGGAAAAGGCACTCAATAAGTTATGAGGAACAGTTGGTCTAATCAAAGGTTGACATATCTTAGGAATTTCAACAGCAATCAATGAATGTGATGCATTATTACAATCAAGTAATTTCAGAGAATGAATGTTACTTTGCCTGCTCTTATTTGACTTTTCACCACCAAATGCTGAATATGAAATTGTCTGACTAGAAAGCCACTTAGGTTTACACTTTTTAGCAAGATTACTACTTACATAGGTTCTGTCAGACCCACTGTCAAACATAAGTCTAGCATCATAAAGCACACCATTAGTTCCAACAACCTTAACTTTTGTTGTTTGCAAAATTGTACATGTTTCATTAGTGGAGGTAATATTTTGAAGAGCAACACTACCTTGCTGAACTGATGAACTCTTTCCGTTGGCATCACTAGTGAGTTCAGACCTGTGTTCAGGTACAACCTTCATGTGGTCATTACTAATATTTGAATTCAATTTAATGCCACACATTAGAATATTGTGATTACCATTACATTTTACACACATAGCAAAGCATCCCTTAGCAATATGCCCTTTACTTAAACACTTAAAACACAAACTGGCAGATTGAATTCTATCATCGCGGTCCCTTCCACTTAATTTCAACATTTCAAAGCATTTCTCTGATTTATGTCTCTTGCTACAAAACCCACAATTAAGCCAGTTAACTTCAGAAGAGGCGTGAAGAGCTGAAGCTGAAGACCCTTTCTCCCTTGACCCCTTCATGTACCAATTCCTTCTTTCTTCAGGTTCATGTTGCCTTTCTAAATTCTCTGAAGTAACATCCTTGAAAGTCTCCGAATGTTCAATGCTCTCTACTTCTTCTTGCAGGAACTGCAGGAGCCAATCCAAGTCGCGTTCATGTCCAGCACCTTGCCGAGCCCACTCCATTCGTATTTCATTAGGAAGACGGGATAGGATGATTGGTGTTAGAAAGACTTCACACTGCTTACCAGTGACACCCAATGCTTCTAAACTTCTGATGTGTGTCAGTAGCTCGTCACGTAGAATCCAGAGCTGGGACACGTACTTAAGACCTCTTGCCTTCACAGGAACCTTGCCTTTTAAAAGAGCTTGAACATGGGCAAATATGATTCTCTCAGGCCTTCCAAATCTCTCCTTTAGTAGTGTACAAGCAGTCTTATAATTGGCGCTTGTGTGAGAAAGACCAGATATGACTGATTTAGCTTCTCCTTCCAACAGTGAAACTAAATAGCTAAATTTGCTTATCACAGGAATGTCTGCATCATCAACATGAGACATAAATTGGTCCCAAAAGGACTGCCATTCTGTAACTTCACCTTTAAACTTTGGAAGTTCTAACTTAGGCAACCTTACTTGTGCAGCAGAAGCTCCGCCACTTGAGCTACAAGCATCAGCAACATCCTTATTACTTAGCAGATCTTGTAATTTCTCAGAGACCTTGATTCTGTGTATACGAACCATAGATCTGAAGTCAGCGGCCACATCTAAGTCTTCTTCAAGGGCATCACTCTCTAACTCCAGTTCTAATTCTGACTGCACTTCATCTAGCTTAGACAGGCGTCGATCAAAGTCATCAGTTGTACTTCTAAGCTCAAAAACTGTGACATCTGACATTTGTAATAAGCTCAGAAGCTGGTTTGACATTCGGGAAACCCAACCTTTAGCAGCAGCTCTCGACTTTAGTAATTTCTCCATCTTATGTCTGTCTGTATGCCACAAAATTACTTACAAGAGGTCCTTAAAGTCTTCACCTCCCGGGTCTGGGCACCAAAATGTTGAATTGCTTCAACATCTGTGGCAAATCTTCATAATAAGACGAGAAAGGGTCAGAGCAAAGGCGGGTTGGGATGTGTTCTTGGTTCTGCTTTATCTAGAATATTCTACAGCGCCCAATACATTGAAATTAAGAACCCTTGCTTACATCTAAAATCTTACTTACAAACAAGTTTCTAGTATCTATAAATAAAATGACATCATAATTAACAATAAACCAGTCACAATATATATATATATATATATAAGTATGTGATCAAAAATACTATCTTAAAATGGCGCACCACAGAAAACCAAGCTAAGGGCTGACTAATACAAAAACAAAAGGTCAGACCTTTCTGTCACTGGTTTCAACAGACGGATTAAGAACATTTTTCGGAGAGACAGACTGGAGTAGTTTCCATGCAGCAAGGAGTACCCAGAAAAAATGGGATGAGTTCATCCGAATTTACACAGAAGGAATAGATAGTTATGTTCCAAGGATAGTTATCAGAGAAAAGAAAAAGAATGAATGGTTTAACAGAAAATGTGAATTAGCAAGACTAGAAAGAGAAAAAACATGGAATAGTTGGAGGAAAAAAGGAGGTATCAACCTTTGGTAGAAATATAAAACAACTAGAAATGAATATGTAAGAATCCGAAGAGAAGAAGAAAGTAACTATGAGAGAAATATAATAGAAAAATGTAAGAATGCACCAAAACTTTTCTATAGATACATAAATGGAAAAATGAAAAACAAGGAAGTAATAGATAAGCTGAAGGTAGAAGGCATAGTGTATGAAGATGCATTACAACAGGCTGAGGTGATGAATAAGTGCTTACAGACTGTATTTACAAGAGAAAGTGAATTTAAAAGGAAAAATATAATAGCAAAAGACAATATAATGGAAGACATAAAGTAGACGTAATAGAAGTAAAAAGGCTAATGGAAAGTCAAGATGTGAGAAAAGCCCCGGGTCCAGATGGAGTGTCGAATTGGATAATGAAAGAGTGCAGTAACCAACTAGCAGGAAAGTTACATAGTGTAATTGAGAGTTCACTCAAGGAGAGCAGAGTCCCGCTTGATTGGAAAAGAGCAAATATTGTGCCAATTCATAAAGGAGGAGACAAAGAAGAACCACTAAATTACAGGCCAGTATCATTAACAAGTGTAGTGGCAAAAATGTGCGAAAAAATTATGAAGGACAGATGGTTGAAATATTTGGAAGAGACAAACACACTCGCAGGTGGCCAGTTTGGATTTAGAGGAGGAATGTCATGTACAACGAATTTATTAAGCTTTTACTCGAGAGTGATCGATGTGACACAGGAAAGAGAGGGATGGGTCGATTGCATATACTTGGACCTAAAGAAAGCATTTGACAAGGTACCTCACAAGAGACTGCTCTGGAAGCTAGAACATGTAGGAGGATTGAAGGGTGGTTTGCTGAAGTGGATGGAAGACTTTTTGAGCAACAGAGAGATGAGTACAGTAATAAAAGATCAGAAGTCAGAATGGTGCAGTGTGATAAGTGGAGTTCCTCAAGGATCAGTATTGGCCCCAGTGATGTTCTTGGTCTATGTAAATGATATGACAGAGGGAGTGAACAGTTATATGAGTTTATTCGCTGATGATGCTAAATTACTAAGAAAAGTAGAAAGTAAAGAGGACTGTGAGGATTTACAAAAGGATCTAGATAAGATTTTCAGATGGAGTCAACTATGGGAAATGGAGTTTAATGCTAAAAAGTGTAAAGTGATGGAAGTGGGCAATAGCAAAAAGAGACAAGAGAGGAAAGTATTCGATGGGAAATGAATGAATAATCAAAACAAAGATCGAAAAAGATCTGGGAGTATGGATGGATTAAGGACAATTTGTCACCAGAGAAGCATATAAACAAGATCACAGGAGATACATATCAGTTGCTGAGGAATATAAGAATGGCGTTCAAATATCTAGATGAAGAGATGATTAAGAAATTGATAACATCTTTGATTCGACCAAGGTTGGAATATGTGGCAGTGATTTGGTCACCACATAAAAAGAAGGATACAGGGAGGTCCCGAAGATACGAGCAGTTAGGTTCCACCTGGCATACTCGTAAAGCGAAATCTCATATAACGAAACACATAACTAATGGTAAAATATAGGTTTGGTTCCAGGACCCCATCAATTAAAAGAAAAAAGAGAAAAAAAAAGACATGTTTTTCAAGCTAAAATAAACTATAGCAAACACAACAAACTCTCAAACTCTCAAATACAGGGCTCTATATACCACACCACCACACCACCACACAAAACACAGTGAATTAAGAGAGTGACAGCACAGTAGGACAGAGCACAAATAATTCACAATAAGCACATTAAGTAAACCAGCAAATCACTAAAATTGACTCACAAGGCACAATACATACAAGCAACAAAGACGTTGTATGTACTCTTGGGGACGCCGCGTGATACACTAGACTCGAGAGGGTACGGTAGATAAGGGACAAGGGAGGGGTGCGCAGACCTCTTCCACTGCCCACAAACTCGTCTCTGTGCATCTGAATTGTATCTGAACAGCATCTGTACATTGTCCAGGGTTGTGAATTTTTGTAGGCCACATTGTCGTACCGAGCCACCAGAATTATTATATTTTTGTCCAAGCGAGCGAAACTCGCTTGGACACCTATTTCAGCCGAAATCAGGTGTCATATAGGCTTGTAAAATGTTTCCACGAATGTGTAGGCAAGAAAGATACAGGCGCAAGGGAAGAAATTTGGCACAGAAAGTTATATTTCGTCTCTTAACTCATTGTCCAAGCGAGCTTTTAGCATTTATGCTAAAATTCGTAATATATTGTGCCTGGCGACATTAGTGCAGTGGCGAAAGTAGTGCATTAGTGCAGTGGAAATAAAATGTGTTCGTAGCCTTCACAACAACAGTGTCTTTTAGCATTGCCGAGAGGCAGGCCGCTTGTGTTAGGCCTCATATAACCATTATAACTTGTGTTTCTAATGCCGTTATAGGTGTTATTTAGGGTTAGCGTGGTGTTATATACGTGGTAGGGTGTGTGTGAGGTGTTAAATATGCCATTTCAGCCGTGGGTACAGAGAGGAGGAGGAATAACAATTATGAAATACCACCACCACCACCACCACCACACCACCACCACCATCAGATTGATTATCGTACAACCTTAGGTAAAATCATATGTATAGTCAGTAAATTACTTTATAATTTTAGTAAATAACTTATAATTTACTTTAGTAAATAAATAACTTGGTAATTTTACTCATCCCAGTTTGAATGTCGTAGCATTGGATTTTCGATCTCGTATATTGAAAATAGACCCTAATTTACACATCTCGTATCATCGGATTCTCGTATATCGAATGCTCGTATAACGGGACCTCCCTGTATAAGGAAGATTGAGAGAATACAAAGAGCAGAGACAAAAATGGCTCCAAGCCTGAGAGATTTACCATATGAGGAAAGACTTTCAAGACTAAAACTCCCAACTCTTGAGAAAAGAAGAGAAAGGGGAGATTTTATATCAGTGTATAGAGCATCAATGGGTCTTGAAAAAATTGATAGAGAAGATCTGTTTGTGTGGGACGATAGAAGTGCAAGAGGTCATGAGAAGAAATTGAAAAGGACAACATGCAAGAGGGACATAAAAAAATACAGCTTCCCGTATAGAAGCATAGAAGCCTGGAACAACCTTGATGCAAAAGTGATTAATGCAAGAAGTACAGTAAAACCCTTATAACTCGGCACGATAGGGGCTCTGGCCCTTGCCGAGTTATTCAATGTGCCGAGTTATGCAATGTCCTCCTCTGATATGGGTAAAAAAAATATTTAAAAAAAAAAAAAAAAAAAAAAAAAAAAAAAATTGTCAAAGCATAAAAACTACACTTACCAGTGAACGGTTAGAATGTGCTGGATTTGATATCAAACTCAGCACAAATAGCACGCATGGATGCACTTGCATCCATCCTTGCCAGCACTTTCACCTTTTCCTGCAGGCTCAGGCTCTTCAATTCCATTCCCTTCCTGCTGGAGACACTCTTGCGTGATGGAGCTGACATCTTGACTACAGTACTGTATGATGTAATTCCAAAACACGTAAAATAGGTGGCAAAGTAAAGCAAAGGTCGGGTACCAGCGCGTAGGCTGAGCCGTGTTTTTGTCGTCCAAGCACCGTCTTGGATTACGAATCCCAATCCAATAACACTTGCTGAAATGTGTGTTATACTACTTTGTGATATTGTTTGCAATGTTTTGCATTGATTATTATTTCGGCTCCTACCAAGCTTGTTGTGTTTTTAAGCAGAAACCAATCCTTTTTTAATTTCGACAAAAAACGGAATTCGTATCCAAGACGGTGCTTGGACGACATAAACACGGCTCAGCAGCTGACAGCCTACGAGCTGGTTCCTGACCTTTGCTTTACTTTGCCACGTATTTTACGTGTTTTGGGATTACATCATACAGTACTGTATTTCAAGATGTCAGCTCCATCACGCAAGGGTGTCTCCAGCAGGAAGGGAGACTTCAATGAAATTGAAGAGCCTGAGCCTGCAGGAAAGGTCAAAAGGACAAAAATACTACTTTATGCGACTAAGGCTTTGCCGAGTGTAAGCAAAGAGATGCAGTTATAACAGCAATATGCTGAGATACATTATTTTTTGCCGACTTTCTGTTTACATGTTCACACAAGAGGTTGTGAGGGCATGATATACCGAGTGAAAACCAAGAGATGCAGTTTAGGGGAGGCGGTAGCAGAGTGGTTAGCGTCACCGAGTGGCGTTCTCGAAAACCCGAGTTCGATCCCGAGTGAGACCCATAAATCCACTTGAAATCTTTCTGCACCATCGAGTGGCCTAAGAACACCCACATGCCCTGTCCATTAACTCTACCTTCGACTGTGAGTGCATGGGAGGACACAGGGCGGCATGAGCCTCTAATTACAGGTGTCACTATAACAATCCTGCCTGCGCCACCACTGGCGAGGGCCAACCATCACAGCCCTCGAGTGAGCCTCCAGGGCCTACCATCCCACCCCTGGAGCTCACTGCCTACACGCGCTATAGGCATAGATGTAAAAAAAAAAAAAAAAAAAAAAAAACTTTGTCTTTGCCTTGCCGAGTTATATGAAATTCCGAGTTATACAGTGCCGAGTTATAAGGGTTTTACTGTATTCAGGACTTCAAAGGCAAACTGGATAATAGTAGATTTGGAGACGGGACAGTACGAGCATAGCTCTTTTCCTGTATGTTACAACTAGGTAAATACAACTAGGTAAATACACACACACACACACAAAAAAAAAAAACGCGTATGAAGCAGCGCGAAACTCGGGGATATAATGCGTGAAAGTCGGGATGGTAAGAATTTAGGACTCAGCGCAAAACTTGAGGATCGCGAAACTCGCATAGCGTGAAACTTGGGATGGTACTGTAGTTGAAATTTTGTTACTATGTGATGTTTAACCCCTTCACTGCGGCTGGTACAAATACGGTCTCTCAGCTATTTAAGGGTCCACTGCGGCTGGTACATATATGGTTTCTGTATTTAAACTGCGCGCTCAATGATATTATGGGTAAATATTCGTTGTGATAGGCTTGTATGGCAACAGTGTCATGTGTTGCGATATAATAGAACCTCTTTTTCTGCTTGAGTGAGTTAGTATGACTAATAAGGTCAAGCGGTACAGTACGACGTGTTGACGCTGCCGCGCCCTCTACTTCAATGGCGAGGCTAAATAGTCAAGATATTCAATATATTCTTGATGGATATAAAACAGAAGTATGAATGAATGAATGAATGCATGAATGAAGCATTTATGTACCAAAATAAGCTGTATTATGTTGAGTAGTAAGTAGTTTCATTGTGCGTCTGGCAGCACGGTCACGGCCCTGTTGCTGCACTTTGACGTAACTCTTCACTTAGCTGGTAGCCTCCACCAAGACGAAACATAGATTTTTTGGTATGGAATGAGCATCCTATTCATTTAGGCACTTGAAAATATGATCAGTAATTATTTTATATTTTAATTAAACCTGCCGCACAGGGAGGTAGGCCTATGAATTTGATATCCGCAGTGAAGGGGTTAAGTGTCCCAGAACGCAGCTTCACCAATAACCATTATTACAAGGGGATATATTTTATTCAAATTATGTGAAACTTACATTACATGCCCTTTCCAGAAACCTAACTTCATTTAAAAAACAGACTGTATAGTAGCCCATCACTAATCCGGCAACCACGGGACCTTAGGACTGCTGGATTTTTGAAATTTCCGGATTATTGATGTCTTTTCCCCTGACTGTATATATGCTGTCTATAGGGCCCCGCACACAGGGCCCCGTCTTTCTGCTCTAGTCTCCTGTCCCACTCCTCTCTGCCTAGGACTGTTACTATTGATGCTATAAGCCTTTCCTTCTGACTCCTATACTTGTTGCATTCTACAATGACATGTTCTATGGTTTCTTTCTCTCCTACCCTGCAGCTACAATTCTGGTTCTCCAGTTCCCTGTTCCTTCCGTTGACTTCCAAGGTGCCTGTTCTTGCTTTATAGAGTAACTTACTCCCCCAGTCTCCTACATGCCAGGTCACCCCCTCAGGGCCGGATCAAGATCTGTGGGGGCCCTGGGGCATAGCATTAGTGGGGGCCCTATATTCGCACGAAAATTAAGCACTTTTGTGGGTATTTTGAGGCCTATGTTTGGCAAAGAACTATTAATGCATAGACTGGTATTTAGAGATAAAGGATGAAACAGACAGGCAAATATGTTTTGGTTTTGTAACTTGCCAATGTTTTTAATAGTACTGTTTAAAGCTAATATACATAGGTAGAGATGGAAGAGTTATAAAAATACTGTAGGCCTACTTGTTAATTTCACATACATACCCATGATTACAAGAAGTATAATAAAAAAAAAAAGTATATATATATATATATAAGACTGGATCTTAACTCACCATCCATGCACACTGCGTACTCTTGCTCTTGCACCATCATACAAACTTTTAAAACTGAAGTCAGTAATTTCTTTTCAACTGCATATATAAATATTTTTCTAAAAAATAGAAATATTTTAGTAAATACAGCAGCTTGCAAAATTATATTCCATAAACATCAAAGCAGCTTTTACCATATAATTTCATGTAGGTCAATTATTTACATGAACAATGCAGGTTTACGTTCTTTCTGACTGGCAAATGTTTCAATTACTGTTTGAAAATCCATTTCACGAAGGATATCACTTTCAATGCTCATTATAGCCAACCATGAGAGACGACTCTGACTCATTGATGTTCTTAGTTTGTTGTTTATTATTTTCATCTTGGAAAATGATCTTTCACCACTACAGTTAGTCACCATTAATACTAACTAGAATTATCAACAGTATTTCAACATTGCGAAAAGTTGCCTGCAAGCCACTATCAAGTAGAATTCTGTAGAAGTAGAGTTCTTTTGGCCATGGGATACTTTCATTGTACTCTTTTATGTGCAGTTTTACAAATTCAGCAAAATGAACTAGTTCATCTGCGAGACTGGTCTCTAGGTCATTTTTGTAAAAAACTCAAGACTAGCTGCAGCTGAACTGATCTCGTCAGCATTCATATCTTCCAGGCGACTGAGGAATCCAAAACGCTCACATTCAATATCATAAGCAGCTATTCTGTCATTCAGAGATTGGACAAACTGGTCAATAACTGGAATGAAGCTGTTTGTACGAAACTTTGCCTTCGGACTCATCTGGGCATCCTCTGCTTTACCATAATCCAGTGGATTAAGAGACACATTTTGCACACGATGGCAAACCTCACCATACTCTTTTGTTCCAGACAGTCTGGTTCCAGCTGCTTCATATTCATTATATTTTTCTCTCTTTGTTTCAATAAACGTTTCCAGAGACTTGAGTGCCTTTACTGCAGTACTGAGAACCATGTTAGGATCTTGTACAATGTGGTTTGTTGCATTGAATCTTTCTAAAATTTAATTCCAAAATGAAGCATAAATTGCTGTTTCTAATTTATCCATCTTTATATAGATTACTAGCTTCATTTCGAACCACAGCCTTGTTTTCCTCATCAGTCATAATGTCATAATGTCATCAAGAGCCTCTCTTATCTCTCTGTAGCCATGCACTATGACCTTTATTTTTTGTTGCATCAGCTCTGCAAGAAACGAGTTTCACTTAGTCGCTTGGGAACATACAACTGCTTATCCGTGTTTGTTAATTTCTCTTTGAGAGCAGCATAGCGTGCCGTGGATGCTGTGAAAAACACATGCAGTTGCTGAACGAAATCAAAGTAGTGAATAGCTGCAGAACATGTATTAGCTGCTGCCTTTCCAACTGAATTTAGGGATTGCCCACAACATGGCACAAACTCTGCTAATGAATTTTTTACTTTGATAAGTGCTTACATTCCTTTGTACTTTCCGCTCATATTTGCAGCATTATCATAGGACTGTCCCTGCAATCTTTGATATCAGTTTTGTGGTCCTCTAAAAACTCAAACAGGTCATTGGCCATATCGGCACCAGTGTGACCTCGATTGTCCATGAATGTCAGGAACCTTTCCTTTGGCAATGTGTCTTCCATATAACATATGACCAAAGTTAGTTGATCAATGTAAGCCTCATCTGGGGTTGAGTCAAGAGAAATGGAATAATATTTTGATTTCTTGATTCTTGCTATTATTTCCTTCAGCGTAAAGGCGTTTTCTGCGGGGGAGCAAGAAAAATTTATCTTGCAAGAGAAAACATTTCGCTTGCTCAAATTTCGCTTGCTGTTCAATCATCCTGAGAAGATGCTTGCCCGACCTGCAAGAAATTTCTTGCTGGAACAAGCAAGAAGTGAGTGAAGTGCGTCAGCATTCTGCTGACGTGGCGATGCTTTCTGCTTCAATAAAAGAATGACAACAGTGTACTTTCGGCAAAATCAATTGCACTTTCTTATTTTAATGTCTTATCATAATAGTTTGAATCAAATAGGGGAGGTTGCGGCGTGTAATTAAGGAAAATATAATCGTCACAGCTGTATATATTGCTTTATATGCATTCAAACAGCTGGAGGTAAACACTGGAATATGTGATTGTCAACAAACGAAAATCAACAACTTCACACACCTCACTCTTTACAAGTTCACCCATTATTCCAAATATTTCTTCACAAATTGTAGATGAAAGATAATCGGTGTGACCTCGTCCTTTATTTGCATGCAGTTTGATGTGAGCTGCAAGAAATGGATCATACTCTGATAGGAGTTCCAGTATGCCAAGATAATTTCCATTTGTTTGAGAACAAATCACTTCATCTGTGCCTCGGAATGCTAATCCACGTTCAGCAATAAATTTGATTGTACTTACAATGCGCATAAGAAGCTTACACCAATAATCATGCAGTTGAGCCTAGCGGAAAATTGCTGTATCACATTGCTAGACAGTCGCCGAGTCGGCAACACTTAGCACGTGGATACGCTGCGTCGCTGCCGCATTCGAATAACACAAAATTTAAATAACAAATTGTGTGTGATGAAATTTATAACTGTATATATCGGATTTTTCGCTTATTATATACGATATATAATAAAATACAATTTAGGGATATATTTCTGTAGTATAGTTTGTTTTTCATGATACATTTACTATTTATTAATTTAAACCGTGGAGGCTCCTTTTTATGGGGGCCCCCTTTCGGTGGGGGCCCTGGGGCTACAGCCCCTGTAGCCCCCCCTTTAATCCGGCCCTGCACCCCCTCTGGTTTCTGTTTCCACCTGTACCACTGCAACGTTGATTTCCTGTCGGAAGATGAGCATACAGCTGATTCTGGGTACAGCGCCATCAAAACAAACGGCGCCAGGGAACAGGCGCCTTCCATTGGCAGGGAAAGAAAGGGCTACAGAGTGGCAAAAAAGGAAGATATGTGTCAAGCTCGAGCACGAGCTTGACAGGCGACCTACAAAGCGATACTAAGCAGAAAAGGTCACAAGAAGAAGAAGAAGCCTCCCGAAACAGTGGCACGCCAACCCGGGAAATTTGAAACTACGCTCCGAAATTCATGCCAGAAAACTGATGGAACCGGAATATTGATTGCCGGATTAGTGATGGTCAACCTGTAATAGCATTGATTTGGAGATCTTCAGCTGTAGCCTATCATTCTATTCAAGTGATTCATAAAGAATTTTAACTCCTCCAGCAAAGGTCCATCCATCTTAAGCCCCTTATAAAGGAATCTTATACACCTCCCTAAGTTTGGGAACTACTGTTTTATAGATTTTCCTTTCTTCTATTAATGATTACAGTTTTAGTACTACAGCAATCTAGTAGCTACATGATATAGTTTTTATTGACAAAAATGTCAATGTAGGAAATGTACCTAGTATATTGTACTTCAAAATACGTTATCTAAATTTATAGATGGATATTCAAAATCAATATTCAGAAAGAGATGAATTCATATTTGCTGATCTGAAAGATCAGAAAATCTGAAAAGTATACCCTCAGAAGTGCCTATTTGTCGGTTTGGGAGTAATATGAAGGTTGTGTCATTGTCTTGGAATTTGGGTTTGGATGCTTTACTGGGTGTAAAATAAGTGTTACATGAGATTTGTTCTCTAAGAAATTTAATATTTAGTTATTTTTCCTGTTTGTACTTTGTTGGTCTATCTGATACAAGAGCCTGTTATTACATTATTGTTCACTTATTTTTTAATTTGTTACTCAATCATGTTGGTGTATTTGTTTGGCTCATTAATTAGTTTAATGAGCTCATTAGTTTCCTTGCCCTTCAGTCATTGTTTGTTTATTTCCATAATAATGCCATTTCTTATAAGCTATCCGAGTTGACTTATCATCAAAATTATTTGCTTGAGGTTACAGACACCAAATAACTCAACTTTTATTTCCTCATGGCCATGTGTTATCTATTATTTTTGCATCCTTTATGATAGCACTGCAAGACAATGGGACAGGCTATGGACTACAGCTTTCCCATGAGGCACGCATGCTGCTTGCCAATATGAGTCGCAGTAGTACCTTGGATCTCCACCTGCCCTCTATCTACAGTTATTTGCCCCATTTGCTACGATCTCCAGGTTCAACCAGCCCTGCCTTTAAGATGTCTCGGGGCAGGCATTCAGGTTAGATTTTACCAAATTTTGCAGGATTAAGATAAGCGTATATGTGTATTTACCTTGACATTTACCTAGTTGTATTTTACAAGGTCTGAGCTTCACTCGTGTCATCCCATTTCCATATCTACATTTATCCTGTTTTTCCTTCAACCAGTGTACAATTGTTTGCCGATACCAGCTCCTCATTTAGTCCATTCCAAACTTCTACGTTTCTATGTGGGAACCTGTAATTCTTGATGTTATTCAGGCATCTCCCTTTTCTTAGATTTTTTGTATACTCTCTTGTGTATCCATCTCCTCTTTACTCCCAAATCAGTACTGGCATTGTCTATTTCTTCCATCTTAATTATCATTAAGTAAATTGTTATTAGGTCTCCTCTTTATCTTATTTGCTTAAGTGTTGGCAATTTCATCTCCTAACCTTTCCTCGTAAACTAGTTCTTCTAGCTCTGAAACCATCTTCATTGTCATTCTCTGTATCCTCTTCAACTTTTTCACATGCTTCTTTTTATATGGGGACCACACAATGGCAGAATATTCCACTTTTGGTCAGATTATTGTAGTAATTATCTTTCTCATCATATTCTTGTCCATGTCATGAAATGCAACTCTAATATTCTTCAACATCCTGTACGTATCACCAAATATTTTCCATATTTATATAATAAATGTTTTGTATATGTTTTTCTGGTTGTAGGCTGTCTTGAATTACCATTCCCAGGTCTTTCTCTTCATGAACTTTTATAATTACTTTATTTCCCATTTTATATGTCCATTTATTATTTTTTTCGTTTTTGCCATTTCCATCACTTAAGACTTGTTCACATTAACTATACTTTCCTATCATCTGCTCCACTCGTAGATCTTGTTCAAGTCATTTTGTAATATTTCACATCTTTAATAACTTCTTATTTTTCGTAATTATTTTGCATCATCTTCAAACACAAGCTTATGTAACTTTTTACCTATCTGTCATGTCATCTTACAATAATTTACCGAATGACCGTCCATCTGTCTGTACAGCTAAGGCTCCGCCATTTCTGTCCCAATTTCAACCAAACTTTAAGGAAAGGTCAAGGTCATCCCTGAGATCGTTATAAGCTACAGTACCCTCCCAAATTTCGCGCTTGCTTTCTTCCGAAGGCATAGCGCTAAACTCAAGGATCGCGAAACTCTGGTATTGAAAACACTGAAAAAATGCTTATTTATTCCGGTGCGAGGTTTAGTACCGTATTTTACGGCATATATGACTCACTTTTTCCCAAAAAAATAACCTAAAAAATACTCATGCGTCTTCCAAGACTAATGTTTTAGTACACTGAACCCTCGTTTTCCTGGACCTCCATTTCCCGGATATCAGATTTGCCGGTCAAAATCCGAGGTCCGGGGATATGTCAGAGTCCCGGACAAATGCCTGGTCCAGTCCGTAAATTGAGAAAGTTGTCCGGCGGTCCGAGCGTCTCCTGTCACCCCTGGTCAGTGTCTGTGCCTCCCACCAGGTGGCAGCATGCTCAGCGGTCGTATTGTTTACATTTATAATGTAATGTTTACATCTATTGTAAGTACACCTTGCAATCATATGTTGTTATTACCTGTACATGTATATTAAACCATGTTTTGTATGTTATATGTATGTATTGTATGGCACATGATGTATGATTGCTGCTGACAAAATGTCTAAAGTGTTTTGGCCAAGATGGCTTAAACAGAAGTAAACACAACACCCTTCCCTCTGCCGTTCTCCGTGGTCAAACGCCTCATCTCCCGGGTCTGCCGCTCCACCTGGAACAACACACTCGGCGATGCCCTCCGCATCACCTCCATGGGCCAATACTGCAGTGACTCTTCCCCCCAGCCGTGGATAAGGAAAAAGTCCCGCGTCCTTGATGTCACCCTCACCCGCCTCCGCCTGGGGCACACGACACTCACGACTTACCTGCACCACCTCCGTCAGTCCCCTGACCCCCACTGCTCCTGGTGCAGGAACATCTCTGAGACTATTGAACACTTTCTGCTGCAGTGTCCGCGCTTCCACTCCCACCGTGTAGTGCTACGCTCTCAACTCCTCGCCCTGAACGTAGCCACCTGTGACCTGCCGACCCTGCTGGTGGCGGCTGGCGTCCACTCCTCCCGGCAACACGCTGTCCTCCGCCTCACCTGTGCCTTCCTGAGGAAGACAGGTCAACTACAGCGCCTGTGATAGCATCATAGGACATTACCAGGGCTCATAGTGTTCCCCAAGGGATCCTCGCAGCCCTAAAAACAACAACAAACAACAACAACAACAACAAAGTGACGTAAAAGTCAGCGGCGGGGTAGTTGATATTGGCAGTTGCCGGACAGAGTAGGATAAACGTCCGGGGGTGGGTAATGGCCTCGGACTGTTGTGATTCCCGGACGTTTGCGATTCCCGGACGTTTGCGGTTCCCGGACCAGTGCTCCCCCCTAATAGTCCGGGAAAACGAGGGTTGTATGTACTTCCTAAGTACTCAGTACCTCAGTACTTACCTGTTGCAAGTATTTCAAATACCATAAGACATTCAAATCAACTAATCTGTCCTCACGATGTGATGTTTATGTTCCGCGTCTGAGGCTCGGCAGATTGCCGCCAGCAGCGCCATTTATCATCTGCTATCAATTCCCGGGTCGAGCGTAAATAGATGGGCTGTTTCCTTAAAAAAAAAAAAAGAGCCCCTGTCCACACAGCAGTGAATGGGTACTGGGTGTTAGCATTGGGTTTGTGACCCGCCTTCCTGGATGGTGGCTTCGGCCAACACTAGAGGAGAGGAGAGGAGAGGAAAGGACTTATACGAAGCGATACTAAGCGGTAGAGGTCACAAGAAGAAGAAGAGTAAGAAGCCTACTGAGAAAATCTGTAGATTTTATTAGAAAATCTGTTTATTAATATATATTTTTTTCTTAGAAATTTCTTTCCAAAATAAGGGTGCGTCTTCTAAGATGCAGGGTCTTATAAACCATAAAATATGGCTATTCGAGGTATTCGCGAGGCAGGTCTGGCAACCTGGTCTAAGGCAGTGCACGTGACGCAAACGGTAGGAAGACGTATTCCGTACGTCTCTTAGGGGAGGCGGTAGCAGAGTGGTTAGCATCTCTGAGTGGTGTTTTCGGTGACCCGAGTTCGATCCTTGATGAGGGCTCTAAAATCCACTTAAAATATTTCTCTGCACTGTCGAGTGGCCTAAGAACACCCATATACTGCCCATTAACTCTACCTTCGATTGCGAGTGCATCGGAGGACACAGGGGGCGGCATGAGCCTCTAATCACAGGCGTCACTATTACAACCCTGCTTGTGCCACCACGGGCGAGGGCCAACCATCACAGCCCTCAATTGAACCTCCAGGGCCTACCATCCCACCCCTGCAGGTCATTGTCTAACGGCGCTGTAGGCACAAATGTAAAAAAAAAAAAAAAAAAAAAAAAACTTGCACGAAGCAGCGCGAAACGCGAAACTTGGGAAGATAATGCGTGTAAGTCGGGATGGTAAGAATTTAGGACTCGGCGCGAAACTCTAGGATCGCGAAAATCGGATAGCATGAAACTCGGGAGGGTACTGTATATTTGGCCAGGTTTATCCAATTTCTTTGTTAGTTTAAAAAATAGTTTTTTTGCAGTCTGGGGCATACCAACTTGGCACAGGAGTCATTTTCACTCAGTCTGGTGCAGCCTGGTGCATAGTTACCGGGCACAGTTGACACTTTCATCAGGTTAATGGGCAGGGTCCTCGAGGGCACCGAGCACATCAAACCGATTTGAGACTGCCACTGCATACTCATGGGCACATGCAAAGACTACTGTATCCTGGACTTGCTACTCGTGCCCCGCGCCAACCCGCCCATGTCCAGTGGAGGCAGTTTTGCGATTCCTGACATTTTTGAACTGCCCCCATTTCCTATCCTGTGGCTTATATATATATAAATTTTTATATATAATAAAATATAATAAATATTTATATATAAATGATATACATCTAAGTATTAATTATCCGACCTTGGGGGAACCGAAGGTAGGTCGGATAATTGGAATAGTCGGATGTTCGGATATCACAGTAACCATAAACGTAAGGACAAAATGGTATAGAACATAAAAGATGCAGCTCTTGAAGGCCGATCCAGTGGTATACGCGAAAGTAAAATTCATTCATAAATAAAGCCACAAATCAATGTTTTCTAAAAACTAAAAAAAAAACGAAGTAAAATAAATGGCCAAAACAAGACACAATGTGGTGGTGAAAAAGTCGGTTGCTTGGACAAGTCGGATGTTTGGAGGTCGGATGTTGGGAATTTGGCTGTACTGTTATCTTCGTAAATGTTTGTTCTATAATAATATCAAATAAAAAACAGTAAAATAAACTAAAGAAATGACATTATAAGAGAGTGAAGAAATATGCATGAACTTTAATATTCACTTAAACTCTTCGCCATTTAATATATTGCGAGAAAACATTTTAGATGAAGCATATCAATAGAAGCGGATTTTCAGTAGCTTTCCATTGAGATATTTCGTTTTCTGATAAATGCATTACCACCATGCATAAATTAGCGTTAACTAAAAAAATAACATCATCAATCGGATCGGCAAGTAAAAAAGTGTTCCATGAATACAGTAGACTATGGTTTATCAGTATAAATGATACACTGTTATCTTCGTAAATGATTATACTATAATATTATCAAATAAAAAGCTGTAAAATACACTAAAGAAATGCCATTATGAGACTGAAGAAATATGCATGAATTCACTTAAACTCTTCGCCATTTAATATTTTGCGTGAAGATTTTTTACATGCAACATATCAATAGAAGCAGAATTTTATTAGCTTTCCATTGATATATTTAGTTTTCTGATAAATAAATTAAAACCATGCATAAATTAGCTTTAACTAAATAAATAGCATCATCAATCGGGTAATTTTCCCGATTGATGAGGTTATTTATTTAGTTAACACTAATTTATGTATGGTTCTAATTCATTTATCAGAAAACGAAATATATCAATGGAAAGCTAATAAAATTCCACTTCTATTGATATGTTTCATGTAAAATGTTTTCTCGCAAAATATTAAATGGCGAAGAGTTTAAGTGATTATTAAGTTCATGCATATTTCTTCACTCTCTCATAATGGCATTTCTTTAGTGTATTTTACAGTTTTTTATTTGATAATATTATAGAACAAACATTTACGAAGATAACGGTATATCATTTATACTGATAAACCATAGGAAGGGAAATGGGAGTGATGTTCGAAAATGTCAGGAATCGCAAAACTGGCCTCCACTTGAAATAGCCCAAAATGACTAGCAAGTCCAGTATACAGTAGTCTTTGGCACATGTCAAGTCCTTCAGTTTCTCAAGATGAAACACAGTATGGTTACCATTTGCGATTCTTCTGGACTTGACATGAAGCTTAAGTGTAGCAACAACAAGTCTGTGATCTGTTCCAAAGAAC
This sequence comes from Chionoecetes opilio, assembly GCA_016584305.1. NCBI lineage: Eukaryota > Metazoa > Arthropoda > Malacostraca > Decapoda > Majidae > Chionoecetes > Chionoecetes opilio. The sequence continues at coordinate 222,269 of JACEEZ010019503.1, read as the reverse complement.
TCAGCACTCCAGTAAACCCTGCAGTTCTGGAGGATCCTCCAACGAGTACTAACGAGGAGGTGGTCGATCTCCTTAGCTACCCCTCCGGCATTACTATACCATGTCCAGCGGTGCAGCTCTGGTCTCTGATACCAAGAACCTGCAATTCTCAACCTTCTGGACCTTGCAAAATTCAGAAGCAGAGAACTGTTAATGTTTCTGGTACCGGAGCCATGGGGACCAACACATAACTCATAGCCATCTCTCACAGTGCCAGTAGTAGCATTGAAGTCGCCCAAGACAATGAGTGTGTCCCGAGGAGGACACTGGTCTAATACAGAGTCAAGTTTGGCGTAGAACATCTCCTTCTCTTCAGTTTTACGCACCACGGTAGGAGCGTACACTGCAACAAGAGCCATAAAACCCAGAGTGTGTTTCATCCTCACCCGCATTATACGCTCATCAACCGGAGTAACCTCAACAACTGACGGCTGCAGTTTACTGGAGATGCCTATAACTACTCCCCGGACATGGTCGCCATTGCTCATGCCTTTCTTCAGGGCTTGAGGTGCTTAATGTGTTGGAGGCGATGTGGAGGCTGGCTGACGAAGTGGATGGCACAGAGGAGATGGAAGATGCTGCAGAAAACTCTGAAAATTCGAACTTCAGTTCTGATTCTGGAAAATTGGAAAGATGAAAAATTTAAACTAGGCCTGAAACAGGTCGAATTATCGGAAGTTCGAATCATATGGGTTTGAATTAGAAAGGGTTTACTGTAGTAATTACATTATTTGTGCCACATATAATATTCTAAAAAACTTTAGAACGGCCTTTGTCTACACTACCCTCCCGAGATTCGCGCTTGCTTTCTTCCGGAGGCATAGCGCGAAACTTGCGGATCGCGAAACTCGGGTATTAGAAACACTGTAAAAATGCTTATTTAGTCCGGTTTTTTTTTTTGTGTGTGTGTGTGTGTGTGTGTGTGTGTGTGTGTGTGTGTGTGTGTGTGTGTGTGTGTGTGTGTGTGTGTGTGTGTGTGTGTGTGTGTGTGTGCCTACAGCGCCGTTAGGCAGTGACCTCCAGGGGTGGGATGGTAGGCCCTGGAGGTTAGCTTGAGGGCTGTGTACCTACTGTATTTTACAGCTTATAAGACTCACTTTTTCCCCCAAAAAATATCCTGAAAATGCCCCAAGCCCCTGTCCACCCAGCAGTGAATGGGTACTGGGTGTTAGCCTAGGGTTTGTGACCCGCCTCTCGGGTTGGTGGCTTCGGCCAACACTACGTAGAGAAGAGGAGGGAGGAGAGGAGCTTGAGATTGAGCTTGAGTTGGGAGTCACCCAGCAGATGCTGTTTTGGTCTGAGTGAGTGAGCTTGACACATATCTTGTCAGCTGATGGTTGTGTGACAGTGTTATACGGCAATAACACTGTCACAATGCCTTCCTCTCTTCTCTCCTGTCTCCTCCAGTACCTTCAGAAACCACAGTACCACACACGTCATGGTTAATCACTTATAAAGGAGTATTTTGTGGTAAATAGTAAGGAACGGCGGGGGTGTAAGGTAAGGTGCTACTTATTTTGAGGTGTTACCTATCTTATGTGACACCGGCTGCTCCTGTAGAGAAAAACACAAACAAATGGAAAAAAACAAAGCAAAACTACAAGCTATAGCTACTAAGCCTATTATAATACTATACTAAGCAGGAAGGAAGGAAGACGTGTCCCGTACGTCTCTTATGGGAGGCGGTAGCAGAGTGGTTAGCGTCAAGATATATGTCAAGCTCGAGCACGAGCTTGACAGACGACCTACAAAGTGATACTAAGCAGAAAGGTTCACAAGAAGAAGAAGTCTCAGAGTGGCGTTCTCGGTGATCCGAGTTCGATCCTTGATGAGGGCTGTAAAATCCACTTAAAATCTTTCTCTGCACTGTTGAGTGGCCTAAGAACACCCACACGCTGCCCATTAACTCTACCTTCGATTGCGAGTGCATCGGAGGACACGGGGCAGCATGAGCCTCTAATCACAGGCGTCACTATAGAAATTCTGTCTGCGCCACCACGGGTGCCAAAAGGGCCAACCATCACAGCCCTCAGTTAACCTCCAGGGCCTACCATCCCACTCCTGGAGGTCACTGCCTAACGGCGCTGTAGGCACACACACGCAAAAAAAAAAAAAAAAAAAAAAAAAAAAAAACGCGAAACTCGGGGATATAATGCGCAAAATTCGGGATGGTAAGAATTTAGGACTCAGCGCGAAACTCGAGGATCGCGAAACTCGCATAGCGTGAAACTCGGGAGGGTAGTGTATATGGAAGACGACATGATAAAGAAATTGATTGAGGCCATGATACGCTCTAGACTGGAGTACGCCACAGTAGTTTGGTCTCTGCACAAGAGGTAGGATATAAAGAAGATAGAAAATGCAGAGGGCAACCACAAAGATTGTTCCTTGCCTGTCAGACCTGACTTATGAGGAGAGAAATTGGGAAATTGGGGCTGCCATCATTGGAGGAAAGAAGAAAAAGAGGAGATTTGATAGCAATATATAAAGCTATGTCAGGAATGGAGAGAAATGATAAAGACGACATGTATGTATGGGACGTTGGAGCCACAAGAGGTAATACGAAGAAACTTCAGAAAACACGGTGCTTGAATGACATCAAGAAGTACAGTTTTCCCTATCAGTGCATTGATATGTGGAAAAGCCTGGACAGTGAAATTATAGATGCTAAAACTATTCATGTTTTTAAAGCTAAGATTGACTAATTGAGACAAGGACACGGGACCCTACGAGTGTCACTCATTTCCCGTATATCACAACTAGGTAAATACACAAGATCAAGATGGAGAGATTTTGTCTGGCGATATTGAGACCTCCATGTAATTTGTTATATACCGAAGACCAGGGAAATAAGGAGAGACAGAGAAGAAATAAAAATGGTTAAGAACGTATTGATAAAACTAAATGATGAAGAAGAAGAGGCAAGACTTGTAAATGAAATAGAAGTAGTAAGATTGGGACCTTATGCAGAAGGAACAGATAGACCAATAAAACTAAGATTGAAATTACAGACTGCAACCGAAGAAATATTGGGGAGAGCTTTCAGGTTGAGGTCAACGGATGCTTACATTGAAGTTTATGTGAAGAAAGTGATGAATGAAGAGAAAATGAGAAAATTAAAGGAAATGCAAACGGAAGTAAAGCAGAGAAATGAAGAAAGAACGGAGAAAGAAAAAACACATTTTTGTTGGAGGGTACTAAACGACAGGGTGAGAAAGTGGAAAAAACTAATAAAGAAAAAAAATTAAGGGGAAATTGTGTGAGAAAAAATGTTATAAAAAAAGGAATGTAAGTGATGTACATGAACATAGATAGGATAATATCAAGGAGGCTGGAATTGAGAGATTATTTATTAAATAAAGATCCAGATGTGGTAAAAAATGTGGAGTATGGAGAATCAATCAATCATTGGGGGCATACACCGGGAGGCGCGTCGCCTCACCCACCTTACGAAGCTTCTCCCGGAGGTCACCACGCATGAGTCCCCATGCAGGCTTCCTTCCCATACCAAGCAAATTGCAACAGGAAACATCAACTTACCCCAGCCATGAGCCTTGTGGGCGCCCCTCCTCCACGCCGGATTGTCTCTTACAGATACAACCCGGTGGGAAGGAACGGTTTCAGGGTAGCGTGCCACATGCTCATGTAGCCGAAGTTGGCGCTGATGGACTATGCAGGTAATAGGCCTCGATTTAGTCTAATGATGCAATCGCTGATTTGACACGTAATCATCCCAGCGATACCACGTGATTCTGCGAAGACACTTATTACCAAAGGCATCGCAAGAATTCTCGTCAAATCCCGGCAGGTGGAGATTCCCCACAGTCGTATCTCCACCGGTGGGATCTTCAAGAAATGCCCGGCCGGTGGAGATTGGGCAGGCGTACCAACACAAGCGAGCCCAAGACGGCATCAGTATTTTTACTGTTTTATACATATCTAATACATTTTACTAGTGTAATTTATCATTTCTGCCATTAAAATAATAGCTTAGTTAGTGTTCGCCACATGTCTGAGGCGTTGGTGTAGAAAAATGGGCCTGAGTGATGCGTGGAGTACATTTGAAAGGCCCGCCACCACAGCTCCACAATGGCTGACCTCCATCCTCCCGCCGCCGCCCAGCTTCCTCAGAAGTTAACACACCTATATAAGGCCTCCTGGACCTAATTTTACCTTAATTATGACACGTGTGCATTCACAAGCTATGCATGTTACTCTCGGTTGTGTTGAAAACTCACCTGTAATGGTCTGGGAAGAAATAGGATGGAATAAGGGCAGAGCTGAATGCAGGTGGGATGTGCATGGTGAGCAATCAGCTGACTCAACGCAACCAGTCGAACGCAACGGGTGGAGTGTTTTCAAATTATTCTTGTATGCCTCGCCCCGGTGCAACGGGTCGAGAAAATTTCTTGCATATGGCCCTTAGTGTCCATGTATCACATCCATAGAGTAAGATAGGGATCACAAACGACTTGAAGATCCTTGACTTTTAGAAGTATGGAGAAGGAAGAGCTGAATTGATGATTGTACAAATAAAAGTCTGAAATAGAGAAACACAGGCTATAGTGGCAACCTATGTACCACCCAGAACAAATACTTGGAGTAAGGAAGAACATGATAAAGTATTAGAGGATACTTTGAGGTACTTAAGAAAAATAATCAAGAGTAGAAAAAGAGAACAAGATACTGCTGGTTGGAGATTTTAACTGCAAAGAAGTAAAATGGGAAACATTTGAATGAGGAAATGAAAATGCTTGGGGGGATAGTTTGTTGAAGCTGACAGTGGTAAACACGATGACTCAGTGAGTGACAGAAAACACAAGATATGGGGGAGATGACGAACCAGCAAGATTTGACCTAGTGTTAACAAAAGGTATTGACCTAGCAAAGGAGATAAATTATGGGTTCCTCATCAGAAAGAGTGACCATGTAATCTTAGAAATGGAGACAGAAAAGGACATAAAAGAGGAAGAAGAATCGTACAAAAGGAGCAGAAGAGACTTTGGAAAAACTAACATGGAAGAACTGAAAAAATTCTTTGAAGACATTGACTAGGAAGAAATTAAAAGAGTGAATGATGTGCAAGTGGTTAGGTTAGGAAGGAAGCAAGGGATTAGCTGAGCTGAAGGGACGAGCCCCCCTCACAGCAGGACACAGGTGATGCGTTTAGTGCTGTAGCGAGGTCGGAGACTGCTTGCTATCTTTTGCTTTCAGCAGCAGCCGCTGGATAGCTCCATGAGTGAAAAGAAGGCTGAGTGCGTAAGTCTTTCCAGCCTGTACATAGCCTCTTCCTTGTCAAGACCTTCAGAGTGCCTCCTCGTGGCACCCCTGGTAACTGGGATCTAGGGGTCTCGGGCTAAATCGCTGAAGGATCTCGAAGCAGATTAGAGCCCTAGAGGTGTTGTGTGCATGGCCCACAGATGTGTGGACATGCCCTGCCACTTCACCAATCCAAATCTGGGCAAGTAGGGCTCGTAGCCATTTTAGCAATCCACATAGGAGGGACAACTCCGATAACAAACCCGGGCAGGTGGTGCTCGTCAGCCATGGTAGGGAAGCCACTTAGGTTCTCAGCCAAAAACTGGGGTTGCCCATCAGGAAGAGTGTCCGAGGCGTAAAAAAAGAATGCCGCAACTTTGAATGAATGCCGACAACAGAGAAATGGCCCTCAGTACCTGGCAGCCCTTAAATGGGCAGAGGGTGCTAAGAATCCCCAGGCACGGTAATGCATTTGAAGGAGCGGTTAAAATTGGAACTGTAAATGTTGGAACAATGTGAGGTAGGAGTAGAGAAGTTGTGGAAAAGCTGGCGAGGAGAAGAGTTGATGTATGCTGTGTACAGGAGGTAAGATACAAAGGGCATGGATGTACAACATTCGGAAGTGATAAGGAAAATAATCAGTTTTGGTACAGCGGAGATTAAACTGGACTCAGTGGAGTAGGAATTCTGATTGGACATGAGCTGGCAGAAAATGTAATAGAAGTGGAAAGATATAATAACAGGATGAAGAAGCTTAAATTGGTGCTTGGAGAATCTGTACATCAAATATTCTCAGTGTTGCACCACAAGTTGGAGGAACAGCACAGGAGAAGCAGGAATTTTGGGAAAAGTTGGAAGATGAAGTGGCAAGAGTTTGTGAATCAGATGGGCTGACAATTGGAGGAGACTTAAACGCTCATATTGGGAGAGATAAAGCAGGATTTAAGAGTGTTATGGGAAGCTGTGGCTATGGTGACAGTAATGTTGAAGGAGAGAATGTGTTGGAATTTTGTTGGAGGCATGACTTAAGGATACTAAACGCCTATTTCAATAAAGACAGGGAAAAGCTAATTACATACAAAAGTGGTGGAGCAGAAACAGTTGGATTTGGTGCTGATGAGGAAAAGACCAGATGTGCAAGTCATAAACTGTAAGTCAATACCTGGAGAGGCTTGTCTGACCCAGCACAGGTTTTTATGCGTAGACCTCAAAATAGAAAAAGATTAAGAAAATAAAGAGAAAAGGTGTAAAAAGAACAAAACTATGGAAGCTGAAAGAGGCCAACAAGAGACAGGAGTTTGAAGAAAACTTTGCAACAAAGATGGAAGGAGGAGAGGGAGACTGGCACCACTTACAGGAAAGCATACTGAGAGCTGGAGAAGAGGTGTGTGGACTAACATCTGGAAAAAGAGGTAGAGAAAGGGAGACTTGGTGGTGGAATGAAGACGTGCAACAGAAAATTAAGGAAAAAACAATTGCATTCAAACAGTGGCAACGATCAAGATGTGAGGTGGACAAAAGAATGTACACACAACCCTCATTTTCCCGGACTGTTAGGGGGGAGCACTGGTCCGGGAACTGCAAACGTCCGGGAATCGCAACAGTCCGAGGCCATTACCCACCCCCGGACGTTTATCCTACTCTAGTATTTACTGTCCAGCAACCGCCAATATCAACCCCGCCGTGGACTTTTACGTCACTTTGTTGTTGTTTTTAGGGCTGCGAGGATCCCTTGGGGAACACTATGAGCCCTGGTGATGTCCTATGATGCTATCACAGGCGCTGTAGCTGACCTGTCTTCCTCAGGAAGGCACAGGTGAGGCGGATGACAGCGTGTTGCCGGGAGGGGTGGACGCCAGCCGCCGCCAGCAGGGTGGGCAGGTCAAAGGTGGCGACGTTCAGGGTGAGGAGTTGAGAGCGTAGCACTACACGGTGGGAGTGGAAGCGCGGACACTGCAGCAGAAACTGTTTAATAGTCTCAGAGACGTTCCTGCACCAGGGGCAGTGGGGGTCAGGGGACTGACGGAGGCGGAGCAGGTGAACTGTGAGTGTCGCGTGCCCAAATGTAAGCAATACGACCGCTGAGCATGCTGACACCTGGTGGGAGGCGCGGACACTGACCAGGGGTGACAGGAGACGCTCCAACCGCTGGACAACTTTGTCGATTTACGGACTTGACCAGGCATTTGTCCGGGACTCTGACATATCTCCGGACCTCGGATTTTGACCGGCAAATCCGATATCCGGGAAATGGAGGTCCGGGAAAACGAGGGTTGTGTGTATAGAGAAAGGACAAAAGATGGTAAGAGGCAAATGGCAATAGCAAAGAAACAAGCATCGGAGGAATGGAGTCAGAACTTGGACACAGCAGAAGGAAGGCAGAAGATGTTCAGAGTAGCTAAGCAGATGAGAAAAGACAAATAGGATATACAAGGAGCAAAGTATGTAAAAGATGAAAACGGAGAAATCAAAGTGATGGAGAGGGAGGTGAGAGAAAGATGGAGAGAATATTTTGAGAGACTGCTGAATGTAGAAAATAACAATGAGCTGGAGGAAGTTGAAAGGGTGGAAGGTTCAGTGGAAAATATAATAGAAAAAGAGGTAGTAAGAGCACTGAAAGGGATGAAAGATGGATAATAGAAAAAGAGGTAGTAAAGCACCTGTCACACATACACGACTCAAGGGCCGACCGCGGCACGACTCAAGGTCATGTCCTAGTTAGCTCCCATGCCTCCCGACTGGCCCTGAGTCTGCTCTGCTCATGACTGCTTCACGACTGCTTCACGACCGGTCGTGAGTCCTCAAGACCGCGACAAGACCGTGAGGCGGCGGAGCCACGAGTTCAAATTTGAAATACGTATAACGGATTTTATCAGCCACGACCATGACACGACCATTCACGAACGCAACACGACTGCGTGACGTAGTCATGTTACGTTCGGGGAATGCACCACGACCCCCCCACGACTGACCTATGGAAGTATATATTGAGTACCAGGTGGGGCGGGGCATCACTCCTGGACCGCCACTGACATTCAGAGTATCACCATGGATCTCTCCTGTGTCCCACCCACTGTCAAAAACAAGAGATTGCTCACCCTGCTATGTCAGTTGAGGGTGCCGCCCATGCCAGGTTTCCCGCCAAGACTCTTTGCGCTGTCTTGACCTGGGCGTAGCCCGGTCGTCATGTGGTCTTGTTGCAGTTGTCACGTGGTCGTAAGCCATGATTCCGATTTGCCGAATGGACTGTCAAAATGTGTGACATGGTCATCTCGGGGTCTTGGCACGGTCTGATCGTGGTCGGCGACTTGTGACGCAGTCGTGATGCAGTCGTAACGGTTATTTTTTTGCCGACCACATCACGACGCATCTGATTGAGCTAAGACTGCTTCACGACCGAGCTACGACACTCCCGACTGTGACACGACTTTTGGCAAGTCCTGAGGTGGCCAGGATTTTTCAACGCGTGCGATAAAAAATTGTGAGGCACAACGATTCATCCCAGCGGCTCACGAATGCGCTAAGAGTCCGCGCTTTGTCGGCGAATCAAGGGACGATCGATGAAAAAATGTGTTGCGACCTTGAGTCGTGCCGCGGTTGGCCTTTAAGTCGTGTATGTGTGACAGGGGCTTAAGAGCATTGAAAAGAATGAAAGATGGAAAGGTACCATGTCCATTGGGTGAAAGCAGTGATATACTGAAACTAGCAGGAAGGACAGGAATCAGAAAACTAACTGGAGTTTTTGAAAAGATTATGAGGGAGGAGAAAGCTCCAGATGAATGGAAGGATCGTTTTACCTTACTACTGTTTAGAAGAAAAGGAGATGCACTGTCATGTAGTGGGTACAGAGGTTTGAGGCTGTCAGAACATGGAATGAAGATTTGGGAGAGGGTGTTGTGTGAATGGCTTAAGAAAATCATCAAGATCGATGACTGCCAATTTGGCTTTCTGGCTGGAAAGTCAACTACCGATGCAATCTTCATCACAAGACATCTCCAGGAAAAATATAAGAAGAAGATAAGGCTGTATCCTGTGTCTGTGGATCTGGAACATGCATTTGACGGGATTCCAAGAAGAACAATTAGATGGGCATTACGAAGACCAAAGGTACTGGAGAGGCTTGTAAGGTTGGTAATGGCACTGTATGAAGGGTCGAGATCAAGGGTGAGAGTAGCTGGAGGAACGTCAGATGCCTTTGAGATAGGTGTGTGGGTGTATCAAGGCTCAGTTCTCAGTCCTCTTTTGTGTGTGGTAGTGATGAAAGAGGCCACAAAGGAATACAGAACAGGAGATCCACGGGAACTGCTATATGGAGATGATTTAGTCTTGACAGCTGAGATAAAGGAGGAAGTTGAGAGGAAATTTATAGATTGGAAGCAAGCAATGGAGAGAAGAGGTCTGAAGGTGAATATGTCCAAGGCGAAGGTTATCATCATGATAATGGGCAAGAAAATAGAGCAAAATATACAAATGTGAAGGTTTCCCTGTGGAGTGTGCGGTAATGGAGTAGAAGTAAACTCTATTCGATGCAAGAAATGTGACAAATGATGCCATAAAAGATGTTCAGGACTAGGAAACCTGAATAGGGTGGTAGATTTCTGCTGTCTAGTGTTTATAAGAAGAATTAACAGAGGGGGCCCACTAAAAGAAGTTGAGGCAATGGATAGAGATAGTTGGAAGCGTATTGTGGAAATTATCCACCAAAACCGTCCTTCCGATTGAAGGAGGGTGGTGTTGGTGTGGTTCCCCCCTCCCCTAGGGTGAAGAGGGAGGTGGGTATATCCTACCAATGTATATAGTATTGTAGAATTGGGTATAAAATAAGTAAGTTAAGTATAGTGATATGATAAATTAATAATTGCAGTGTATTAACTATTACCACAATTAATCAGAACGATAAAGTAAAATAAGGGTTGTGGGTGAAAATTATTGTAACCCTCCACGTGTAGCCAAAGCTATGTTTTTACTGCCTTCCACCAGGTGGGGAGGAGTCAGTCAAGCTCGGGGTTCTAAACTATAAAGGTGTAGTCACATTTGACTAACATCATGTGTGTAAATAGTAGATAACCGATCAATCGGTTGTTGAAAAAGGACGTGGTACATCGCCACATAAACGAGTATTGCGCCCGGAATTATTAGTAATATCGGTACCCTGGGAAGTACCGTCTCCAGCCATTGATCAGGAACACCACGTGGACCATGAACAGCCCCCTTGATACACACTCGTGGATATAATAAAAACCTTCAAACAATCTACCACTGTGGTTATCTACTACAGGAGAACCTCGTTTATCCGGCACCCGCGGGGGGAAGCGCATGCCGGATAACTCATTTTGCCGTTGTTTTGAGAGTTACTCTTATGGAATCGCCCAAAATCCCCTTTTTTTTTTTTTTTTTTTTTTTTTTTTTTTTCTTCCCATTACAAGGAACCGGCCAAGGGCACAACAAAAATGGGTAACACAAAGCCCGCTTAGTTGCCAGTCCCTATAAAGAAGACAGTAAGAGAATAAAATAAAAAAGAGGGGTAGGCCAATTTAGTGAGGGAGGTGTCTTGTTACTCTTATTTTGAAAAGATGTAAGTCATAGGAAAGTGGAAAAATAGAAACAGGAAGAGAGTTCCAGAGTTTATCAGTGGGAAAAAAAAAAAAAAAAAAAAAAAAAAAGCCAGGTCGATTAGTGCCGTTGTTTTGAGGCTGCCGTTGTTTTGAATGCCGGTTAAACGAGGTTCTCCTGTATCTGGTAAATATATTATCTAATATATTATTAATATCTGGTAAATACCACACATAATAATTATATTGGTACCACTGATAAGTATACCCTAGTTTGTGCTAGCAAAGGTAGTCTTTCAGTCTAGGTAGCTTTTGGGCAATAGCAAGGTGAGAATTCCCTTCACGTTGATTCTAATTTCCACACGTATTGTCAGCCGTGTAACCTCATAAGATACTATGGAAAAAACTGACGTTAGACTAGAAGAAGAAGAAGAAGAAGAAGAAGAAGAAGAAGAAGAAGAAAAAGAAGAAGAAGATTTGATAGCAGTGCATATAGCCATAGAGCAATGACTGGAATGAAAGGATAAGAGAATATGTTTGTGAGGGACATATAAGCCACAAGAAGATATGGAAAGAAGCTGAAGAAGGCAAGTAGCATGAAGGATAATAAGAAACAGTTTTCCATATTGATGTATTGAGGTGTGGAATGACTTGGATAATGACACAGTAAAGTCTATGAGAGTATTCATGTGTTTGAAGCTAAGATCGACCAAATGAGATACCGAGACAGGACCCCACGAGAATGTCTCCTTTCCCTTATGTCCCAACTAGGTACAAGACAAGAATAGTAAATACAAGAATAGTATTTGTGATATTCATACAATAAAGGCTATTTTCCATGTTTCAGACTGATCTCAATCACTTTGGAGGATTCATGACAACCTTTTCTGCTATTATATCTCAATGATACACTGTCAGGGACGGATCTTGGGAAAAGTTTTGAGGGAGGCCAAGTTACCAAACAGCCTAGTGTACTCTGGTGTATTTTACTGTACGAAATTTGCCCAATTTAGTCGTCGTATATCCTTTTAGCACAAATAATAATAAATAGTCAGCTAAAATAACAAATCACTGTATTTGCATCACAAAATGTTGACCTTTTGTATACTATGTGCATGCAAATGTTCCGGTATACAAACGCATATGGAAAGGAACATAAGAACATAAGAACATAAGAAAATAAGGAAGCTACAAGAGGCCGTGAGACCTACACGAGGTAATTCCTGTTACTTAACACTACCTACATCCACCTTTCATCCCCTTCCATGAATTTATCTAGCCTCCTTTTAAAACTCTCTAATGACTCCGCACTAACTACCTGTCTACTGAGTCCATTCCAATCATTTACCACCCAATTTGTGAACCAGTTTTTCCCTATTTCTTTTTTTAATCTACGCTTTTCCAGCTTGAATCCGTTACTTCTTGTTCTACCCTGGTTACTAGCCATAAGAACTTTTCCTACCTCTCCTTTATTATATAAAAACTTTATTAAATATTAAACGAGCAGTACATAAAGTATCCCACATATTTGGAGTGGTCCAAACTACACAATCTTTCCTTTTAGGGAAGCCCATGGCCCCAGTGACCCCTCCCAGAATCTGCCAGTTTACACTATTGCAAGGTCTTTTTTGTCAGTAGTTAATGCATGATTATGTCTGCTAATACTGGTGGGTTGTCATATATGACCACTTGGTGTATCTGAATTTCTCCTTATCCGATGAGAGTATACATATATAGAAATCTTTTAATCGTCATATTCTGATAATTTGACCAGCTGATTGTGAAAGGGTGAATACATTCAGGTACTCCCAATTAAAGAAATGCATGCCATGGCAATATGCACATAGTCATGCTCAAAGATGAGATTCTAAGGAAAACTTTGGTCATGGGCATCCCGCCATTCTTGCCCTTCCTATCCTCCAGTCCGAGATCTATAAAGACAGGCTCCTAGTCACAGGTTTTTAGGACGTCAACACTTGCAAGCCTCCAACACATCTAGTGTGCTGATGCCATGTTATGACTATAAACCTGTTGCTTACCTGTCTGTATGTTTTCATGCTAGCTACATAATATTATCTCCTATTGTGTTTATTGATGCTGTCAGGTGGAAGTTGCCTATTTGTTTATATATTTCAGTGTTTTTTTCTATTATTCACTATAGTAGTGAGTATACATGTCTAGTATACTTGTGTTGTAAGTACTGTATATAACACTATAAAAGGGTATTTATTACTTTTATTGCCGTTTCTGTAGCAGACAATAGTACCATACCCATTGGATTTGTGGCATTGTATAGTGTATGCCTGTTTGTTTTATTTATTGCGCAATTAGTTTTTTAAAGTCAAGTATGTACGTGAGGTTAGGTTAGGTTAGGCTCTATTGACCTATTTTTTATTTTATCACTTTTTAGTTTAGATTAGGTTCTACTATTTTCTTCATTTATTCACTTTTTTACTCACATTTTTCCTGATCTTCATAGCCCTCCCCACTATCGGTTGTCAAGATTGTCATGGTCATATTATGGTTATTATATATTTGCACAACTACTGAGACCTCAAAGGAACAAAAAAACTATCAAATGGAAGAAAAGACCCACCAAAAATAGGAAACGGTAATAAGGGTAATAAACGTATACCCATAAAAGTATACATGAATCATAATTATCCATTTTACCATGATTTTGCTGATTTTGGGTGAACCTTAAGTGAACCTTGGAATGGAACTATACTACCCTCCCGAGTTTCACGCTATGCGAGTTTCGCGATCCTCGAGTTTCGCTCTGAGTCCTAAATTCTTATCATCCCGACTTTTGCTCATTATAGCCCCGAGTTTCGCGTTTTTTTTTTTTATGTGTGTGTGTGTGTGTGTGTGTGCGCGTGCATGCGTGCGTGCGTGCCTACAGCGCCGTTAGGCAGTGACCTCCAGGAGTGGGATGGTAGATCCTGGAGGTTAACTTGAGGGCTGTGATGGTTGGCCCTTGCCCGTGGTGGCGCAGACAGAATTTCTATAGTGACGCCTGTGATTAGAGGCTCATGCCGCCCCCAGTATCCTCCGATGCACTCGCAATCGAAGGTAGAGTTAATGGGCAGCGTGTGGGTGTTCTTAGGCCACTCAACGGTGCAGAGAAAGATTTTAAGTGGATTTTACAGCCCTCATCAAGGATCGAACTCGGATCACCGAGAACTCCACTCGGAGACTTCTTCTTCTTGTGACCCTTTCTGCTTAGTATCACTTTGTAGGTCGTCTGTCAAGCTCGTGCTCGAGCTTGACATATATCTTGACGCTAACCACTCTGCTACCGCCTCCCATAAGAGACGTACGGGACACGTCTTCCTTCCTTCCTGCTTAGTATAGTATTATAATAGGCTTAGTATAGCTGTATGTAGTTTTGCTCTTTTTTTTCCATTTTTTTTTTTTTTTCTCTACAGGAGCAGCCGGTGTCGCATAAGATAGGTAACACCTCGAAATAAGTAGCACCTTACCGTACACCCCCGCCGTTCCTTACTATTTACCACAAAATACTCTTTTATAAGTGATTAACCATGACGTGTGTGGTACTGTGGTTTCTGGAGGTACTGGAGGAGACAGGAGAGAAGAGAGGAAGGCATTGTGACAGTGTTATTGTCGTATAACACTTGTCACACAACCATCAGCTGACAAGATATGTGTCAAGTTCACTCACTCAGACCAAAACAGCATCCGCTGGGTGACTCCCAACTCGAGCTCAATCTCTAGCTCCTCTCCTCCCTCCTCTTCTCTACGTAGTGTTGGCCGAAGCCACCACCCCGGGAGGCGGGTCACAAACCCTAGGCTAACACCCAGTACCCATTCACTGCTGGGTGGACAAGGGCTTGGGGCATTTTCAGGATATTTTTTTGGGGAAAAAGTTAGTCTTATAAGCTGTAAAATACGGTAGGTACACAGCCCTCAAGTTAACCTCCAGGGCCTACCATCCCACCCCTGGAGGTCACTGCCTAACGGCGCTGTAGACACACACACACACACACACACACACACACACACACACACACACACACACACACACACACACACACACACACACACACACACACACACACACACACACACACACACACACACACACACAAAAAAAAAACGGACTAAATAAGCATTTTTACAGTGTTTTCAATACCCGAGTTTCGTGATCCGCGAGTTTCGCGCTATGCCTCCGGAAGAAAGCAAGCGCGAAACTCGGGAGGGTAGTGTACAGTAAAACCTCGTATTCGGACTCTCATTATTCGGACTTTGACATTATTCGGACCTTCTCCTTTTTTTTTTCTTTTTTTTGGGTCGAAATTTCCTAGCTATATACACTACCCTCCCGAGTTTCACGCTATGTGAGTTTCGCGATCCTCGAGTTTCGCGCCGAGTCCTAAATTCTTATCCCGACTTTCGCGCATTATATCCCCGAGTGTCGCGTTTTTTTTTTTTTGTGTGTGTGTGTGTGTGTGTGTGTGTGCCTACAGCGCCGTTTGGCAGTGACCTCCAGGAGTGGGATGATAGCCCGAGGTGGCGCAGACAGAATTTCTATAGTGACGCCTGTGATTAGAGGCTCATGCCGCCCCCTGTGTCCGGGCCGATGCACTTGCAATCGAAGGTAGAGTTAATGGGCAGCGTGTGGGTGTTCTTAGGCCACTCAACGGTGTAGAGAAAGATTTTAAGTGGATTTTACAGCCCTCATCAAGGATCGAACTCGGATCACCGAGAACGCCACTCGGAGACTTCTTTTTCTTATGACCCTTTCTGCTTAGTATCACTTTGTAGGTCGTCTGTCAAGCTCGTGCTCGAGCTTGACATATATCTTGACGCTAACCACTCTGCTACCGCCTCCCGACGTACGGGACACGTCTTCCTTCCTTCCTGCTTAGTATAGTATTATAATAGGCTTAGTATAGCTTGTAGTTTTGCTTAGTTTTTTTTCCATTTGTTTGTGTTTTTCTCTACAGAAGCAGCTGGTGTCGCATAAGATAGGTAACACCTCGAAATAAGTAGCACCTTACCTTATTATTTACCACAAAATACTCCTTTATAAGTGATTAACCATGACGTGTGTGGTACTGTGGTTTCTGGAGGTATTGGAGGAGACAGGAGAGAAGAGAGGAAGGCATTGTGACAGTGTTATTGTCGTATAACACTTGTCACACAACCATCAGCTGACAAGATATGTGTCAAGCTCACTCACTCAGACCAAAACAGCATCCGCTGGGTGACTCCCAACTCAAGCTCAATCTCAAGCTCCTCTCCTCTACGTAGTGTTGGCCGAAGCCACCACCCCGGGAGGCGGGTCACAAACCCTAGGCTAACACCCAGTACCCATTCACTGCTGGGTGGACAGGGGCTTGGGGCATTTTCAGGATATTTTTTTTGGGGAAAAGTGAGTCTTATAAGCTGTAAAATACGGTAGGTACCCAGCCCTCAAGTTAACCTCCAGGGCCTACCATCCCACCCCTGGAGGTCACTGCATAACGGTGCTGTAGACACACACACACACACACACAAAAAAAAAAAAAAAAAAAAAAACCAGACTAAATAAGCATTTTTACAGTGTTTTTAATACCAGAGTTTCGCGATCCGCGAGTTTCGCGCTATGCCTCCGGAAGAAAGCAAGCGCGAAACTCGGGAGGGTAGTATACACCTAGAATTTTTTATAATTTTTTTATAATTTTATTTTATATACATATCCCCCCATATATAATCCCCCCATTATTCGGATCCTTGCATTACTCGGACCACTCCTTGGCCCAATTAGTCCGAATATGAGAGGTTTTACTGTACCTGTTTATCATAGTCTTTGTTTTTTGTCATGTGATTTTCAGTACCAGATGGTGTCTGCAGGGAATGTAGTCTTATTGGAAAACATGACCCACCTGTAGCTACCCACAAACCCTGATTATGATTACTATTCTCAATATCGTGCTGTAGTGTGGTTTATTATATAACTTATGTTGAAATATAGAAAATTAACCAAATATGTAATGCCAAGTGTAGTGAGGTGAGTAAATTATTTTATTCTGCAGTGAGTCTGGTGCTAGGAGTACCCACGGTGCGGCGGCAGGTGCAGAGCTACCTCATGACTACACTGGCTAACCTCATCACTTCCATGACGCCTGTCGAAATGAAGGAGTGCCTCATCGTTGTCTTCGTAGCGGAGGTAAAGATAAGGACAGGAGGATGAGGAGCAGATGTTCAACAATATACATTCTTAGGCTATCCTATACAAAAAAGCTCTACTGGAAATTTCACATATCATCTCTTGCTAAGTCAGCTTCATTGATGTTAGGTGTATCGTGGTGTCTGCATCCAAATTTTTGTTTATCCCATCTGCTTGCTCTGTACAGGGGCCCTATCCGCCCATGTATATTATGCCTCTCATGTTTGGGGGGGATCCGCTCATACAGCTCTCCTAAACTAGGTGGAGTCAAAACCTATTCATCTCATCAACTCCCTTCCTCTAAGTGAGTGTCTTCAATTTTTCAATCACCGCTGCAATGTTGCCTCTCTTGGCAACTTCTACCACTATTTTCATGCTTTCTGCTCTTTTGAACTTGTTAACTGCATGCCTCCCCTACTCCCGTAGCCTCGCTGCACAAAACGTAGGTCATTGCAACTTACTGCAATTCCCCTCCCGACGCCTCAATTCTGACTAACTATCTTTCATGCACCATATCGCAGCAAAATTTGTTCCAAGACTCTTCATTCATGACCAGAAAGGAAACCGTCTGTAGGTTAAACATGAAATGCTCTAATGTGCCAATACTGACTCTGATTTGATGATAAATATGGCAACCAAAGATGAGACCTAGGTCTACGGTTACGACCATGAGACAAAGGTACACACAACCCTCGTTTTCCCGGACCTCCATTTCCCGAATATCGGATTTGCCGGTCAAAATTCAAGGTCCGGGGATATGTCAGAGTCCCGGACAAATGCCTGGTCCAGTCCGTAAATCGACAAAGTTGTCCGGCGGTCCGAGCGCCTCCTGTCACCCGTGGTCAGTGTCCGCGCCTCCCGCCAGGTGGCAGCATGCTCAGCGGTCGTATTGTTTACATTTGGGCACAAGACACTCACGGTTCACCTGCACCGCCTCCCGTCAGTCCCCTGACCCCCACTACCCCTGGTGCAGGAACGTCTGTGAGCTATTGAACACTTTCTGCTGCAGTGTCCGCGCTTCCACTCCTACCATGTAGTGCTATGCTCTCAACTCCTCACCCTGAACGTCGCTACCTTTGACCTGCCCACCCTGCTGGCGGGGGCTGGCCTCCCGCCATGTGGCAGCATGCACAGCGGTCGTATTGTTTACATTTGGGCACACGACACTCACGGTTCACCTGCACCACCTGACCGCCTCTGTCAGTCCCCTGACCCCCACTGCCCCTGGTGTAGGAACGTCTCTGAGACTATTGAACACTTTCTGCTGCAGTGTCCGCGCTTCCACTCCCACCGTGTAGTGCTACAGTCTCAACTCCTCACCCTGAACGTTGCCACCTGTGACCTGCCCACCCTGCTGGCGGGGGCTGGCGTCCACCCCTCCCGGCAACACGCTGTCATCCGCCTCACCTGTATCTTCCTGAGGAAGACAGGTCAACTACAGCGCCTGTGATAGCATCATAGGACATCACCAGGGTTCATAGGGTTCCCCAAGGGATCCTCGCAGCCCTATAAACAATAACAAAGTGACGTAAAAGTCTGCGGCGGGGTAGTTTATATTGGCGGTTGCCGGACAGTAAATACTAGAGAAGGATAAACGTCTGGGGGTGGGTAATGGCCTCGGACTGTTGCAATTCCCGGACCAGTGCTCCCCCCTATTAGTCCGGGAAAACGAGGGTTGTGTGTACATAAATCTTCATCATGATAATCTTTGTTCAACATCCTTGTTTTCCCAACTTCACACTGGGGTTGGATGAGCAATGGCTCTTCTCCATTCCCTCTTGTCCTTTACGATGACCTCTGAAATGCCTTGTCCTTCCATATCTTTCTGCACACAGCTTCTCTAGGTTTTCTTAGGTCCTCCTTGTGGCCAATGTCCCTCCACCTCCATTTCTTAGGTCATTATCACACAACTATCTTCATCCTTTCTTTTTACTTGACCAACCCACCTCAGCCTCATCTGTCTCAGCTGTACACAGAGATCCACCATTCCATAGCCCCTCGCAACCTATTCACTTAGGATTTGATCTTCCCAACTTCAGTCATGTACCTTGATATTCTGTAGTCAGTTTTCTTTTCCACACTTATCAGTTTCTCTCTCAGTGCCCATGTTTCTGCGATGTTAAGTCAGAACAGGTCTAATACAGGCTTAAATACACTTTACTTCTGTACCTCAATGGTATGTTCTTGTTTATGAAGAAACTTTGTTTTTTTCCATTTTAAAATGGAAGGAACATGTGTGGAAAGTCGAAGTCATCTCAATGGAAAAGGGCAGTGTCTCCAGGGTCAAAGATAGCATGTCAATCACGAAGCAATGTGAAGGTCTTGTTGACTGTCCTCCTTAACCACCGAGGCATAACTCATCATGACAATGCTGTTCAAAGACAAACTGTCTACAGTGAGTACTACTTGACTATTTTCTGCCGCTCACAAGATAGTGTTGGATATAAAGGCCACAGCTCTGGCAGAGTGGTAACTGGTTGATCCATCATGACAATACTCCAATACTCTGGTCCACGCATTGCACCTCATTCAGAATTTTCTAGTAGAGCACAGCATTGTACAGGTGCGGCAGTACCCCTACTATCCAAACATGGCTCTGCGACTTTTGGCTCTTTCCCAGACTCAAGATGACACTCAATGGGACAGAATTTCAACACACAAAAGAGATCAAGGCCAATGCAAAGAAGCACTTGATGGGTATTCTAAAAATGTACTTTGAAAATGCTTACAACATTTGATGCACTGCTGGGAGAAGTGTGTCAACTCAGAAGGGTCCTTTTTCGAAGGAGACTAGTTTATGAACTAAACAGGTGATTTTATTTTTCTGGCCTAAAGCTGGATAATTTTTTTTATCAGACCTCATATGTATGGTCTCTGAAGCTCTAATAGTTTAATTTTCTCTACTAAATATAAGGCACCACAATAAACAAATATTTTGGTTGTCATATTCTGACCCCTTTAGATCACATTTAGTACTCTCTCCTCTGAATCTTTTTCTGTCATTTAGGTTCAAACTGTTTGTTCCATATTGAAAATAATTATTGCTGATGGTTGGGTATCATATACTCCTTCCTGTCCTCTCCTTTCTACCCTCCAATTTCTATGTATTTTAAGGTTTGATTGCTCTTCCATATCTTTGCTCAAGTTTTCTGTTATACATGTAATGAGGCGGAATCTTGCTGCTCTCTAATTCCTTCAGAGAACAGATCCGAGAAAGAGCTACCCTCTCACTCACCCGTCACGGGCAGGGCTCGCTCTTCTACACGCCTCACCCAGAAAAACCCCACCCGTCACACTCTCCCGGTTAAACCCACCCCTTACCCAATTCCTGCCAGGTCACAAGGAAACATCAAATTCCTTTTGCCCTACTTTACTAACACAAACCAAAAAATGATACTTCTCTCCAAAAACCACAGTACCACAATAACCCATACACGTCCTACAACCACTCCTCTCGGCCTACACCACCACACACCACTGCACACTAGGCCACACTGACCCAATGGCTTACACCACCACACACCACTGCACACTAGGCCACACTGACCCAATGGCTTACACCACTACACACCACTGCACACTAGGCCACACTGACTCAATGGCTTACACCACTACACACCACTGCGCACTAGGCCACACTGACCCAATGGCTTACACCACCACACACTACTGCACACTAGGCCACACTGACCCAATGGCTTACACCACTACACACCACTGCACACTAGGCCACACTGACCCAATGGCTTACACCACTACACCACACACAGCTTCTCCACCTACGCGTCCCTCTCTCACCACCTTCCGCTTTTCCCTGCTCGGCTGACACACCCACACACATCCCAGGCCACGCTGCACAGTCCCACAGTGCAGACGAGGCAGCCAGGGATCCTTCAAAGGGCGTTGTGGACAAGACAAAAGACCTGGCAGCCCAGCTGCCAGGCCCACCGGCAGTCCTGCCCTCCTTCCTCCTCCACGGTTCGCCTCTCTCTCCCCGGCACACAAAGACTCCCGCGTATCTCCACCCTGCGCCCACACTCTCCTGCCAGGTTTTCCCGCGCACATCCGGGTCTCTCACCGCGAAGTTTAAACAGTAATTTGCACTTTTTACATACATTACCTAACTATTTCCTTTATCTTTTTCGTTGATGCACTCCTTAACCTTTAAATTGTGGCGATCGATAATTTGATTAGGTGCCTCTGCTCCTGTGATTCTGTGATTGCAAATAAAATCTCACCTTTTAGCGCCAGATAATTTGAAATTTCGTGGCGGATTTTATCTCACTCATATTCTGGTGGTAGCGGGCAACACACTCCATACATAAGAACATAAGAAAATAAGGAAGCTACAAGAGGCCGTGAAACGAGACAGGAACTACACGAGGTAGTTCCTGTAAGAGAACGAGAGCCTCAGAGAGATGACACTTGCCCTCAGTCCCGTTCTTGATAGAATGGAGGATATATCTGGCAGCTCTCATGACTTGCCGGGTGGAATGCCCTCACCCGACACGCTGGATGGGAGGGCATCAGAGTGTCTCCACCCAGATTCTCAATATTTTCTTTCTAATTTTGATGAAGAAGGAATCAGTAGTGATAGCTTGCATGACTCTGATGACGATATCAGTAGTGACATGTTGTCGCAGGTCAGACTCGCCTGCCCGGAGCTCCCGTGCAAGTCCTTGCCTGTACCCCTCCTGCCACCCGGCGAGTCCTTGCCTGTACCCCTCCTGCCACCCGGCGAGTCCTTGCCTGTACCCCTCCTGCCACCCGGCGAGTCCTTGCCTGTACCCCTCCTGCCACCCGGCGAGTCCTTGCCTGTACCCCTCCTGCCACCCGGCAAGTCCTTGCCTGTACCCCTCCTGCCACCCGGCGAGTCGAAGAGTGGGAAAATATCTAATGATTTCCAAGGGCACAACAAAAATGGGTAACACAAAGCCCGCTTAGTTGCCAGTCCCTATAAAGAAGACAGTAAGAGAATAAAATAAAAACAGAGAGGTAGGCCAATTTAGTTCGGGAGATGTCTTGTTACTCTTCTTTTGAAAAGATTTAAGTCATAGGAAAGTGGAAAAATAGAAACAGGAAGAGAGTTCCAGAGTTTACCAGTGAAAGGGATGAAAGAGTAAAGATACTGATTAACTCTTGCATTAGGAAGATGGATAGGGATGAGAATGAGTAGAAAGTCTTGTGCAGCGAGGCCGCGGGAGTGGGGGAGGCATGTAGTTAGCAAGTTCAGAAGAGCAGTGAGCATGAAAATAACGGTAGAAGAGAGCAAGAGAAGCAACATTGCGGCGGTGATTTAAAGATTGAAGACAGTCAGTCAGAGGAGAGTAGTTGATGAGACGAAAAGCCTTTGACTCAACCCTGTTTAGGAGAGCTGTATGAGTGGATCCTCCCCAAACATGTCAGACATACTCCATACATGGGCGGATAAGGCCCCTGTAGAGAGCAAGCAATTGGGAGGGAGAAAAAAAAGGACGCAGACGCCACAGCACACCTAACTTCTTAGAAGCTGTTTTAGCAAGAGATGAGATGCGAGATTTCCAGTTCAGATTTTTAGTAAAGGATAGTCCTAGAATGTTCATTGAAGAAGAAGGAGACAGTTGAGTGTCATTGAAGAAGAGGGGATAGTTATCTGATAGATTTTGTCGAGTAGATAGGTGAAGAAATTGGGTTTTTGAGGCATTGAACAAAACAAGGTTTGCTTTGCCCCAATCAGAAATTATAGAAAGATCAGAAGTTAGGCGCTCGGTGGCATCTCTCCGTGAATCACTTAGTTCCTGTTGAGTTGGACGTCTAATAAACGATGTTGAAAAATGCAGGGTAGAATCATCAGCGTAGGAGTGGATAGGGCTTTGAGTTAGACTTAGAAGATCATTAATGAATAATAGAAAGAGAGTGGGTGATAGGACAGAACCCTGGGGAACACCACTATTGATAGATTTAGGAGAAGAACAATGTCCGTCTACAGTAGCTGCAATAGAACGGTTTGAAAGGAAAGTTAAGATGAAGGTACAGAGAGAAGGATAGAAACCGAATGAGGGTAGTTTGGAAATTAAAGATTTGTACCAGACTCTATCAAAAGCTTTTGATATGTCAAGGGCAACAGCAAAAGTTTCACCGAAACCCTTAAGGAGGATGACCAAGATTCAGTTAGGAAAGCTAGAAGATCACCAGTAGATCGCCCTATACGGAAACCGTACTGACGATCAGATAGAAGATTGTGAGCAGATAGATGCTTAAGAATCTTCTTATTAAGTATAGATTCAAAAACTTTAGAAAGGCAGGAAGTAAAAGCTATAGGACGGTAGTTTGAAGGATTAGAACGGTCACCCTTCTTAGGAACAGGTTGGATGTGAGCAAACTTCCAGCAAGAAGGAAAGGTGGAAGTAGATAGACAAAGACGGAAAAGTTTGACCAGGCAAGGTGCAAGCACAGATGCACAGTTTTTGAGAACAATAGGAGGGACTCCGTCAGGACCGTAAGCCTTCCGAGGATCTAGGCCAGAAAGGGCAAAGAAAACATCATTCCGAAGGATCTTAATGACAGGCATAATATAGTCAGAGGGTGGAGGAGAAGGAGAAACAAGCCCTTCATCAGCCAGAGGGGAATTTTTAGCAAATGTTTGAGCGAAGAGTTCAGCTTTAGAAGTAGATGAGACAGCTGTGGAGCCATCTGGGTGAAGCATAGGAGGGAAAGATGAAGAAGAAAAATTGTTAGAGATGTTATTAGCTAGATGCCAGAAGTCACGAGAGGAATTTGAATCAGAAAGATTTTGACATTTTCTATGAATGAAAGAGTTTTTGGTAAGTTGAAGTAAAGATTTGGCATGATTGCAGGCAGAAATATAAAAGGCATGAGTTTCAGGAGATGGATGCTTACGGTACCGTTTGTGAGCCACATCTCTATCTCGGACAGCATGAGAACAAGCAGAGTTAAACTAAGGTTGACTGGCTTTAGGATTAGAGAAAGTATGTGGAATGTACGCCTCCATGCCAGAGACTATGACCTCAGTTATGCGCTCTGCACAAAGAGATGGGTCTATGACATGGAAGCAGTAATCATTCCATGGAAAATCAGAGTAGTACTGCCTTAGGTTTTCCCACTTAGCTGAGTTGAAGTGCCAGAAGCACCTCCGCTTAGGTGGGTCCCGAGACGGTACCAGAGCGATAGGACAGGTTCCAGAAATAAGATTGTGATCGGAGGAACCCAACGGAGAGAATAGTTTCACAGAGTAAGCTGTTGTGCTGCAATACCTCACATTCTATTCATATAGTATCAAGAGATACTTTTATAATGTATGTAATTCAATTTCTATATTCTGTTTATGAAATATCTACATTTTCCCACACTTGAAAAATTTCTGGATAATTTCTGGATTATGAGGCAGCCGCATTTTAAGGGGTAACATATCATAGTACATTTTTTCTTCATGCTTGATTTTTTCCCTATCTTTAATCTGTCTATCTCTTCTTGCTTGAGCTTCCATAATTCTTCTTAGTACAGTCAACCGTCGATTTAACGGACTAAAAGGGGGGAAAGGTTAAAGTTAAAGCCGATTGTCCGTTAGAGCGAAGGTATTTTCCCAAGGGTGTCAAAATATAGGAAAAACACAGGAAAAATTGTGATATAAATGAGAAATAATCACAAACACAACCAGACCGTGTAGCTATCTTGGGAGGTAAACAGTGACTGGCGCTACATTCTGGATCTGGTACGGTCCTACACGCAGTGAAATAAATGAGAAATAATCACAAACACAACCAGACCGTGTAGCTATGTTGGGATGTAAACAGTGACTGGCGCTACATCAGGGATTGGCACACTCACCCACGACTGTTCGGGACTGGTATTATGAGAGGTAGTAAGTATCCAGGCTCGCTCATTACTGCTTGGTATGCTATGAAATATCATTATTCTAGGTGAATGTAGACATACAATCAAATTTGCCACCAGACTGGCAAAGCAGGAGATATATGTCAAGCTCAAGCTCGAGTTTGACAGACCTACAAAGCGATCCTAAGCATAGGAGGTCACAAGAAGAAGAAGAACAACAAGCCAGACAGGCCTTGGGTATCAAAGGTATTGCTTATTATCATGACTATTGTTCATTATTATATATATTTTATGGTTGTGATGAGTTGTTCTATACACGTGTCACTATTTAGGTTAGTGTAGCACTGTGTGTCATCTTTAATAAGGGTGATTTAAGGTGTTGAGGTGACGGCGAGACAGTCTTGCAGCGGCCACGCCATAACACTAATAATCACTCTTTTAAACAATACACACCTTCTTCCACTAAATCACTAGCAACACAGGCTCCTCCCTTATATATCTTAATATCTGATACATCAAAACTCCTTAAAACCCAAGTATTCCAAAATAAAATGAGAAAATGATAAATTATGTTGAGTTGACAATTCGAGCGGCGATAAGTGGTCTGGCATGCCATTCTTGCCCGCAAATTTGTCACGCAAATGAAGTCCGTTAAATCTGAAGTCCGTTAAACCGAGGTCCGTTAAATCAAGGGTCGACTGTACATCATTTCTGTGATTGTTTATTAAGCATTGATAATATTTTGGCATTGCTTTCCTTACTCTTGTTTTCATGGTAGAGAAGCCTATTTCGGTTCACAGTTTTTTTTTATAGTACATATCTTGGGCCTCCTAATATCTGTATGTAGATATATTCAGTGATCTGGAACTCTCCTATATCTTTTTTAATTATATTTATTGAACATGCACCATTATAGTAAAGATACCAGCACGATGGTTTTCCAGTATGTTTTCTAATTAGTACTTTGGAGAAACTTTTTGCCATTACACTATGTATTAGGTTGGCCATGTTTCTTTTCTTTTCTATGAAAAGAAAAAAAACATGGCCAACCATGAAGTATCAATTCCTTTTGTTTCGTGAAGGAATTTATATTATTTACTGTTAGTCCCAAACATTTAAAAATTTTATTTATATTTTTTATTGCCAACACAGTGAATTGATAGAAAATATTTTGTATAACATTATTAATTTCACATATCTCTTGCAGTGGGACATTGATTATGTACGCCAAGTTGCCTTACAAATCGAAAAAAAGTAAGTAGCTTTTGTATTGTTATTGAAATCCATCAGTATGATTATAGGGTATCATTCAAATTTGAATTATCAGTATAATCATTTAATGGTATGTCAATAAGTTTTTAACCTATCCAGCTTCCTAATGACTCAGCACTAACTACCTGTCTACTGAGACCATTCCATTCATTCACCACCCTATTTGTGAACCAGTTTTTCCCTATTTCCTTTCTAAATCTACGCTTTTCCAGCTTGAATCCGTTACTTCTTGTTCTACCCTGGTTAAAAGCCGTAAGAACTTTTCCTACCTCTCCTTTATTAAATCCCTTTATCCACTTAAAAACTTCTATCAGATCGCCCCTTACTCTGCGTCTCTCGAGTGAGTGTAATTTGAATAACTTCAATCTCCTCTCATAACTTAAGTTACGCATCCCTTGTATCATTCTGGTCATCCTTCTCTGCACTGTTTCTAACAAGGTTATATCCATCCTGTAATATGGAGACCAAAACTGAACCTCATAGTCTAGGTGAGGCCTGACTAGAGCCAGATAAAGCTTTATAATAACTTCCGCACTTCTACTTTTAACACTTCTGGTAATGAACCCTAACACTCTATTAGCTCTATTTCTAGCCTCAATACATTGTTTCCTAGGTCGGAGGTCTGGGCTCACCCTCACTCCAAGATCTTTTTCACCTTCTGATCTTTTCAGCGATACATTGCGTATGGTGTATCTATTACAGGTTGAAGTTCCCAAACTTGGCATCCCAAGACTCGGCAACACCCAAAACTTGGCTATGGTTCCAGATTTTCCAAAACACGGCAGAACACCCAAAACCAGGCGTTTTGGGTGTTCGGCGTAGGTAAAAAACCTAGTCGGTCGGCCGCTAGGTGCCACCACACTAGGCCGCTTAGTTTCTCCCGCCGATTTGTTTGTTGTTATTGTTCAGTGGTGTTGTGACTGTAGAGTTGTGTACACTGTTATTTTGTGTACTTCTACAGGTCTGTTATTGGTATTATGGCTCCCAAACGTCCAGGAACACCTACTGGTGGAAGTGAAAAGAAAAGGAAGAACAATGTGTTAACTATTTCTGAGAAAATTGACTTTTTTCCCCCTTAATATATCTACGTTCTAAAAGTCGGAAAATTCCATTACTCGGCTCGGCGCTGGTCCCGAGGTTGCCGATTTTGGGAACTTCAACCTGTACCAGGGTTTTTTCTACCAACATTCATAACGCTGCACTTATCAATATTAAATTCCATCTGCCAACTGACTGCCCACTCATTAAGTTTATCTAAGTCTCCCTGCAATATGTTTACATCAGACTGTGATCCAATAATCCTACCTACCTTAGTATCATCAGCAAACTTGCTGATATCACTGCTAATCCCACTATCCAAGTCGTTGATGTAAATCAAAAATAGTAATGGACCCAAAACAGACCCTTGTGGAACTCCACTTGTCACCATTCCCCATTCAGATTTAGAACCATTAATTGTAACCCTTTGTTGCCTATTACTTAGCCAAGCTCTGATCCAACGAAGAACCTTCCCATCTATTCCATGAGCCTTAACCTTATTTAAGAGTCGCTCGTGTGGTACTTTGTCAAATGCCTTACTTAAGTCCAGATATATTATATCATAATCCTTATCATTATCTGCCGTCTCATAAACTTTCCTATAAAAACTCAATAAATTGGTGAGACATGACCTACCCTTGGTGAATCCATGTTGTGAATTATTGATCAAACTATGTTTATCTAAGTGCTCTCTAATGTTTTTTGCAATAATAGATTCCAATAATTTACCTACCACTGACGTTAGACTTACGGGTCGATAATTTGACTTTAGTCCTCTGTCTCCCTTCTTAAATATGGGAACAACATTTCCTTTCCTCCACAATAATGGCACATCGCCTATCTCAACCGATTTCCTAAAAATGTGCACTAACGACTCACTAATAACCTCCTTGCATTCCTTTAATACCCTGGGATACACCTCATCTGGTCCTGGCGATTTAAAATTCTTCATTTTATCTATACCCTCTTCCACCATTTCCCTAGTTATCTCAATATCTTTGAGTTTCTCCTGATCGCTTCTTTTGAACATCTGTTCACTATCACGTATCGTCTGTTATCCTCCTCAGTAAAAAGGCTTAAGAAATAATCATTTAGACTTTTACACATATCCTCATCCGTATTTAAGACCTCACCCTGTCCTGACCTTAACGGCCCGACTAATTCCCTTGTCTTGGTTTTATATACCTGATAGAACCCCTTTGGGTCATTTTTCGCCTGTCCTGCTACTTTAATCTCATAATTGTTCTTAGCTACTCAGCTACTTAGTTCATTTCTTCACTGTCCGTGCCATCACGTTATATTGTTCTTTGCTCACCAATCCTGCCTTTAACCTTAAATACATGTTTCTTTTTACTCCAATGTTGTGTTTTAAATTAGTGGTCATCTATTTTGGATCACTCTTTCTAGATCTTATTTCCCTATAAGTAATATTTTTTTTCTGTCCGTCAATTATATTCCTTACAAATAAGATATAATCCTCCTCAGCCCCGACCTCACTTCCATGTCTAACCGCTCTAATTACCTCCTCCGCCCCGACCTCACTTCCATATCTAACTGCTCTAATTACCTCCTCCGCCCCGACCTCACTTCCATGTCTAACCGCTCTAATTACCTCCTCAGCCCCGACCTCACTTCCATGTCTAACTGCTCTAATTACCTCCAGGTGACTTCCTAATCCTTCATAATTGGCCTTTCCAGCTGTCATCGCCCTGTCCTTACCCTGGGAAAATTTCTTCCCCTCCATCCCACACCTCGTATTAATAACCTCCAGGTGTCTTCTTAATCCTGCATAATTGGCCTTTTTGAGATTAGGTATTCTTTGTTTATTGCCACTTAATTTACCAACTTCCCATTTTAAGCTAAATCTGCTCTCATAATGGCAGAGCTGGGCACGCAAATTTTTTTCCTTAGTCAGCAAAGCGCAAAGCGCAAATTTTCGCGATCGAGTCCGCAAAGCGCAAAAGCGTAAAATTCTCGAAAAAAGGCGGAGCGCAAGCGCAAAAGCGCAAATTTCTAGCGCAAAAAAACAACTAGACCGCAAATAAAAAAAATTAAAGCGCAAACATAAAAGTTAAAGCGCAAACCTCATTTTGTAGTCTGCAAACTGAAAAATTCTATGTTAAATTAATATAAAGTGTATAAATGATTAAAACATTGAATGTTTACAGTATTTGAAGCATTTATTGAACACAAGTTTATATAAAAAATAAGATAATACTGTCAAAACAACACAAAATAGTTGAAAAGCTCATCCATTCATCCGTAGGACAATCTGACATGCTTACCAGATGAATCCGTTAGTTAGAGACTAATAGAGAGGAGTGGTGGAGCGAGCAACACACACACACACCACTGACAGAGGCTACGAAGGCACTGGCTCGCACTGCTTGCAGCTCTCTGTGCCACACTCGACCATGGCATGAGCTTGCTCTTTTCTGCAACATTTTTTAAATAAAAAGTAAACTTAAATATAAATGCTATATGTGACGTATCTTTTATTTTTTTTATTTTACGTCATTTGAGTTTCTCGGCAAAGTTTTTCTGCTAAGTTTGCGCATTTGCAGACTTATAAAATATCGAGAGTGCAAACTCCAAAAGCGCAAATTTTCGGCGTTTTGCGCAAAGCGCAAATATTTTATATGGAGCGCAAATTGCGCTTTTGCACATTTGCGCTTTCGTTTGCGCTCCGCCCAGCTCTGCATAATGGTCGCTATTATCTAACTTGCCACCGACCTCCACATCTGTAACTAAATCGTCTCTATTTGTCAGCAATAGATCTAGAATATTATCTCTAGTAGGCTCCTTGATTGCTTGATTTAGGAAGTTATCCTGGATTATATTTAACAATTCATCTGTGTCGCTATCACTTATGATTAAATCCCAGTCTATATTCCTAAGATTAAAATCTCCCACCACACATAGTCTCTCTCTCTCTCTCTCTCTCTCTTCTCTCTCTCTCTCTCTCTCTCTCTCTCTCTCTCCTCTCTCTCTCTCTCTCTCTCTCTCTCCTCTCTCTCTCTCTCTCTCTCTCTCTCTCTCTCTCTCTCTCCTCTCTCTCTCTCTCTCTCTCTCTCTCCTCTCCTCTCTCTCCTCTCTCTCTCTCTCTCTCTCTCTCTCTCTCTCCTCTCTCTCTCTCTCTCTCTCTCTCTCTCTCTCTCTCTCTCTCTCTCTCTCTCTCTCTCTCTCTCTTCCTCCTTTCTTCCTTCTCTCTCTCTCTCTTCCTCCTTTCTTCCTCCTGACTATAAGGTTGTAGTGGTGGTTATCATTGCGGGAAGAGGAGGCTTCCACTTGTGATGTCACCGAGCCGTGCTGCGTCGTCTGCAAGCCTTGAGGAGCGTTTTGAGAGCTCGGGAAATTTGCAGATTTTGATTGCGGATTATTTAAAAACGGCTGACTGGATGCAAAAAGTGACAACATATTGTTGATATACTCGCTAATGGCTATAATTTGATTGCGTTAAATCAGGAATGATGAAATGGTCTGGACGACTACTTTAACCTTATTTAAGAGTCTCTCATGTGGTACTTTGTTGAATGCCTTACTAAAGTCCAGTTATACAATATCATAATCCTCATCATTATCTGCTGCCTCATAAACTTTCCTATAAAAACTCAATAAATTGGTGAGACATGATCTACCCTTGGTGAGCCCATGTTGTGAATAATTTACCAAATTATGCTTTTCTAAATGTTCTCTTAACATTTTTTGCTATAACAGATTCAAATAATTTACCTACCACTGAAGTCAGACTTACAGATCGATAGTTTGACATTAATCCTCTATCACCCTTCTTGAAAATGGGGACTACATCACCTCTCCTCCACATCAATGGCACTTCTCTTAAATCAACCGATTTCCAAAAAATATGCACTAACGACACACGAACAACCTTTTTGCATTCTTTTAATACCCTGGAATAAACTTCATCTGGTCCTGGTGACTTAAACTTCATTCTATCAATACCCTCTTTCACCATTTCAGTACCAGTACTGGTACCAGGAACATTAACAGTTCTCTCCTTCTGAATATTGCGAGGTCCAGAAGGTTGAGAATTGCAGGTCTTTGGTATCTTGGTATCAGAAACCAGACCTGCACCGCTGGACATGGTATAGTAATGCTGGAGGGGTAGCCAAGGATATTGACCACATCCTCGTTAGTACTCGGAGGATCCTCCAGAACTGCAGGGTTTCCCGGGGTGCTGTGTTCTATGCAACTGATCACAGACTTGTTGTTGCTACACTTAAGCTTCATGTTAAGTCCAGAAGAATGTCAAGAGGTAACCATACTGTGTTTCATCTTGAGAAGCTGAAGGACTTGACATGTGCCCATGAGTATGCAGTGGCAGTCTCAAATCGGTTTAATGTGCTCGGTGCCCTCGAGGACACTAGCACTGTGGGATACCTTCAAACGTGAAACTCTCCAGGCTGCCAAAGAGTGCATTGGGGAGCGCCCGAGTTCAAAGCGTAGTTTTGTCTTGACGGAGGCGCTGGAGAATATCAAGGAGAGTCGTGCTGCCAGGGTTGCTGGGAACCAGGACCAGCACAGGGCTCTGTTATGCAGGACTAGAACTCTCCTGGGGAGAGACAAGGAGAGGTATGTCAGGAGTCTCGCTGAGGATGTCGAGGGCCATTTGAACGCTAATGACCTCCGACCCACCAACCGAGCCCTGAAGAAGCTCCATACCAAGTCTCCATCTCGGGCAAGTGCTATCCGAGCAGTAGATGGGCGCCTCATGTCGGACATGGATGGGCAGATGGCTCGTTGGGCTGAGTATTTTGGGCAGTTGTTCATGGAGGACCCAACAATAGAGCAGCTTCACACCACTGAATTACGGGCAGTGGATGCTGATCCTCCCATTGATGAAACCGCACCCTCTCTTGAAGTCAGACAGGCTGTAGCAAAGTTGAGGGGTAGAAAGGCAGCTGGTGTTTGTTATATCAGTACGGAGCTCTTCAGATCCTGGGGTAAGGCCATGATCCGCGGGTTGCATGCTGTCCTGACTGCCGTGTGGCAATCAGGTACCATTCCTCCTGACTGGAAAAGGGGGCTGGACATCCCTATCTAGAAAGGGAAAGGGGACCATCAGGACTGCAACAATTACCACAATATTACACTGTTCAGCGTGCCAGGCAAGGTGTTTGCCCATCTATTGCTGACACGGATCCGAAGTCATCTGCTGAAGCATCAGAGACCTCAGCAGTCTGGGTTCATGCCTGGTAAGTCAACAACGGACCGTATCCTAGTGCTTCGTGTCCTGGTGGAACGCCGACGTGAGTTTCGACAGGGGATGCTTGCAACCTACGATGATCTCAAGAAAACGTTTGACTCAGTGTATCGCGAGTCACTCTGGGATCTTCTGCGACTTTGCGTGATTCCTGCAAGGACTATTGGTTTGATGACTGGCCCACACTCTGGGACTGAGAGTGCTGTGAAATGTGGGGGAGGTGTATCCAGCATTTTTCTTCTGAATTTGGGAGTGAGGCAAGGGTGGGTCCTTGCCCCATCACTTTTCAACACTTGAATGGACTGGACATTGGGCAAAGTTGTAGATCAAAGTGATTGTGGAGCATCCCTCGGCAATATCAAGATCACTGATCTTGTTTTTGCCGATGATGCAGTAATCTCTGCTGAGTTGCTGAAGGTCCTGGTGATGGCTCTCGAGGCGCTGCATGAGGAGGCAAAGATTTTGGGACTTGAGGTCTCCTGGCTTAAGACCAAGGTCCAGGTGTTTGGAGGCTTACTAGATGAAACACAGTACAGTACAGTACAGTACAGTCTGATCATGCGTGCGGCGAGAACATTGAGATCTTGGAAAGTTTTACATACCTTGGTAGCGCAGTCCAGAATGACGGCGGGTCACATCAAGAAGTCTTAAGGCGGATTGGCATAGCCCATGGTGTTATGGACTCGCTCAGCATGAGTATTTGGTGTTGTCGGTACCTGTGCAGAAGAACAAAGATCCGGATCTTCAAGTCGCTTGTGATCCCCGTCCTACTCTATGGATGTGAGACATGGACACTAAATAGCGACTTGAAGAGGCGAATCGCTGCTTTTGCTAATAAGTGTCTTCACAGGATCATGGGGTATCGCTGGGATAATTACATGTCAAATCAGCGATTGCACCGTGAGACTGAATCGAGGCCTAGTACCTGCATAGTCTGTCAGCGCCAACTTCGGCTATATGGGCATGTGGCACGCTACCCTGAAACTGCGGGCTAGCTTGAGCCCGTCAGAGAGATACTTTTGAAAAAAGAGAGGAGAGTTTTCGTGTTGCTGGCGTGCGGCACGAGGACTGGCTTGTCCATCCTGACTTGGAGTGCGGTGTAGAAAGGGGCACTCGGCAGGATACACTCTCCGGATGTTTCCTGTCAAGAGCTGCTTGGTATGGAAAGGGAGCCTGCATGGGGACTCGCGTATGGTGACCTCCGGGAGTGGCATCGTAGGGTGAGCAAGGCGAAGCGCCCGCTGGCGTATGCCCCTATGATTGAGTGGGCCAATGGTGTAGTGATTACTTTAATACTTGAGTACTCAATAATCAAAGCACTTTTTTTTCTTTTACATAAGTACAGGGTGTTTCACAAATGTTGAAACAAAACGAGCAGGCACAAATCAAGGACCACAAATGATAGAGTAATGGTGATTACATTTATTGAAAGGTAAAAGGATAACATTTTAGGATCTGCAACCATTTAGCCTCAAACTTGAACCAAAAATGTCAGGAAGAGCCCTAGAGGACATGCTCCAGATGTCCGCCGTTCACTCCAAGGCATTGTTGAACGCGCCGTGCAAAGTTTTTGATAACGCGTGCACATTTCTCCTGGGTGATTGCCTGAATCTTCTCATTACATAAGAACATCAGAAAATAAGGAAGCTCCAAGATGCCGCGAGGCCTTCACGTGGTAGTTCCTGTCATCTAACACTACCTACATCCACCTTTCATCCCCATCCATGAACCTATCCAGCTCCCCTTTAAAGCTCCCCAATGACTCAGCACTAACTACCTGTCTACTGAGACCATTCCATTCATTCACCACCCTATTTGTGAACCAGTTTTTCCCTATTTCCTTTCTAAATCTACGCTTTTCAGCTTGAATCCGTTACTTCTTGTTCTACCCTGGTTAAAAGCTGTAAGAACTTTTCCTACCTCTCCTTTATTAAATCCCTTTATCCACTTAAAAACTTCTATCAGATCGCCCCTTACTCTGCATCTCTCAAGTGAGTGTAATTTTAATAACTTCAATCTCTTCTCATAACTAAAGTTACGCATCCCTTGTATCATTTTGGTCAACCTTCTCTGCACTTTTTCTAACAACACTATATCCATCCTGTAATATGGAGACCAAAAATGAACTGCATAGTCTAGGTGAGGTCTGACTAGAGCCAGATAAAGCTTTAGAATAACTTCCGCACTTCTACTTTTAACACTTCTGGTAATGAATCCTGACACCCTATTAGCTCTATTTCTGGCCTCAATACATTGTTTCCTAGGTCGGAGGTCTGGGCTCACCCTCACTCCAAGATCTTTTTCACCTTCTGATGGCTGATGGAAAGCCTCATTGATGGCTGCATGGGAAGGCAGACTGGCATTACAAACTGACTACAAAGGAGACTGGAATTATTGATAACTTGGAATACTTGTGTCCATTTGGAAAGAGTGACCATGTGGTACTAGAGTTTGAAATTGTAGAGGATATTGTTGAACCAAAAGATGAGATATATAAAAAGGGAAGATTCAATTATAAAAGAGTCAACTTAGGGTGATTACAGAAGTTCTTTAATGAATGCAATTGGAGGCCATTCCATGAAGCCAAAATGTAGAAGAGAAATGGGACTTTTTTGAGAGATGTATAATATTGGTGTTGACAAGTACTACATGTAGGTACAAAAAATAACGGGAAACATTTGGAAGAACAACTCGTTTAATAGAATATGTGAAGTAGCAATAAGAGATAGAGAGGTTGCATGGAATAGATGGAAAAGGAAGATGAATAATAGGACAAGGGACGAATACAAAAGAACTAGAAATGAATATGTAAGAATCCGCAGAGACAAAGAGAGGAATTATGAAAGAGGCATTATAGATAAATGCAAGAACGAACCCAAAT
Organism: Chionoecetes opilio; assembly: GCA_016584305.1. Classification (NCBI taxonomy): domain Eukaryota; kingdom Metazoa; phylum Arthropoda; class Malacostraca; order Decapoda; family Majidae; genus Chionoecetes; species Chionoecetes opilio. The sequence continues at coordinate 186,999 of JACEEZ010019503.1, read as the reverse complement.
TTGTATAGGTTTGTCAAAGGAAAATGTTAGCAAAAATAAGGGTAAATTTCTAGTGTTTGCCCATACCCTCCCACTTCCCTCAAACAGGTTTGGGGACCTGTGGGAATGCAGGGTTTTTGGGTGGGGAACAAATTATGCGTCGGAAACACGTAATTTAAGAGTTGTGTAGGGGGGGGTAAAATTCCCTAGATCTAGGGTAATTTCCTTATATCTAGAGAAATTTGCCTAACCAAAATAAACCTAACCTAACCAAACCAAATCTAACCTAACCAAATTTAACTAACCAAACCAAATACAGTATTGACAAAAACCAAACCCGAAAACTGCACCCTCTCTTGATGAAGTCAGAGAGGCTGTAGCAAAGTTGAGGGATGGAAAGGCAGCTGGTGTTTATAATATCAGTGCGGAGCTCCTCAAAGCTGGGGGTGAGGCCATGATCCGCGGGTTGCATGCTGTCCTGACTGCCGTGTGGCAATCAGGTACCGTTCCTCCTGACTGAAAAAGGGGGCTGGTCGTCCCTATCTGGAAAGGGAAAGGGGACCGCCAAGACTGCAACATTTACCGCGGTATTACACTGCTCAGCGTGCCAGGCAAGGTGCTTGCCCATCTATTGCTGACACGGATCCGCAGTCATCTGCTGAAGCATCAGAGACCTCAGCAGTCTGGGTTCACGCCTGGTAAGTCAACAACGGACCGTATCCTAGCGCTTCATGTCCTGGTGGAACGCCGACGTGAGTTTCGACAGGGGATGCTTGCAGCCTATGTTGATCTCAAGAAGGCGTTTGACTCAGTGCATCGTGAGTCACTCTGGGATCTTCTGCGACTTCGCGGGATTCCTGCAATGACTATTGGTTTGATAATTGGTCTGTATTCTGGGACTGAGAGTGCTGTGAAGTGTGGGGCAGGTGTATCCAGCTTCTTTCCTGTTAATACAGGAGTGAGGCAAGGGTGCGTCCTTGCCCCACCACTTTTCAACACTTGTATGGACTGGGTATTGGACAAAGTTGTAGATCAAAGTGATTGTGGAGCATCCGTCGGCAACACCAAGATCACTGATCTTGTTTTTGCCGATGATGCAGTAATCTTTGCTGAGTCGCTGGAGGTCCTGGTGATGGCCCTCGAGGCGCTGCATGAGGAGGCAAAGCCTTTGGGACTTGAGGTCTCCTGGCTTAAGACCAAGGTCCAGGTGTTTGGAGGCTTACTAGATGAAACAGTACAGTCTGTTTATGCATGCGGCAAGGACATTGAGATCTTGGAAAGTTTTACATACCTTGGTAGCGCAGTCCATAATGACGGCGGGTCACGTCAAGAAGTCTTACGGCAGATTGGCATAGCCCACGGTGCTATGGACTCGTTCAGCGGGAGTATTTGGCGTTGTCGGTACCTGTGCAGGAGGACAAAGATCCGGATAATCCGGCGTGGAGGAGGCCAAGGGGGCGCCCACAAGGCTCGTGGCTGGGGCAAGTTTTTGTTTCTTGTCGAGAGCTGCTTGGTATGGGAAAGGAGCCTGCATGGGGACTCGCGCGTGGTGACCCCCTGGAGTGGCGTCGTGGGATGGGCGAGGCGATGCGCCCCCCGGCGTATGCCCCCAATGATTGAAACCAAATATAACCAACCCTTACCTAACCAAATCTAACCTCACCTCCTAGCGGGGAGTTGGGGAGGTTCTCGACACTTTGGTCATCATTCTGTGAGGATCGTCAGGTTCACACGTCTCTGGACTCGGAAGAAATCCAATGAATTTTCCCTAGATCTTGGGAATTTTTTCAACGCCCCTAACTCAATAACTATGTGGTTGCAACGCATATCTTGTACAGCAGCCAAATATCCCGCATTCTCCCAGGTCCCCAAGCTTGTTTTGTGGGAGAAGGGGAGTATGGGCAAACACTAGAATAATACCAAAATAAGGGATTAACAATCTGAAAGTGAAAGGGACAGTTTACAAATAATCAGTAACACAAGTTGAAGTCATGAATGAATGCTTTCAAATTTTTTTATGAATAAAAGGAATTCCTGGAAGGAGAGGGTAGGTATAAAAGCACAGTACTAAGGGATATAGAAGTGGAAAATCAGGAAATCATGAAATTATTGGAAGCCCAAGAAGTAAATAAAGCACCAGGTCCGAATGGAGTTTCAAACTGGACTTTGAAGGAATGTAGGGAGAAACTGGGGGATAAAGTACACAGTCTAGTTACATGTTTCCTAAATGAGGATAAAGTACCCCAAGCATGGAAAGAGCATTTATTTTCCCCATATATAAAGGGGGAAGCAAGGAGCCGCTGAATTACATACAGACCGGTCTCTAGAACTATGTAATAAGAAAGCTATGTGAGAAGATAGTAAGAGGCAGATGGGTTAAGTATCTTGAGGAAATGAGGATCATATCAGACAGCAATTTGGATACAGTGCTGTGAGTTTCTGTACATCAAATCTGCAATGCTTCTACTCAAGGGTGATCGACGTAGAACAAGAAAGAGATGGATGGGTGGATTGCTCTTACTTGGATCTGAAGAAAGCATTTGTTAAGGTACCTCATAAAAGATTGTTGTGGAAACTGGAATACGAAGGAGGACTGGATGGGAATGTCCTGAAATGAATGAAGGACTACCAAACAGGGAGACAGATGGGGGGATTGTGTTAAGTGGAGTACCTCAAGGCTCGGTTTTAGCCCTTGTTATGTTCCTGATATATGTTAATGACACGGTGTCTGATTTGAAAAGTTACGTGAGCCTGTTTGCAGATGATGTGAAAACTATGAAGATGGTCAAAAAGGAGGTGGATTGCAGACTCCTACAGGAAGATATGGATAGAATATATGAATGGAGTCAAAAATGGAAAATGTAATTTAATGCAAAAAAGTGCAAAATAGTAGAATTTGGTAAGACTGCGAAGAGGATAAAATGGATTTACAAATTGGGAAGAGAGACAATCAATAAAGCAAGTGAAGAAAAGGATCTTGGAGTAATAATTCAGGATGACTTATCACCAGAGAAACACAATAATAGAAATGTTGGTATTATATATCAGCTTCTAACAAACATCAAAACGGCCTTTGTCTCTATGGACGAGGACATGATGAAGAAATTGATTGTGGCCCTAGACTGGAGTACGCCATGGTAGTTTGGTCTCCGCACAAGAGGAAGGATGTAAATAAGATAGAAAGAATACAGAGGGGAGCCACAAAGAGTGTTTCCAGCCTGTCAGACCTGGCTTATGAGGAGAGGCTGAAGAAATTGGGGTTGCCATCATTGGAAGAAAGAAGAAAAAGAGGAGACTTGATAGCAATGTATAGAGCTATATCGGGAATGGAGAGAAATGACAAAGAGGACATGTATGTATGGGACATAGGAGCCACAAGAGGTAATACGAAGAAACTTAAGAAGACAAGGTGCTTCAAGGACATTAAGAAGTACAGTTTTCCCTATCAGTGCATTGATATGTGGAATAACCTGGACAATGAAGTTATAGATGCTAAGAATATTATGTTTTTAAAGCTAAGATTGTCCAAATGAGACAAGGACATGGGACCCAACGAGTGTAATTTATTTCACGTATGTCACAACTAGGTAAACTAGGTAAATACACAAATTAATGCAGGTGACAAACAAAGCTATACTAATATTTTGTTGGTGGATATATTCAGCCATTACCACAACACAATGGAAGAGAAATACATACTGCATGATAATGAATTCCAAGCTCGTCAACCAAATTTTAACTCATTGTAGATAATCATTTGATGTTATTTTCCAATAACAGCTTATAAGAGAGAGAGAGAGAGAGAGAGAGAGTTTTTCAAATTCATTTAATTCATTCAAATTCATTTATTTTCCACAGGGTAGTGGTTATTACATCAGAATACATATAATAATTGGTAGACTTGTCTACATGTCAAGCTTATTTTACATGCTAAAATATAGGCAAAAAATATGAGTGATTAAGTCACTGTAGCTGACCATAGAGAGAGAGAGAGAGAGAGAGAGAGAGAGAGAGAGAGAGAGAGAGAAGAGAGAGAGGAGAGAGAGAGAGAGAGAGAGAGAGAGAGAGAGAGAGAGAGAGAGAGAGAGAGAGAGGAGAGGGGAGAGAGAGAGAGAGAAAAGAGAGAGAGAGAGAGGAGAGAGAGAGAGAGAGAGAGAGAGAGAGAGAGAGAGAGAGAGAGAGAGAGGAGAGAGAGAGAGAGAGAGAGGAGGAGAGAGAGAGAGAGAGAGAGAGAGAGAGAAGAGAGAGAGAGAGAGAGAGAGAGGAGAGAGAGAGAGAGAGGAGAGAGAGAGAGAGAGAGAGAGAGAGAGATGTTTGTGTGCTGAGCAGTCTAACCACTCAAGTATGTGCATCACTGGGAGAGGAAGAATGGTGCCACCCGGTTTCTCTTTCTTATCAGACACTTCACTGCCTTATGAAAGAAGGAAAATAAATTAACACTGTATTCTCGTTGTTATTAGGGGAAAAAATGTATGATTTACACCACTGTTTTCAATGCTTTAAAATTAAAGTAATGTAAAGAAAATATATGACTTATTTTAATGTGTCAATCTCCTGAGGACAGGGGAACCAGGGCTTTGTAGAGTTATCTGTGCTGTACGGATTAATTCTAGTACACTATAGTCTATTCACTTAAGCCTGGATTCCTGGGCTGGGAGCTGCTCGCTGCCTAGCCGAGTTTGTAAGGACGTCGCTGATTGGCTGATAGACCCGGGCTGGGTGGCGATGGTGGTGGTACTTGCCTAGCCGCAACCCAAAACCCTTGCGTTGCCTCAGAAAAATATTCATATTTCTTGGCTTTACTCATCTCTTACACAAGATAGGCCTATTTTGTTTGCATCAGTAAATCAGGCAGTGATTGTTCAACAACAACATGCCATTCATAACTCAATAGGGTAAAAAATAAAGTCATGACTGACTATCACAAGAGTAGGCGGACTTTTAGGTTTTCAGTGCATTGAAATGTTGTACTCCTACCCGATATAACCAAGCTACCAGATAATAGTTATGAAAGCTGAGTACCATCGTGTTCATAATACATTGCTGCATATCATGAGCATAAAAAAATTACAGTAAGACTACACTAATATTAAGATAATTAAAGGAAAGTAAAAGAGTGTATAAACATTATTTCTTGCTTATTTTGCTTCAACTCGCTCTAACTCCATATGTTTTGGTCACATTCAATTTTCAAGAACTGTTTCAAAATCCTTATACTTTTCCGCTTCCTGTGGTATGTAACACGTACCAATAAGGAAAATAGTAGGTGGTCAAAATGGCTAAGAAGGTTAAACTGTTTCAAACTGGTGCCGTGACGGGTGGAGCCTCTGATAGCTCTCCCGAAAACAGTCTCTCCTATATAGGGAGCAATGCTCACCCGTCACTGTGCCAGTTAGCAGTAGTAGTTTTAACTTTCTTAGCCATTTTGACCACCTACTCTTTTCCTTATTGGTACGTGCTACATACCACAGGAAGCGGAAAAGTATAAGGCTTTTGAAACAGTTCTTGAAAATTGAATGTGACCAAAACTTATGGAGTTAGAGCGAGTTGAAGCAAAATAAGCAAGAAATAATGTTTATACACTCTTTTACTTTCCTTTAATTATCTTAATATTAGTGTAGTCTTACTGTATTTTTTTTATACTCATGATATGCAGCAATGTATTATGAACACGATGGTAAACTCAGCTTTCATAACTATTATCTGGTAGCTTGGTTATATCGGGTAGGAGTACAACATTTCAATGCACTGAAAACCTAAAAGTCCGCCTACTCTTGTGATAGTCAGTCATGACTTTAGTTTTTACCCTATTGAGTTATGAATGGCGTGTTGTTGTTGAACAATCACTGCCTGATTTACTGATGCAAACAAAATAGGCCTATCTTGTGTAAGAGATGAGTAAAGCCAAGAAATATGAATATTTTTCTGAGGCAACTCAAGGGTTTTGGGTTGCGGTGAGGCAAGTACCACCACCATCGCCACCCTGCCCGAGGCTATCAGCCAATCAGCGACGTCGTTACATACTCGCCTAGGCATCGAGCCGCTCCCAGGAATCCAGCTTAAGTGAATAGACTATAGTACCTTGTTGCAAAGAAGCTCACTTACTCTGCATCCTGCAAATTGAATGTTATCAGTTGTTCAATATGGAAGTATGGAAACATACCAGATTAATGGGAGGTATTTGAAAACCAGATAAAATTAAATGCTTTTTATTTTCCTTGAAAATATTGGGAATATTGAAATGGAAACTACTGTACACCTGGACATATATTTTTCCAACCAAACTGTGCATATGAAAATTTTATTTGTGTTCATGCCTTTCCATTTTCAGGTTTCCAGAGTACCTGGAAAGTGGTCTTCTGGAGGTTATATCTCCACCAGAATCGTTTTACCCTGATATGAATAACCTGAGGCAGACTCTTGGAGATCCACCTGAGCGAGTCAGGTCAGTAGCTGAAATGTATTGTTAAATGTGATGCACTTTGAATCTTGAGAGGATATTGTTATAAGAAAAATGAAGGATACCTGAAGGTCTATCTGAAGAACTCTCTTCCTGTTTCTATTTTCCACCTTCCTACGACTAAAATAATTTCAAGAGAGAAGTATCAAGACATCACCCGAACTGAATTGATCCACCAAGGTTCTTTGTTCTCTTCTTCTTCTTCTTCTTCTTCTTGTGACCGTTGTCGCTTAGTATTGCTTCATAGGTCCTCTTCCACTTTGTCTCCGTTAAAAAAACTTGTTAACTCTTCCCATGTTTATTTCACCTGGGAAAGACATTTAGATCAGTTTTCAGTCCTTTGATTATTAATTATCATCCTAATTAATTGTTTCTTATGTGTTCTTATATCCCAGCACTGCGTTAGGAACACTTTGGTGAGGTTTACAATACTTTCTTACTGTCTTCTTTATGGGGACTGGCAGCTTGCAAACTTTTTGTTACTTCTTCTTTTTTTTTTTTATCCTTTTTTGATGGAAAAAAAAGAGAAATAAACTGAAATAATACATATCTATAGGGAGCTTGTCAAATTATGTTGGTAATGATTGCAATTTGAGATATTAGACAGGTTTTATTTAGCCTGACTGGCTTTTTGTGTATGGTTATTTAATCAGTGCCTGTCTCGATATTAAACTAACTGACTAACTAAACTAGCAAGATACCCTACATGGTGGGGCTGTGGGAACATAGACATGTCCCAAAACCTAAACTAACCTAACCTAAACAAAATCAAACATAGGAAAACAAAGTAATGTTCAGTAGTCACTGAGGCACGGAGGGAAGACAAAATGCTGGTAAATATTAATGAATTGGGTGGCTTGAATCAGTTATAATGCTAATCACTTGCTTATGCTATTTGCATCCGTTTACAACAAAAATTATTAATTCCTCACATCAAAGTTATCTTCGCAACATAAGTTACCCGTGGGGTTGGGGCAGTCCTGATATGGTGCTTGCCACTGTAGTTTTTTGTCTCTAGGAACAGCAATGATATATTTATTTATCTGATGTGATGTACTTGTGTTCTTGCACAGCTGAAGAAATCACCAATTTGGTAGTTATTTACTGACTTAGCGATGTTGAAGCAAAGCTTGGCTAATTAACAGAAACACAATCACACAACTCAGCCAAGGATCAGTCCTCTTGTTGGCGGTTCTTCTTCTTGTATGCTTGTTTGCACGAATAACTGGGCTATTCAGAGCCCAAAAGGGGGCAGGGATCGTTGGGGAGCATTGCCCTACCTCTCATGGGTGATGGTGTGTTATCCTCTGTGTAATGAGCTGGAGTGACTTTTGAAATACAACAGCCCACCTCTCAAACTATGGGCTTGCCTTCCCAAAAAACTGCTCAATACATACACCAGTTAAAATCTCTTGCTTTGTGGGTAAACAAACATAACATAGAGAATGCTAGTTTACTTCTTTCTGGCTACAAAACACAATTATTTTACATCACCGAGACACCTCACTTCCACATACCACAAAATAACCAGACATTATGTTCTTTGACATTTGTGGTTATGTTCTCAGCACACGAACAGTAACTTTGACTTTAACTCTGTTGCTCCTACCACTTCACATCACCTTCCTGCGACTGTCTTTCACACCTGCTGGTCACTTTCATGTCATAGCCAACCTTCACAGTATCCTTCCTTGGTCCACAACACTTCAGTCAGATATCCTTCCAACTTATAGGTGGCAATGCACAACTCACCTGCCGGAAGTCCACTTTCCACTTCTCACCAAAACCCCTTCATCTGCAGCTTCAGACCTGGGCACAAGTCTCTACCGAGGTCTGGATGGAGTATACTTGTAGCATCCCAAGGTCGCTGCTATTTCCACAAGATATCTCCTTGCTTAACACAGCAAAACTCCTGCTTTGGCAGTCTTGTGATCCAGCATCCTCCCTCAGACCAGCCACCTCCTCCTGCCAAGCCAGGACTGTACTATAAATCACTTTTTTTACGGTCACTACACCATTCCTCATATATCCCTGCATAACTAGAACAAACATATGGGCACAACCTACCTCTTTATACCCAGCAAGCTTCCTCCAGCACCCAGTAAATCTCCTTTCAGTGTCCTCTCCTCTCTCCTCTAACCATTTCCCGCTATTTCGCCCTTAGCGGCAAAAGAAACAAATACCTGACAGCAGAGATCCGTCAACCCGCCCATTTTGAATTCTCACATTCACCCCCTCCAACTTTGTGCATGGCCCCACGCACACTATCCCTACAAGCAATGCATCTAGATCTTTCTTTTTTCTGTTCAGCCAGCCGCCGAGAATGCCTGAGCCTTGTGGTTTCTTTCACTTCCACCTTAGCTGTTCCACTTGGTTCTTCCTCTTGCAACTGCTCCCTTTCTGGCATTCTGGCATATCCTGGGTGTGTACAGGAGTTAGGTCCTGCTCCAATGCCTTTTTTTTTTTTTTTTTTGGTGCCAATAGCGCCTGTAGGCAGTGGTGATCCAGGGCTCGGATGGTAGGCTCAGGCAGGATTTTTATAGTGACGCCTGTGATTAGAGGCTCATATCGCCCCCCTGTGTCCTTGATGCACTCGCAATCGAAGGTAGAGTTGATGGACAGTGCATGTGGGTGTTCTTAGGCCACTCGACGGTGCAGAAAGGTTTTGGTTTTTGTCGGGGATCGAACTCGGGTCACCGAGAACGCCAGTCGGAGACGCTAACCACCCTGCTACCGCCTCCCCTCATGCTCCTGCTCCTCCTCAATAGACTGCAATCCATCACCGATTCCAAACCTTCTCAACACCTCAGTCGTGTCTGGCATTTCTACCTCCTCCTCACCATTGGACCTCTCACCCTGTTCAGATTGCTCTGATAAATCATCAGCATCTAACTGCCTCCAAGGCCGCAAATTACTCCGTTACAACACCTTATACTGACCTTGCTCATTTAGTGGTCTTACAAACCTTGTACACTACACTAACTTCATCTAAAACTTCCATAATCACCCAAACCTCTGCTGCAAACTTTGGATTTATCTTATTGCTCCCCACTACAGCATGGTCCCTTAGCAGTACTCGTTGTCCCTCCTTCAAATGTTCTACCACTACCTGCTCCTGTCTCTTCTTTATATTCTCTCATTATACTGCTCTATGTCTTTCCTTGCTGCTTTCCATGCCGCTTGTCGTGTCTCCTGAAGCTTCCTCACCCATTGATTGTGGGTGATAACCGCCTCCTCAGAGCCTACTGTAAATCTATCCAGCGGTAAATGAGGTTTCACGCCAGACACCAAGTAGTGAAAATCCCGTCACAGCATGGGGTGTGCTGTTGTAGATAGCTGTAAGGCTGGACAGATACTTTGGTCATTGCTCCCTTTGCTCTTTGCCTAATGTAGCCAACATACCATGCAGGGTCCTATTAAATCGTTCACTGACACCATTCCCCTGAGGATGGTATGGAGTAGTCCTTGCCTTTTTGATATGGTAATGTTTGCACAGTTCCTCGATCAATTGCCCTTCAAAATTCCTACCCTGGTCATTATGTACTCGCTTTGGGCAACCAAACCTGTTAAATATCTCCTCCACTAATACGCTGGCTACTGTGCCTGCTTTTTGGTTCTTGGTGGGAAAGGCCAGTACAAACTTACTAAACACATCCGTGACAATCAAAACATTCTCCTTCCCATCCCTAGCAGGATCTATCATCATCATCTTTCTGTTTAATGTCAGATTTTCCCATAATGTCTTATGAGGTGAGAGGGTCGATGATACGTTTCCAATTCTATTGTCGGCGTTCATCATTTAAATTTGCGGCACGAGTTTTATGCCCCGGATGCCCTTCCCTATCTAGCATCTAGCACAGTGAAATCCATGGCCAACACTTCCCAGGGTTTGTTAGCTATAATTGATCCCAATTTAGTTTTAGCACAAGGACCCTCATCTTTTGCCATTGCACAAGTCTTGCACCCAGCCACATGCCTCTTTATATCCTCCTGCAACCCAGGCCATGCAACATTCCTCTTAATCAGTGCCACGGTCCTTGCTACTCCATGGTGGGCCCATTCATCATGCACCCCTCTTATTACCTCCTTCCACTGACCAACTGGCAGGACCACTTTCCACTTGCTCCGTTCCCTTCTCTCTCCTCTCCAATATATAATCCCATCTCTCATGACCAACTGTCATCTTATCCTCCTCAATTGCTTGAACTCCTTTACCTGGAGCAGTTCTCTTATCTCCATCTGATGCAACCTCCCAACCATCCGCATCCAGAGTTTTCCTAGTACTGGACACGACTTCTGGGCCCTTCTCATTTGTTCTTCCTGCACCTGATCCCACACCTTCATCACTGCTATCCCTGCCTTGTGTGTGTTTTCCCATATTTTTCCCAGTTCATTCTCCTTCTTCAGCTTCCTTGTTATGTGCCCTCCATGACAACCCATCTGCATTGGCATTTTCCTTGCCCGGCCGGTACCTCACTTCAAAATCAAATCTGTTTAAGTCACCCAACCACCTACTCTCTACAGCCCCAAGCTTAGCAGTCAACAGATGTGCCAGAGGGTTGTTATCAGTTAATAACATATGAACATATGGCAAAACAAACAAACACCTGACAGCAGAGATCCTTCAGCCCGCCTCTTTTGAATACTCACACCACCAACAGGCACCAGTCGTGATGGCTGCTGGCTCCACTCTGTTGTTGCTGGTGGCGCCACAGGCTTAAAGTAATCGTCCAGACCATTTAATTATTCCTGATTTAATGCTGTCAAAATATAGCCATCATCGAATATATTAAGAATATGTTGTCACTTTTTGCATACAGTCAGCCGTTTTTAGATAATCCGCAATAAAAATCTGTAAATTCCCCGGACTCCAAAACCACTCCTGGCAACTAGCAGACGACGCACCATGGCTCGGTGATGTCACCCAAGGTGGAATCTCCCCCTCTGGTAATACAAATATATGTAGACATAGAAAGAAAAATAGAACTTGAAGAATTTTGGGTGTTTCTGATAGATTTAACACAACAAACACACAGCGTCTATATTACCCACACTGTACTACCTATTCTGTAGAAAAAGCATTCTGAAAGAGAAAATAGCACACAAAATAACATAACTGCACATTAATTAAACATAAAACATGCATAACAAGCAAAAAAGACGTTGTAATGTAGGGGACGCCGCGTGATACAAGAAAAGGTAGTGTAGCGGTCCCAAGGTTGGGGCCGCACACCTGCTAATTACCCCTAAAGGTCAGGCCGCGCCATATGCTTAATTACCCTTCAGGTCACGCCTTGCTATGGGTGATCTGACTGCGGTCCCAAGGTTGGGGCCGCACACCTGCTAATTACCCCTAAATGTCAGGCCGCGCCATATGCTTAATTACCCTTCAGGTCACGGCCTGCTAGGGGTGACCTGACTGGGGTCAACTAAATCCCCCTTTGTCCAGCCCAGAAGTGGTAGGGCGCACATTTTGAACTTGATCATTTTACTCACCCCAGTTTGAATGTCGTATCATTGGATTTTTGATCTCGTATATTGAAAATAGACCCTAATTTACACATCTCGTATCATCGGATTCTCGTATACCGAATGCTCGTATAACGGGACCTCCCTGTACTTGCATCCTTTATCGGTGCAGCAAGAACGCTGTGCCTTGCCAGAGAAGTTTGCACACGTATACGACCAATACGGCCACGATAAATGTGTAGAAAAGGTTGGTGCATCGGACAGATTGGAAGGGAGAGCCATCGCAATGGGATGAAGGTGGGGAAGTGGGGGTGGATGTTGGTGGTGGGGAAGCGGGGATGGGTGTTGGTGGTGGGGAAGTGGGGATGGGTGTTGGTGGTGGGGAAGTGGGGATGGGTGTTGGTGGTGGGGAAGCGGGGATGGGTGTTGGTGGTGGGGAAGTGGGGATGGGTGTTGGTGGTGGGGAAGTGGGGATGGGTGTTGGTGGTGGGGAAGTGGGGATGGGTGTTGGTGGTGGGGAAGTGGGGATGGGTGTTGGTGGTGGGGAAGCGGGGATGGGTGTTGGTGGTGGGGAAGTGGGGATGGGTGTTGGTGGTGGGGAAGTGGGGATGTTTGTGGTGGGGAAGTGGGGATGGGTGTTGGTGGTGGGAAGTGGGGATGGGTTTTGGTGGTGGGGAAGGGGGATGGGTGTGGTGGTGGGGAAGTGGGGATGGTGTTGGTGGTGGGGAAGTGGGGATGGGTGTGGTGGTGGGAAGTGGGGATGGGTGTTGGTGGTGGGGAAGCGGGGATGGGTGTTGGTGGTGGGGAAGGGGGATGGGTGTTGGTGGTGGGGAAGTGGGGATGGGTGTTGGTGGTGGGGAAGTGGGGATGGGTGTTGGTGGTGGGGAAGTGGGGATGGGTGTTGGTGGTGGGGAAGTGGGGATGGGTGTTGGTGGTGGGGAAGTGGGGATGGTGTTGGTGGTGGGGAAGTGGGGATGGTGTTGGTGGTGGGGAAGTGGGGTGGTGTTGGTGGTGGGGAAGTGGGGATGGGTGTTGGTGGTGGGGAAGTGGGATGGGTGTTGGTGGTGGGGAAGTGGGGATGGGTGTTGGTGGTGGGGAAGTGGGGATAGGTGTTGGTGGTGGGGAAGTGGGGATGGGTGTTGGTGGTGGGGAAGTGGGGATGGGTGTTGGTGGTGGGGAAGTGGGGATGGGTGTTGGTGGTGGGGAAGGGGGATGGGTGTTGGTGGTGGGGAAGTGGGGATGGGTGTTGGTGGTGGGGAAGCGGGGATGGGTGTTGGTGGTGGGGAAGTGGGGATGGGTGTTGGTGGTGGGAAGGAGGGGGGGGATGGGTGTTGTTGGTGGGGAAGTGGGGATGGGTGTTGGTGGTGGGGAAGGGGGATGGGTGTTGGTGGTGGGGAAGTGGGGATGGTGTTGGTGGTGGGGAAGCGGGGATGGGTGTTGGTGGTGGGGAAGTGGGGATGGGTGTTGGTGGTGGGGAAGCGGGGATGGGTGTTGGTGGTGGGGAAGCGGGGATGGGTGTTGGTGGTGGGGAAGTGGGGATGGGTGTTGGTGGTGGGGAAGTGGGGATGGGTGTTGGTGGTGGGGAAGTGGGGATGGGTGTTGGTGGTGGGGAAGTGGGGATAGGTGTTGGTGGTGGGGAAGTGGGGATGGGTGTTGGTGGTGGGGAAGTGGGGATAGGGTGATGGTGGTGGGGAAGTGGGGATGGGTGTTGGTGGTGGGGAAGTGGGGATAGGTGTTGGTGGTGGGAAGGGGATGGGTGTTGGTGGTGGGGAAGTGTAGGTGGATGGTGGTGGGGAAATGGGGGTGGATGGTGGTGGGGAAGCGGGGACGAGTGTTGGTGGGGGAAGTGGGGATAGGTGAGGTGTGGGAAGTGGCGATAGGTGATGGTGGTGGGGAAGCGGGGATGGGTGTTGGTGGTGGGGAAGCGCGGGTGGGTGTTTTAAGTGGGGATATGGGTGGGAACAGGGGTGGGTGTTGTGGGATGTGGTAGGGTGTTGGGGATGAAGTAGGGTGAATAATGGCAGATTCTCCATCATCTCTCTCTCCTCTCTCTCTCTCTCTCTCTCTCTCCTCTCTCTCTCTCTCTCTCTCTCTCTCTCTCTCTCTCTCCCCTCTCTCTCTCTCTCTCTCTCTCTCTCTTCTCTCTCTCTCTCTCTCTCTCTCTTTTTTTCGGTGAAACACCTCTTCTGACGTCATCAGTAATATTCGTGCGGCGGCTGGAACGGTGCATTTTTTCCCCGCGCATTTTACAAAAGTCGTGTTTTACGGAAATAAAGCGTGGAAATTACCGTATTTGCCGGCGCAGAAGACGCAGTTTTTTTTTCCAAGAAAGGGAATGCAAAACTCACCCTGCGTCTAATGCGGCCATATTACTAATGCGATGTCTGGCAGAGAATGCAGAATGGCCGGTGGTGTATTACTAAGGGGGTCTGGAGGGATCTGTGTTGAGCTGTAGATCACTGAACACAAATTTGTAACCGTTTTACTAATAATATCAGCAATAATGCATAATACCAAGAAAAAGTTGGAGTTTAAGAGAAAATAAGAGGTGGGGCAACAAGGTGGTGGTTTCTGCTGCAAAGATGGCCGTCATATGTAAAAATCACCCCCGTCCCGCAGTCGCTCTCCACTGTAAATGGATGGGAGACAGGGTAGGCCTTTATACCATCTCGATCCCTCAATCCTCACCCATGTATCTCTATGGATAAGAAAATTGTAAACTAACTGGAAAGAGTTCTAGTAAAGAGGCTGCAACGATACCTGTAGACAGGACAGAAGCCTTCCACACATGACACCAAGACCAAGACCCATCACGGCGCCAAAACTACATCTGCTTTCAAGTCCGAATCACACCATATACCATCATGCCTACACCTGTACCTTCCTGAGGAAGACTAATCAACCCTCGCGACTGTGATAGATTCACAGGTGTAAACCATGGCGAATATCTTCGATCCCGACATCGGTGCCCTTCAACAATAACAAAAAGGTAGAGATGGTTACCTTACACTGTAATATCTTGGTAATTTTTTGTTATTGGGCAACCACCGATTTCGAGACCGAAACTTAGTTTTCCTGAATAGTTTTGGTGCGTTTTGAATTAATCTGGCTCTCGTTTTCGTCGGGCATCAATGTTTGTTTACATATGTAGGGGGGGGGGTGCCCACCCTGCCACTCCAGGCATGCCCCACAAACATTGCCAAGCTTCACACTGCCAATACCATCAATATTCGATTGCGCCATGGGAAATGGGGCTCGAAATACACAGAATGAAGAAAGATACACGATAATGGAGGTAAGAATCCTTGGACTTTTGAAAGCCCACTACCGAAATAATACCATTATCTTTACTGCAAATTTTCCATAAAGTCTAAACACATAGCAGAAAAGCAACAACGGCATACTTTCAACATTAAATCAAAGCTAAATGTCATAGGTAGATAATATTAGAATATCAATTTGTGGAACATCCTGCAATAAATGATGACCGATTTTGAATACCCTACAAATTCTCTTTACATTTGAACTAGTATAATTTGTCATTCACATTCACTGCACTGAATATTGTATTTGGGGTTCATGCTCAAAATCACTTGTTGCCCTTACAAAACCTTTTTTTTGATAACTTTTAATAAATTTACGAGAAGTAAATATGTCCTCAAAACACTATTTTTTTTTTTTCTCACAAAATATTCCTGTAAAATACGGGTGCGTCTTATGCGGAGGTGCGTCTTATGCGCCGGCAAATACGGTAATTATTTTTTGTGGATTAGGTGTTTTGAATGAACATTCAACATATTTATGCAAAGAAAAAAATGGGTCTGGACGATTACTTTAAGACATCACGGCCACTCGAGGCTTGACTTGCCATCAACCTATTTTTCTTTAACTTTAAGGGCTTATATCTCCAGATTTTTTCCTTGGTTCGTCAAATGAACTACAGACCCTTAACATTTCCGTTTTTAACTCAGTTTTGAAATTTTTGCAAGGAGGGCCGCGAGTTCCTTAATTAAGGTAATTAATTTTATAATTTGCGGAGTTGTTGCTTATCACTCTTAAGTAGCTGCATAGCCTATCATCATCAGCATCGTCATTGTCGTTGCAAGGAACAGGCACAGTACACCTAGTGTACTGACTTACGACCAGGTTACGACCTGACAGACCGGCTGTAACTCTATTTAGACGTAAGTCAGATATTCGATGATGCAAGAATTCAATGACAAAAGTTTTGTGAATTTGCACGTAATTCGCTGTGCAATCAGTTTTAACACTGATGCGAGTATGGTGATACATATTTATATATTTTCCAGTAATTTTATACTGATACAATAAACCCTTCATGCTCGCGGGGGTTAGGGAACAGAGACACCTGCGAGTATCGTAAATCCGCGAGCATGACATTAGTCATTCATTTACCCCATAGTTTTTTTTTAAGCCGCTTAGTTACCAGTCCCTATAAAGAAGACAGTAAGAGAATAAAATAAAAACAGGGGTGAGCCAATTTAGTTCGGGAGGTGTTTTGTTACTCTTCTTTTGAAAAGATTTAAGTCATAGGAAAGTGGAAAAGTAGAAACAGGAAGAGAGTTCCAGAATTTACCAGTGAAAGTGATGAAAGAGTAAAGATACTGATTAACTCTTGCATTAGGAAGATGGACAGAATAGGGATGAGTGAGTAGAAAATCTTGTGCAACAAGGCCGCGGGAGTGGGGGAGGCATGCAGTTCGCAAGTTCAGAAGAGCAGTGAGCATGAAAATAACGGTAGAGGAGAGCAAGAGAAGCAACATTGCGGCGGTGATTTAAAGATTGAAGACAGTCAGTCAGAGGCGAGGAGTTGATGAGACGAAAAGCTTTTGACTCAACCCTGTTTAGGAGAGCTGTATGAGTGGATCCTCCCCAAACATGTGAGACATACTCCATACATGGGCGGATAAGACCCCTGTAGAGAGCAAGCAATTGGGAGGGAGGAAAAAAAAAAAAAAAAAAAAAAAAAAGGTTGAAAACCCGCGAGTAATCAAATCCGCGAGCATGAAACCCGCGAGCATGAAGGGTTTACTGTATAACCTATAGATATTTGTATCAAGCATTATATTCCAGTTAATGTTTATATTAGAACATACGAACATAAAAAAGCTACAAGAATTCAGTGGATCTTCACGTGGTAGTTCCTGTAATTAAACAGCGGTTAGTAACACAGTAGTAGTACAGAAATATTACCTTCATGTTATTTGAGGTGACATTTCTGCAAGAAGCAAACTTATCATTACACCTCTTTACACTGCACCAGACACTGTACATAACTTTTATTTTTACTATGTATGATTACGTATGGACACTGTCTATTAATTAATTTATTTATTTATAAAAAATTATATGTACATTTTTTTTTACATCTTGGCCTATAGTGCCTGTAGGCAATGACCTCCAGGGGTGAGATGGTAGGCCCTGGAGGTCCACTTGAGGGCTGTGATGGTTGGCCCTCGCCAGTGGTGGCGCAGACAGGATATTTATAGTGACACCTATGATTAGAGGCTCATGCCGCCCACCTGTGTTCTCCAATGCACTCGCAATTGAAGGTAGAGCTAATGGGCAGCATGTGGGTGTTCTTAGGCCACTCAATGGTGCAGAAAGATTTTAAGTGGAATTTGCTTCTCATCGGGGATCAAACTCGGGTCACCGAGAACGCCACTCAAAGACACTAACCACTCTGCTACCGCCTGTCCCTTGTCTGGGACAGTCATGGGAGCATAGTGATGAAGACAATTGCTGCGTCTTATATTTTTGTGTCGGTGCAATGTCTGTCCTCCCGTCTCCCATTGATTAGCTTGTTGGTGTAATGACTGTTTACCTCCTCCTTCTACTGATTCCCCTGTCTGCATAGTGTTTGTAGCATCAAGCTGGGTATGCCTAATACACAAATATTGTTGAAAACTTTTGCCAGCGAAGATTTTATGATAGAAACACAAACAGTTTTGAATTGGAGTAACCATTACCTCGGTGCCTGTAAGGTGGCGGCGGGTGACTCGGCCCCCTCCCTGCCACCAACAGCCTGGGTGAGGTGACTGAGGTGCCTGTAAGGTGGCGGCGGGTGACTCGGCCCCTCCCTGCCACCAACAGCCTGGGTGAGGTGACTGAGGTGCCTGTAAGGTGGCGGCGGGTGACTCAGCCCCCTCCCTGCCACCAACAGCCTGGGTGAGGTGACTGAGGTGCCTGTAAGGTGGCGGCGGGTGACTCGGCCCCCTCCCTGCCACCAACAGCCTGGGTGAGGTGACTGAGGTGCCTGTAAGGTGGCAGCGGGTGACTCAGCCCCCTCCCTGCCACCAACAGCCTGGGTGAGGTGACTGAGGTGCCTGTAAGGTGGCGGCGGGTGACTCAGCCCCCTCCCTGCCACCAACAGCCTGGGTGAGGTGACTGAGGTGCCTGTAAGGTGGCGGCGGGTGACTCGGCCCCCTCCCTGCCACCAACAGCCTGGGTGAGGTGACTGAGGTGCCTGTAAGGTGGCGGCGGGTGACTCGGCCCCTTCCCTGCCACCAACAGCCTGGGTGAGGGGACTGAGGTCACTCGGGCCACACCTGTGATACCAGCTGTTTTCTCTCATCATGGTTACTCCCACTCAAACATGTTTCTGTTTCTCTGTCATAAAATCTTGGCTGGCAAAGGTTTTCAACAATCATTACTTATTTTAGAGTTACCTTCTGAAATCCCGTCAGTATGTCGTTCCACAGACGACCTGACTCAGGGTGGTAATCATTATTTTGGAAATACAGGGATGTCCCATTATACGAGCATTCGGTATACCAGAAATCAATGATACGAGCTGAGTAAATTAGGGTCTATTTTCAATATACGAGATCAAAAATCCAATGCTACGACATTCAAACTGGGGTGAGTAAAATTACCAAGTTCAAAATGTGCGCCCTACCACGTATGCATCTGGGCTGTATGATGATGTACAATGATTCAGATGCGCAGAGACGAGTTTGTGGGCAGTGGAAGAGGTCTCCCTGCACCCCTCCCTTGTCCCTTACCTACCTAACACAGCGTTCACACACAAGTTTATTACGGCAGGAATGTAGGTAAGTACAGCGGAGTGATGCCACAAGGAACACAGGGAGAGGAGGGATGTGTTGCCTCTGTCGTGGTAGGTAGGTAACTGCCTGAATACAGGACTCCAGGGCTGGACAAAGGGGGATTTGGTTGACCCCAGTCAGGTCACCCTTAGCAAGGCGTGACCTGAAGGGTAATTAAGCATATGGCACGGCCTGACCTTTAGGGGTAATTAGCCAGGTGTGCGGCCCCAACCTTGGGACCCCTAAACTACCCTCTCTTGTATCATGAGGCGTCCCCTACAGTACAATGCCTTTTTTGCTTGTTATGCATGTTTTATGTTTAATTAATGTGCAGTTATGTTATTTTGTGTGCTATTTTCTCTTTCAGAATGCTATTTCTACAGAATAGGTAGTACAGTGTGGGTAATATAGACGCTGTGTGTTTGTTGTGTTTGGTATAGTTTATTTTAGCTTGAAAAACATGTCTTTGATGGGGTCCTGGAACCAAACCTATATTTTACCATTAGTTATGTATTTCGCTATAAGAGATTTCGCTTCACGAGTATGCCAGGTGGAACCTAACTGCTCGTATCTTCGGGACCTCCCTGTAAATTATTCCCTTCTTACAATTAGCTGTGGTGGGGTTCGAACCTACTCTCATCAGAATTCGCGCTGCAACACCAGCACGGTACCATTCAGGATAAAGGGATACCGTAAATGGCGGCGTACAAATCGACCTCAAGATTATTAGCACAAGATTACGGGTTAGGCCTATACTTACCGTATAAGTCGGCCCAAAAAATACGGTAGGCTGGGTACACTTTTGGTAGGCCAAAGCTTAAATGTGGATAGGCTACGGTACGGTATACTGTAACCAGTCGTAAAAATACACAACAACACACCACTTATATGAAGATATGAATCTTTACTATAGGTCCGCCTCTTGTTTTCACTTGAAAACACCATAGTCCCCTGTTAGTACCGCTATATACTGTATATTATGATAAAACACGGTGGTATGACTGGACTGCACTTACCGGTGCCCTCCGCCATTTGCATATGTGAAGAAAAAAAACAGCTCGTGGCGCCACCAACCCCACACGGCTATGAAACTATGGGTCCATTACACTGCCGACACTCAGCTTAGTGACCCTTGTACACTGAATAGGCCAACAAGACTTACTAAAGTCTGATGTTTGGCAACCAGCCAGGCAGTTGGAGATCGACCTTGGACTGCTCTGGAAGTGGCGCATATTGTAGTTGTCTGAGTGGCCACTTGGGTTCAGTGGCAGTGTTTACAATCTGTGTATCAGCTGTTGGATACAGCCTCTGGTTTTGTGTTGATATAAACTGAATTTATTATTATTATATTTTTTATATATTAATTGTGTGTTAAATATGTTAAGTAAGTTCACAGAACACAAGTTTTAGTTGGAATTATTTGTGGTAACCTGCTGGAGTTACTACGGTAAGTGGTGTACAGTGATTATTAGTAGTGTTTACCACTCGGTGGTAAAGGTTCGCATTTTATCCTAGCCGTATAAGTCGACCCCTAGTTTTGGAGAGATTTTTTCAGGCTCAAAGAGTCGACTTGTACGCTGCCATTTACAGTAATCCCATTTAGCCAAGTGGTTCTGATGACTTCATGCCATTACATAGCTTTTTCCTCCCTCTGAGATTTATTTCACTAATTCTGAAGTCTTTGTGGTAACGTAGCTTGAGGGTCGTAAGGCTTTTGTCTCTTCGGAGGAACTTTTATATGAGTCCGTGATGAGAATCCCTCTATCATTTTCTTCTGTTTTCTTTTTCTTTTTCTTTTGACTGCATACTTGTTACATCCAGGAGATACTCAGCTGCACCGCGGCCACCAGTGTAGCGCCTCCCGCGTGGCAGGCGAGAATCCCGCCTCCGAACCACCAGTGTAATGCTTCAAAATATCATCATGTTAATTATCATCCCACTGCTATTCCACATCCCACTAAGTATAATGCTTAATAATAAATGATCTCAACTCTTGCCAGGTTGTTAATTGGTAGTTGTACTCCAGTATTTGTTTCAACCCACCTGATCTGGCCGGGATGTTAATCCTCAAAATAACACTAAACTACTGTAATTTGAATAGCCAGGGAGGGAGTTATGTGAGAGGCATTAAGGGTTGAAGGTGAAAATTCTGGTTAACAATTTAAATTTAATGATGAACATTAATTATATTCACATCCATTCACGTGTAGGCAGGGCATGCAGTACGGTACGGTACGGTAATATTTTTCGTAATTTGTACCTCAGATAAATTCAGTACCGTAATTCCGTTCCGTACCTGAATATTTGTATCGTACCGTACTAGTACGATTAATTTCCGCACCGTAATTTCGAACAATTTTTCGTACCCAAAAACATTTGACTTGCATAAACAAAATCAATAATTGACAAAATTACTAGAGGCGAAAGAGGTCTTGAGAAAACTGATTTTAATTAAATGCAGGTGGGTATGTGAGTAATGCGGCCGACACGCCACGCCACCTTACTTATCTCCTTGACCTGAGGAGGCTGAGGGATAATCCCCATGCCACGTCCACACCCAGGCAGCTGGGCAGAAATTCAACCTAGCTAATGAAGTCACACGGTGGTGTTAATTAATGGGGTCAAATCTCGCTCACTCTCATTCCCCTATCCGCCCATTCACCCACGCCACGCCCTCACTCAATCATTCACTTACCCGCCCATCCACCCACGCCCTCACTCTCTTACTCACTAACCCATCCACGCCCTCACTCATTTCTTCAACACCCCTCCATCCCACTCACTCCCTCACTCCTTCACCCACCCACACCCCTGACTCACTCACTTATTCACGAATCCACCCACGCCTTCACTCACCCACCCACCCACGCCCTCACCTACTCACGCCCTCACTCACTCACTCTTCCATCACCAGTGACCCATGAACGGGGTTTGAAGTGAGGTGATTATATATTATATATTAAAATTTAATATATATATATATATATATATAATATATATATATATATATATATTATATTATATATATATATATATGTATATATATATATATATGTATATATATATATATATATATATATATATATATATATATATATATAATATATTATATATATATATATATATATATATAGTAGATATATATATATATATATTATATATATATATATATAAAATATATATATATATATATATAAAATATATATATATATAAAATATATATATATATATATATATATATATATATATATATATATATATATATATTATATATATATATATATATATTTAAGGTAGATAGGAACTAGACACATGGCCTGTTGAACTATTAATCATTATCCCCAGGAGTCCCAGAACCCCAGATCAAGACCCAGGCGCTGGATGGAAAATTCTTCCCTGGTAATGAGGTCACATGGTGGTGTTAATGGGGTCAACTCCCGCTCCTTGAGTCCCTGCCCCTGGTCCCTGAGCTGGGGTGAAGTCAAGTGATTTTTACAGATAGATATACATGAAGATAGATAGACAGGGTACGAAAATGGTTCGATATAAGTACGGAAATAAAAATCGATCTTTCGTACCATACCGAACTCGAAGAAATATATCGAACCGTACTTTTGGCCATTAAATTACCGTACCGTACCGTAATTTTGTACCGTACCGTAACGAACTACATGCCCTGCTTGTAGGTGCACAATGTCCAAACACAATTAACTAGGGAAAAACAAGGATATCATGAATCCGAGCAGAATATGATGCTATGTTTGGGAACGACTTGTCTAAAGCTACAAGTAAAAGTTCCTGAATTGTCAGGAACTGAGTGATTCACGGAGAGATGCCACAGAGCGCTGAACTTATGATCTTTAAATAATTTCTGAACGGGCCAAAGCAAACCTTTCGTTAAATGCCTCAAAAACCCAATTTCTTCCCATATTTACTCAACATAACCTATACAACTACCCCTCCTTCTTCATTGACTCTAAATTATCTCTTTTGTCTACAATGAACACTCTGGCTATCCTATACTAAATATATCTACTTGAAATTTCACTAGCAAATAGCAAACTCTTGCTATATCAGCTTCTAAGAAGTTAGGTATCTCCTGGGTGTCAGCGTCTATTTTTTTATTCCTCCCATTTGGTTACTCTGTACAGGGGCTTTATCCACCCATATATGGAGTATGCATCTCATGTTTGGGGAGGATCCACTTATACAGCCCTACTAAACAGGATGTAGTTAAAAGCTTTTCGTCTCATCTATCCCCCTCCTCTAAATGACTGACTCCTCTAAATGACGTCTCATCAACCCCCTCCTGACTAAATGGTATGATGTTATTGAATATTAAAAATTATGAATGCTATGTAAATTCATTATGCTTCTTATATAAGTATTTTAAACGTATTCTTTCTTCTTCTTCTTTCTGTTTAACGTCAGTTTTCCCCCATAATATTTTATGAGGTTTGACGGCCGATGATACGCTTCCAATTATCTCTATCCATTGCCTCAACTTCTTCAATGCCCAATGCTGCGTGATCCTCTTCAACACACAGCCTCCATGTCTTCCTTGGCCTGCCCGGTGGACGGCGACCTGGAACTTCCCCTCTAACAGCTCTCCCCAATGCCTCACCACCTTCTCAACTCTTCACGTGCCCAAACCACCTCTATTGCCTTACTCTCAGCACTGTACTCAGCTCCTTCAATCCACATTTTCTTGCAACCTCTTCACTGGACACTTCATCCAGACTCTCCATGTGACTCCAGTCATATACCTCAACATTATCCGATCACAACCAACCAACACATCCTCCAACTTCTTCATCAAAGCCCATGTCTCAGAACCATACAGCAAAACTGATCTTATACATGCTTCAAATACTCTTCCTCTGTTTTTCAGTGGAATACTCTTGTTTATCAGCAGTCCCGTTATCTCTCCCCACTTCATCCATGTAGTTGCTACTTGTGTTCCTACTGCTCTCTCCACTCCACCCTCGCTATCTAACATATCACCAAGATAGTAAAACTGTTTCACTTCTTCTATTATATCACCATTCACTTCTATAGTTTCTACCTTTTCCTCTTCTTGCGGCCCCCTCTGTTGATTCTTCTTATACACACTGGACAACAGAAATCTACTACCCTATTCAGGTTTCCTAGTCCAAATATTTTTTGTGGCACCACTTGTTACATTCCTTGCAACGGATAGAGTCTACTCCTACTCCACTACCGCACACTCCACAGGGAAACCTTCCCACTTGTATATTTTGCTCTATTTTCTTGCCTGTTGCCATCATCTTCGTCTTGGACATATTCACCTTCAGACCGCTTCTCTCCACTGCTTGCTTCCAATCTATAAATCTCCTCTCAACTTCTTCCTTTGTCTCAGCTGTCAAGACTAAATCATCTGCATATAGCAGCTCCCATGGATCTCCTGTTCTGTATTCCTTTGTGGCCTCTTCCATCACTACCTATCTCAAAGGCATCTGATGTTCCTCCAGCTACCCACCTTTGATCTCGAACCTTCATACAGTGCCATTACCAACCTTACAAGGCTTTCCGGTACCTTTTGTCTTCGTAATGCCCATCTAATTGTTCTTCTTAGAATTCTGTCAAATGCCTCTTGCCAGATCTACAAACACATGATACAGCCTTTTCTTCTTCTTATATTTCTCTTGGAGATGTCTTGTGATGAAGATTGCATCGGTCTTGATCTTGATCTTGATTTGGGAGTCACCCAGCAGATGCTGTCAGTGAAGCCTTGGGTCCGGCGTTCTCCCACACACGTAATCTGTTGGGAGAGAAGCAAAAGGGGGAAGCAAAACTAGGGATTTCTTTTTCCCTCCTTCCTCTCTCTGCATCACATTCATACGGGTCCCCCATCACTGAGGGGCCCCCTGCCTCTCATGCTCTCTCCTACGTGCTCTCCAAGAGTTCTCCAAGAATTCTTTTACACTCTCAATCACACGACTGTCACTCCTCCACTCAGCACACAACCCCAGCAGGTACTCCATCTCCACTCTCCTGTCTCTCATCTCTCGCCATTCTTCCACTCCGACCTCTCCTACCACTACCTCCAACATCTTTGTTCTAGCATACTCATACCGTTCACATTCCAGCATCAAGTGCTCCACGGTTTCATCCACTCCTGTCACACACATCTCACACACCTTGCTGCCATCATTCTTCCATCTGTACATACGACTATTACCTCCAGCGACTTTGTCCTGGCTCTGAGAGTAGGTCCCTCCATAGCCACCATCATAGAACCTTTCATACCGTGGCTGGTCCTTTCTCCTTACCATTCCAGTGTTATTTCTCACTCATTCCCCTCAGCCATTCTTCTTTCCCTTTCTCTTCCACTCTCCTATTTATTTCCTTTTTGCATACAGCCATACTCCCACGTCTCATCACTCCTGTCACAAACATTCCCAGTTCACCTGTCCATCTTTCCACTTTTACTGAGTCTTTCATCCACTTCCCATACATATTCCAGTCCCAAACCTTGCTTGCCCATTTGCTGTCATCCATTCGTTGCAGTCTAGCTCTGTACCTCAGTCCTGCCTTGCTATCCTCTCTCTGAACGTGCTCCATCCCATGTCTCCTCTAATCGCTTCCACTGCCACATACCTATTGGCTCCTAATGCTATTCTGCCTGCTTTGTTCTGTGTTACTTCCAATCTGTTCCAACTCCTTCCTAGACCACACCATTGTTTCCCAGGCCATACATAATGCTAGGGACTGCCACACCCTTCCATAGTCCTCTCACCACTTCATACTTGTTGGCCCGACATCTTGCCACACTGCCTAGCCTTCCAACCCACTGGTTGGCTCTAGCTATCCTCTCATGTTTAGTTTTCTCACAACCTTTATCATCCAACCAAATACCCAGATACTTGTACTCTTTCGTTCTCTTTATTTTATTCCCACCCACCATCCAAATCCTGTCATCATCAGAGTCATCCCCATTCACCACCAACACTTGACTCTTCTCCTTACTGAGCCTAACGTTGAAGTCCCTTCCATACTCAGTCACAGCATTCAGCATCTCTTGTAGCTCATTGTGGTTTTCACTAAGGATCACCACATCATCTGCATACATCAGTACACTCAACACTTCATCTCCAATTTTCACACCCAGACCTGTACGCTTCACTCTCACTGCCATTTCCTCAACATATAATCCAAAAAGTAGAGGAGAAAGGACACATCCCTGTCTTACTCCTCTCTTACTATTCACCCATCCAGTCTCGAGGTCACCCATACTGAACTTGGCCTGTGTGTTCTCATACATACTGCTTATTATTTTAACAACCTTCTCACTCATGCCAATCGTCCTCCAATACCTTACTAGCATTCTCCTATCCACTCTGTCATACGCTTTCTCAATATCTAGAAAGGCTAGATATTTCTTTCTTCCTCCTTCCTTGTTCTCTCAATCACTTCATTCACTACAAACATATTGTCCTCACCTCTCCTGTCTTTTCTGAATCCATTCTGCTCTTCACCCATCACCTTATTTCTTTCCACAACTTCACCTAGTCTTTCATTCAGTACACCACAGAAAATCTTACATACCGTGTCACATACCGCTATTGGCCTGTAATTTTTAATCTCCTTCCTACTCTTGTGTCCTCCCTTATGTATGAGGGTCACTCTACTGTCATTCCAGGCACCAGGCACCCTTTCCTCTCTCCATATATGTCTAAACAACTCATGCATTCCCTCAATTACTCCCTCACCTCCCTCTCTATACAATTCATTCGGGATACCGTCCATTCCAGGGGCCTTTCCATTTTTTCAGTTTTTTTTTACATACCCTTCAATCTCATCCATTCTAATTTCTTCATCCATCATTTCCTCTATTTTCCTCCCTAAGGTGACGTTCCCTAAGTCACTATCAGGCTCATTCACACCTCCAATATCTTTCAGGCTCATTCACACCTCCAATATCTTTCCAGAAGTCTTCTACAGCTCTGGCCATTTCCTTTTTCTCCCTTAGTGACCTGCCATTCACCACTAGTTCTTCTACATTTCCTGTATGCTTACTCTCTTCTCCTCTCAAGAACTTATACCATTCCCTACCTCCTTCCTCACCTTTTTCCCTAAGTTCTCTGATCACTTTTCTCTCTTCATTCACTCTTGCCTTCCTCACCAAGCATTTCACCTCCTTTTGCTTACTCTTATACTCTTCCCATGCCCTTTCATACTCTATTCTTTCAGCTTCACTGTTTGACCTATTCTTTCTCAGACTCCTACACTTCCTATTTGACTGTTTCCTTTCTTTCCTGGCCTTGTCGATCTCATTGTTCCACCAACTCTTTCTTGTCCTGCCATTTGCTCTCTTACTTGTTCTGCCTATGCTCTCTTCTGCCACTTTGTTAAGCTTCCTTAACAATCTCTCATTCATCTCA
The DNA here is from genome assembly GCA_016584305.1 of Chionoecetes opilio. Lineage (NCBI taxonomy): Eukaryota > Metazoa > Arthropoda > Malacostraca > Decapoda > Majidae > Chionoecetes > Chionoecetes opilio. Next base: position 159,619 of record JACEEZ010019503.1, on the reverse strand, counting down.
TCCACACCTGTCTCAGCCCTCAAACCATTCTCTCCCAGCTTCCAGTCCTCATTACTCACCACTTCTCTGAAATAATCCCAGTCTGCATCTCTAAGTTTCCAACGTCCATTCCTCTCCTCTTTCACGTTCACTCTTTTTTCCTTCAAACACTCATACTCCATTACCATGACGTTATGGTCACTCGCTACGTCGATTGTCCTTTCCTCATCCACCCACATACTTCTCACCCGTTCTCTAGCCTTCCGGTTCACTAACATAAAGTCAATGGCAGATTCATTCTCCCTTCCACTCCAGGTCACTCTTCCTTCAGCCAGGGTCACATTCAAAATTTCTAATTCATTCTCCTCTGCAAAGTCAAGCAGCAATTGGCCATTTCCATTTACTTCCCTCTCCTAACACACCAATGTGACCATTCATGTCTCCCATCACAATCACATGTTCACTTCTATTCTGTTCTACAAACCTTTGCACAATTCTATACTTCCTTTCATTCTCGGCTCTCGCTCCTGTTCCTTCCACTGTCATGTAACACACTATCACCAAGATCCTTTCTCTTCCCTTTCGCACCTTATATTCCAGACGTACTGCCATGATATCCTCACCCATTTCACACCCTCCTACATCTAGCTCCTCTACATCTATACCTGCTTCCTGCCTCACAAGTACTCCCACTCCGCCACCCTTTTTCTGCTGCTTACTTCTGCCCTTGCCGATCATACTGTAAGTCTCAGATCTAAGTTCAATTCTCTCTCTCATTTGTGTTTCTGTCACTCCAACTACGTCAATGTTCCATTCATTCATTTCCCTGCTGAGGTCTTCCATTTTTCAACATTCCATCCTCTAACATTCACACAGCCATCCTCACATTCCCTTTTGTTGTCAACAGTCACTCATTCGCATTTGTCACCCTCTTTTCCCTCAACTTGCAGAGTCTCTCAGTCGCGCGTATCCACTCAAGCATTCTCCCACCATCCCGCCTCTCTCCTTCCCAGTTTAGGTGCACTTTGTCTCCCTCAAAGACCTCCTGTGGGAGTGCACCGTCCAGGTCTATGAAGCTTACTCCATAGTCCCCTGGATCCTTACTGCACTCCGCTTTCATTTTTACAACCTCCTCTTGGAGTCGCTTGTTTGTGTCGCGTCTCATTTCCTCATACCCTGCATTTTCCCGAGGTCGCCTCATGATTCCCACCACAGCCACTCGTACTTTCTTCCTGTCCTTATTTATATCCTTAAGGCACTCCATCACCTTGCCCACCGTCTGCTCGGGGCCTAACCTCCTAAGGCTGTTCCCCCCTCCCTGCATTATCACCATTCCTTCCTGTACACCATTCACCTGCTCCCTCACCTCCTTCACAACATCCTCCATACCCTTGCCACTCAGGCTAACCAGCACACTCTTCTGGTACTTTCCAGCCAGAAAGCTTGATCTTGATTTGGGAGTCACCCAGCGGATGCTGTCAGTGAAGCTTTTGGTCCGGCGTTCTCCCACACACGTAATCTGTTGGGAGAGAAGCAAAACTAGGGATTTCTTTTTCCCCTCCTTCCTCTCTCTGCATCACATTCATACGGGGTCCCCCCTCACTGAGGGGCCCCCTGCCTCTCATGCTCTCTCCTACGTGCTCTCCAAGAGTTCTCCAAGAATTCTTTTACACTCTCAATCTCACGACTGTCACTCCTCCACTCAGCACACAACCCCAGCAGGTACTCCATCTCCACTCTCCTGTCTCTCATCTCTCGCCATTCTTCCACTCCGACCTCTCCTACCACTACCTCCAACATCTTTGTTCTAGCATACTCATACCGTTCACATTCCAGCATCAAGTGTTCCACGGTTTCATCCACTCCTGTCACACACATCACACACACCTTGCTGCCATCATTCTTCCATCTGTACATACGACTATTATACCTCTAGCGACTTTGTCCTGGCTCTGAAGAGTAGGTCCCCTCCATAGCCACCATCATAGAACCTTTCATACCGTGGCTGGTCCTTTCTCCTGTACCATTCCAGTGTTGATTTCTCACTCATTACCCTCAGCCATTCTTCTTTCCCTTTCTCTTCCACTCTCCTATTTATTTTCTTTTTGCATACAGCCATACTCCCACGTCTCATCACTCCTGTCACAAACATTCCCAGTTCACCTGTCCATCTTTCCACTTTTACTGAGTCTTTCATCCACTTCCCATACATATTCCAGTCCCAAACCTTGCTTGCCCATTTGCTGTCATCCATTCGTTGCAGTCTAGCTCTGTACCTCAGTCCTGCCTTTGCTATCCTCTCTCTGAACGTGCTCCATCCCATGTCTCCTCTAATCGCTTCCACTGCCACATACCTATTGGCTCCTAATGCTATTCTGCCTGCTTTGTTCTGTGTTACTTCCAATCTGTCCAACTCCTTCCTAGACCACACCATTGTTTCCAGGCCATACATAATGCTAGGGACTGCCACACCCTTCCATAGTCCTCTCACCACTTCATACTTGTTGGCCCGACATCTTGCGACACTGCCTAGCCTTCCAACCCACTGGTTGGCTCTGGTTAGCTAAATTGACAGTCATCGATCTTGATGATTTTCTTAAGCCTTTAACACAACACCCTTTCCCAAATCTTCATTCCATGTTCTAACAGCCTCAAACCTCTGTACCCACTACATGACTGTGCATCTCCTTTTCTTCTAAACAGTAGTAAGGTACAACTATCGTTCCATTCTTCTGGACCTTTCTCCCCCCTCATAATATTTTTAAAAACTAGTTAGTTTTCTGATACCTGTCCTTCCTGCTAGTTTCAGCATATCACTGCTTACACCCGATGGACCTGGTGCCTTTCCATCTTTCTTCCCTTTCAATGCTCTTACTACCTCTTTTTCTATTATATTTTCCACTGAACCTTCCACCATTTCAACCTCCTCCAGCTCATTGTATTGTCTATATTCAGCAGTCTCTCAAAATAGTCCCTCCATCTTTCTCTCACCTCCCTCTCCAACATACTTTGCTCCTTGTACATTCTTTTTGTCTTTTTTTTTCTCTATTCTGCTTAGCTACTCTGAACATCTTCTGCCTTCCTTCTGCTGTGTTCAAGTTCTGACTCCATTCCTCCGATGCTTGTTTCTTTGCTATTGCCATTTGCCTCTTAGCATCATTTGTCCCTTCTCTATACATTCTTTTATCCACCTCACATATTGATCGTTGCCACTGTTTGACTGCGGTTGTTTTTTCCTTAATTTTCTGTTGCAACTCTTCATTCCACCACCAAGTCTCCCTTTCTCTACCTCTTCTTCCAGTTGTTAGTCCACACACCTCTTCTCCAGCTCTCAGTATGCTTTTCTATAAGTGGTGCCAGTCTCCCTCTCCTCCTTCCATCTTTGTTGCAAAGTTTTCTTCAAACTCCTGTGTCTTTTTGGCCTCTTTCAAGAGACAGGTACTCATTGTATATGCATAAGTAAAGGGATATGATTAGATATATCTTAAGTGTTTAAACGTTTTTAACTGCTTGCTATCTTCTTCTTTTTCTCTCTCATTCTGTTCAGAATTGTTTAGTAAATGTGTATAGTCAAATAAGTTTCATGTTTTTTTCTGGTATGTATGTCAGATTTGTCTAAACAGAGAACTCCTCCTTCAGATGGAGAACCAAACAGAATCTGGACTTTGCCTTCCTGATGATGTATGCACAGCCCAAGGGAACTTTTTATGTGCAACTTGAGGATGACATACAAACTAAGAAAGGATATATTGCAACTATGAAGAAATTTGCTTTGCAGAAAACTGCAGAGAAAAAAAATTGGTTTGTGTTGGATTTCTGTCAACTAGGATTTATAGGTAAGTTATGAGAATTCCATTATATGGTTCACTTACTATTTATTTTGTGAAAATTTCGGACATTTAGACATGTTCACAGCTCTGAATTATATTGTGTACTCCTATAGTTGTGACAGGCAGGAGACTGGTGCACTACAGCGCTTATCTAGTGTTACTTCTCAATATTTGATTTCCTATGATTAGGTTTCAAATATACTTGAAATGCTTTTCCTGTGTAGAAATGTTATTGTTTTTATTTCTAGTTGTTTTGTCTTAAATATCATATTGAATAACTCAGTATAGCATGAACGCAGTTCAATGAAAGTAGAACAGAATGTCATAATGAGCATTGGATATCCACAGGGAAAATGTTCAAGTGTGTAGAGCTCCCCTACTTGGTACAATTTTTCATTATGTTCTATAATGATAAACCTGTGGATTGGCTTCTCGACTATCTCACCCAAACGAAGATTTGTAACTTGGACAAGGATGCTGTAAGTGACTCCTAATGTGCAATCTGCTGGTAGTAACCTCTGCCCCAGTCTAGCCCCATTGACCCTTGTCTTGTAAATATTTTTATGTAGAACTTCGTGGCACTTATATTAACATGAAATGATCTCTCAAGGCTATGCGGTTTAGTCACATTGAGAAAAGCAACCATGTTATTGTTCTCATTGTTGGATATAAAAGCCATTTTAGAAAAGGGCTTATAGTATAACAATGAGGATAATATTTTGATAAGTTTATGCTTTCTGGCTGCTAATCTATCACTCAGCTATTTGAGTGAGTAATTCATTAAAATTCAATCAGTAATTATCATTAATTTCTCGAAAAACAAAACAAAAAAGAGATAGAGAGAGAGAAAGAGAGAGCTATACAACCAGCAGAAAGAATTGTTATTTACTAACCACTAACAAGGTGATGGTCTGGAGGATGCTTGACCCATGGCAGAGCACCTGTAGTTCGTGCATCACTTCTCTTAACTGGTGGCCGGATGATGTATGTAAGATATTTTTAGCCCTCATTATACTCCACTTTAGTAATTATGTACTTTGATATATGTCTGTTTCACTATTTCATTTATCCCCTGCATGCCCAATATTGTTACTGTATGGGATCTTCCAGCATGAGCAGGCCTTTACATAGCACATTTGGCCACTCTGGAGGTGTATGGATTCTGAATGAGGCAATCATTCTTTACATCATAATTATGATGTACAGTAGTGCACCGAGTTTTGCGGGATCTCTTCGTGAACACAAAGTTTAGCGGAACCTCCAAATATTTCCCATTTTATGTTTCGCGCATCTAAACACGAAGTTTCGCGATCAAGTGGTTCAAATTTTTGGCACTGCGACACCAGCACCGAGCGTTTGTTTACATGTATACAACGCCAAGCGATGATGGTGACCTCCCATCCCTCATGGTAAGGGATGGAGCTCTGGGGATGGATTGACAGTCATTCACGCCCTAACTAGTACTTTGCATTTCATTTACCTAGTTGTATTTACCTGTAATGTTGTATTATGTATGAGTTACACTCGTGGGGTCCTGTCTCCTTGTCTTAATTGGTCAATCTTAGCTTAAAAAACATGAATATTTTTGGCCTTTATAATTTCACTGTCCAGGCTATTTCAACTATCAATGCACTGATAGGGAAAACTGTACTTCTTTATGTCTTTCAAACACTTTGTGTCTTCTTAAATTTCTTCGTATGACCTCTTGTGGCTCCTACGAATCTCCGCACATACATGTCCTCTTTGTCATTTATCTCCATTCCTGACATAGCTCTATACGTTCCTATCAAGTCTCCACTTTTTTCTCTTTTTTCCTATGATGGCAACCCCAATTTCTTCAGCCTCTCCTCTTAAGTCAGGTCTTACAGGCTAGGAACAATCTTTGTGGCTGCTCTCTATTTTTTCTATCTTCTTTACATTCTTCCTCTTGTGAGGAGACCATACTAACTACAACATTTTCTTATCTGAATGGACTAGTAAATACAGCTAGGTAAATACACACACAAGTATAACTCATTATCCATATAATACAACTAGGTAAATACACACACAAACACACTCGATATACATAAAGCTCTCAAAAAAAAAAAAATCTCTAGAGATAATAAACATGAGTACATCTTGCTATACTTTCCTTTAGCAGGTTTTTATGAGAGAGTTAATGCTAAATACATTTGAAAATGTTCTGTGAGTGGCTATACATGACCGAGACAAAGAATCTCAATAACAAGTGTATATAAACTCTATTCATAATATACAGATCTATAAGGTGGATTCAAATAGAAAATTTACAAGTGTGTTAATGTGGATAATTTTCGACTAAAGAAATGGACATTTCAGGAAAAACTTTCAAGACCATTGATCTGTCAGCATTGGTGACATTTTTACTTGTGTTCCACAATGACAAGCCTTGTGACTGGCTACTTGATCATCTAGTCCAGAACAAAGTTTGCAGATTCGATCAACCTGCGGTACGTCTCAACTCTTTAGCTTCTTTTTGCCTGGCTGAATATTGAAAATTTGAGCATTAATTAGCATTAATTACCATCTTAATTGATGCCAATGGTTTTTTTTTCATCCATAAACTTATAGATTTTCTTATTTTATTAACCCCTTCACTGCGGCTGGTACAAATACGGTCTCTCAGCTATTTAAGGGTTCACTGCGGCTAGGTACATATATGGTTTCTGTATTTAAACTGTGCGCTCAATGATATTATGGGTAAATATTCGTTGTGATAGGCTCGTATGGCAACAGTGTCAAGTGTTGCGATATAATTGAACCTCTTTTTCTGCTTGCGTGAGTTAGTGTGACTAATAAGGTCAAGTGGTACAGTACGACGTGTTGACGCTGCCGCGCCCTCTACTTCAATGGCGAGGCTAAATAGTCAAGATATTCAATATATTCTTGATCGATATAAAACAGAAGTATGAATGAATGAATGAATGCATGAATGAAGCATTTATGTACCAAAATAAGCTGTATTATGTTGAGTAGTAAGTAGTTTCATTGTGCGTCTGGCAGCACGGCCACGGCCCTGTTGCTTCACTTTGACGTAACTCTTCACTTAGCTGGTAGCCTCCACCAAGACGAAATATGGATTTTCTGGTATGGAATGAGCATCCTATTCATTTAGGCACTTTAAAATATGATCAGTAATTATTTTCATATTTTAATTAAACCTGCCGCACAGGGGGGTAGGCCTATGAATTTGATATCCGCAGTGAAGGGGTTAACATCAGCGATTCACTTCTGATCGTGAAAATGGAAAAAAATATGACGTTGATTTTTGTCTTGATTTCTTTCCTGATTTCATTTTGTCACCTGTGGAGCTGCACTGCACCTTCACCATAAACCCATCATTGTTTCTTGAAAGATTTCACTTCTCTAGTATCATGAGATAGCAGTGCTTATGCCTGATGAGTAATCATATAACTATAGACCTTTTCACTGAGTGCGTGCATCCCCGTTGGAGCCTGTGAATCTCACTCAAATATAGTACATGTTTTGCAGACTTCAGAGATATATTTTTTTTTTACACGCTTGCATGTAGTTCTCACAAATCACAAAATTGTTCAAATTCATTTCACAAACATGTCATGGGTGTCTAAGGGGTATTTTGAAGTATATGAAATACGTATAGAGCAGTAATCAGTCTCTCCATGGAATCAACTTATATATACAATTTGCTATTCAGCACACATCCCATTTAACTGGAATAATAATTATACAGTAAGACCTAACTCAGACTATGTTAGGGTGAGGCTGTCAAGAGTTTTTTTTTCTTTTCTTTTCTTTCTTTCTTTCTTTTACATCTATGCCTATAGCGCCTGTAGGCAGTGACCTCCAGGGCTCAGATGGCAGCCCTTGGAGGCTCACTTGAGGGCTGTGATGGTTGGCCCTCGCCCGTGGGGGTGCAGGCAGGATTTTTATAATGACGCCTGTGATTAGAGGCTCATGCCGCCCCCCTGTGTCCTCCTATGCACTCGCAATCGAAGGTAGAGTTAATGGGCACGGCATGTGGGTGTTCTTAGGCCACTCAACGGTGCAGAAAGATTTTAAGTGGATTTATGGGTCTCACTTAGGTTCGAACTCGGGTCTTCGAGAACGCCACCCGGTGATGCTAACCACTACAGTAAAACCCTTATAACTCGGCACTGTATAACTCGGAATTTGATATATTTGATGATATTTTACCATCTATGCCTATAGCGCGTGTAGGCAGTGAGCTCCAGGGGTGGGATGGTAGGCCCTGGAGACTCACTCAAGGGCTGTGATGGTTGGCCGTCGCCCGTGGTGGCGCAGGCAGGATTGTTATAGTGACGCCTGTAATTAGAGGCTCATGCCGCCCCCCTATGTCCTCCCATGCACTCGCAGTCGAAGGTAGAGTTAATGGACAGGGTATGTGGGTGTTCTTAGGCCACTCGACGGTGCAGAAAGATTTCAAGTGGATTTATGGGTCTCACTCCGGATCGAACTCGGGTCTTCGAGAACGCCACTCAGTGACGCTAACCACTCTGCTACCGCCTCCCCTAAACTGCATCTCTTGGTTTTCACTTGGCATATCATGCCCTTACAACCTCCTGTGTGAACATGTAAACAGAAAGTCGGCAAAAAATAATGTATCTCGGCATATTGATGTTATAACTGCATCTCTTCGCTTACACTCGGCATATCCTCAGTCACATAAAGTCGTGCTTTTCTCCTTTTGACCTTATCCTGTAGGCTCAGACTCTTCAATTTCATCCCCTTCCTGCTGGAGACACCCTTGCGTGATGGAGCTGACATCTTGAAATACAGTACTGTATGATGTAATCCCAAAACACGTAAAATAGGTGGCAAAGTAAAGCAAAGGTGGGGAACCAGCTGTAGGCTGTCAGCTGCTGAGCTGTGTTTATTTTGTCCAAGCACCGTCTTGGATAGAATTCCGTTTTTTGTCGAAATTGAAAGGATTGGTTTCTGCTTCAAAAAACACAACAAGCTTGGTAGGAGCCGCAATAATAATCAATGCAAAAATTGAAAACCCAATATCACAAAGTAGTTAACACACATTTCAGCAAGTGTTATTGGATTGAGATTCGTAACCCAAAGACGTGCTTGGACGACAAAAACACGGCTCAGCCTATCCCGCTGGTACCCGACCTTTGCTTTACTTTGCCACCTATTTTACGTGTTTTGGGATTACACATACAGTACTGTATATCAAGATGTCAGCTCCATCACGAAGGGTCCTCCAGCGGGAAAGGGGAATGAAATTGAAGAGCCTGAGCCTGCAGGAAAAGGTGAAAAATGCTGGCAAGGATGGATGCAGGTGCATCCATGCGTGCTATTTGTGCTGAGTTTGATATCAAATCCAGCACATTCTACCCGTTCACTAGTAAGTGTAGTTTTTATACTTTTACAGTACAGGGAAGTCCCGAAGATAGGAGCAGTTAGGTTCCACCTGGCATACTCGTAAAGCGAAATCTCGTATAGAAAAATACATAACTAATGGTAAAATATAGGTTTGGTTCCAGGACCCCATCAAAGACATGTTTTTCAAGCTAAAATAAACTTTAGCGGTCCCAAGGTTGGGGCCGCACACCTGGCTAATTACTCCTGAAGGTCCGGCCGCACATCTGGCTAATTACCCTTCAGGTCACGCCTTGCTTGGGATGACCTGACTGGGGTCAACCAAAATCCCCCTTTGTCCAGCCTGGGAGTCCTGTATTAAGTCAGTTACCTACCAACCACTACAGTGAGAGGAACACCACTCCTCCTCTCCCTGTGTTCCTCTCACTGTGGTGGTAGGTAGGTAACTGCCAGAAGCTGGTCTAGGAAGCCAGGGCTGGAACCCAGCAATGGAGGTGCGGTAGGAATTTGGGTCACGGGCGAGTCAGGTCCACGCCATGTGCTTGACCTTTAGGGGTAATTAGCCAGTTGTGCGGCCCCAAGCTTGGGGCCACCACAGCATCATCATACAGCCCAGATGCATACGTGGTAGGGCACGCATTTTGAACTTGGTAATTTTACTCACCCCAGTTTGAATGTCGTACCATTGGATTTTCGATCTCGTATATTGAAAATAGACCCTAATTTACTCAGCTCGTATCATTGATTTCTCGTATACCGAATGCTCGTATAACGGGACTTCCCTGTAGCCCTACTGCATTTACAATTTTTTTTTTTTTTTTTTTACCCATATCAGAGGAGGACATTGCATAACTCAGCACATTGAATAACTCGGCAAGGGCCAGAGCCCCTATTGTGCCCAGTTATAAGGGTTTTACTGTACTACCGCCTCCCCATCTGAGTTATCAGGTTGTTTGAGTAATAGCAAATACATATACAGGGAGGTCCCGAAGATACGAGCAGTTAGGTTCCACCTGGCATACTCGTAAAGCGAAATCTCGTATAACGAAACACATAATTAATGGTAAAATATAGGTTTGGTTCCAGGACCCCATCAATAAAAAAAAAGAAAAAAAAAAAAGTTTTTCAAGCTAAAATAAACTATAGCAAACACAACAAACACACAGCGTCTATATTACCCACACTGTACTACCTATTCTGTAGAAAAAGCATTCTGAAAGAGAAAATAGCACACAAAATAACATAACTGCACATTAACTAAACATAAAACATGCATAACAAGCAAAAAAGACGTTGCAATGTATGGGACGCCACGTTATACAAGAGAAGGTAGTGTAGCGGTTCCAAGGTCTGGGTCCCACACCTGCTAATTACCCCTACAGGTCAGGCCGCGCCATATGCTTAATTACCCTTCAGGTCATGCCTTGCTAGGGGTGACCCGACTGCGGTCCCAAGGTTGGGGCTGCACACCTGCTAATTACCCCTAAATGTCAGGCTGCATCATATGCTTAATTACCCTTCAGGTCACAACTTGCTAGGGGTGACCTCACTGGGGTCAACCAAATCTCCCTTTGTTCAGCCTGGGAGTGGTAGGGCGCGCATTTTGAACTTGATAATTTTACTCACCCCAGTTTGAATGTCGTATCATTGGATTTTCGATCTCGTATATTGAAAATAGACCCTAATTTACACATCTCGTATCATCGGATTCTCGTATACCGAATGCTCGTATAACGGGACCTCCCTGTATTTTCAATATACGAGATCGAAAATCCAATGATACGACTTTCAAACTGGGGTGAGTAAAATTATCAAGTTCAAAATGCGCGCCCTACCACTCCCGGGCTGGACAAAGGGGGATTTGGTTGACCCCAGTGAGGTCACCCCTAGCAAGCCATGACCTGAAGGGTAATTAAGCATATGGCGTGGCCTGACATTTAGGGGTAATTAGCAGATGTGCGGCCCCAACCTTGGGACCGCAGTCAGGTCACCCCTAGCAAGGCGTGACCTGAAGGGTAATTAAGCATATGGCGCGGCCTGACCTTTAGGGGTAATTAGCAGGTGTGCGGCCCCAACCTTGGGACCACTATACTACCTTCTCTTGTATCACGCGGCGTCCCTTACATTACAACGTCTTTTTTGCTTGTTATGCATGTTTTATGTTTAATTAATGTGCAGTTATGTTATTTTGTGTGCTATTTTCTCTTTCAGAATGCTTTTTCTACAGAATAGGTAGTACAGTGTGGATAATATAGACGCTGTGTGTTTGTTGTGTTTGCTATAGTTTATTTTAGCTTGAAAAAATTGATGGGGTCCTAGAACCAAACCTATATTTTACCATTAGTTATGTGTTTCGTTATACGAGATTTCGCTTTACGAGTATGCCAGGTGGAACCTAACTGCTCGTATCTTCGGGACCTCCCTGTACCCTAATTTACACATCTCGTATCATCAGATTCTCGTATACCGAATGCTCGTATAACGGGACCTCCCTGTCTATAGGGAGGGACCATACAACTGCCTTCGAAAATGCTTTTCCACCCCTAGAAATCTACATCTATTCATCAATTCTTATTTCACTATTAACCGTGAACGGTCTCCTTAATCGGTATGTTAAATCAGGTAAATTTTTGAAAAATTTGGTTTAATCAAGAGAAAATATGCTTTGAAGATGAGCAATTTTACAACTGATGATGCTACGCTAGCACATAGCAGATGAGGCAGTGATGCTGCCACGCTGGTCCAAGTGATGGTTGTCCGAGTTGCGCACCCGAGTTTTCATATTACTCGGACATGTCCGAGTTATATGAAATTTGTTCACCCAGATTTTTTTCCGGTAAATGAGGGGTCGAGTTAGAGGGTTTCTACTATATAACTTGGTAGATATTGGGAGAAATACTTTCATGCAAAAATATTCTCATATCCTTAAACTTGCTGCCAGAGCAATGTAAACATGAGCGGTTTCAATCCTTGGCCTGACACAATAGACCATCCGACTGCGTGGTCTGTACACCGTACATGTGTAGAGCCGTGTTAAGTATGAATATGTTGAATGGGGAAATTACCCGTAACTTTCATCACAGTTTTTTAAGTAATAGAAATAAGATTACCATTATTGGAATAGTTTATCTGTAGGCATGCATGAAGTAATATATCTACTCAAATCCTCTTTGATGCTTCCTTAGAAATCATCTGATAGACAGGAGTCAAACGTAGGTTTGTATACATATATTTTTCCTAACCCACATACCTAACAAGGCCGTGAGTAGATCAAAACCATCACTAATCACTGGGTTAGTGAAAACATGATATTCAACATAACATTAAGATTTAGCTTGTTTTGGCTGGAATAAAATCAAATATTGGTCGCTAGAACCGTCATGCACACAAAATATGTATCTTGAGTGACATTGACAGGCTTCAACAGGGATGCATGCACTCAGTGTAGTGGTCTATTCAGAGTTACGGTAACATTTTGCAGTTTTCTATTTTTTCATTATGTGTTTGTAATTGATTCACATAAGAAATATTTAGCAAAGGTGTAAGATTGGTATTTTTGTAGGTTTCTTCTGTTTTATGGCCTTGAGCACTGAGTGAACTTGATTTTACTATCAAATGCTTAACATGTGATTTTTTTTACAGTGCTGCACCAAGTTTCGCACTTAATTGGGACCGTTTAATAATAATGGTGATGCACATTGCCGAAAAATTATCATTAATAAACATTAATAAACGTTAATCATCCTTACCTTATAAAACATGCATTGGATGTCAGCATTACGAGCACCTTTGTCAATTTCAGCAAGAATTTGCTGTTTCATATCGTTGTCGTACTTACGTTTGTTAACCCCCTTCGGTCGTCACGCCTTAAGCTCGTTTTTCCCATTATGTCCTCTGGTTAACGTCCTTCACCACTGTTCCCGCTGCAGTGGGAACTAATGGGAACAATAATCCATTAACCAGACCAGTTCATTAACTGCCATGACTACGCACGTGCGGCAGATGACGTCACACAGGAAAACATTGGCCACGCCCCCCAGACCAGAACATTACTATCAGATTCGCTTGTTTAACCTAAACAACTCTACAAAACTTGACCCATACCTATCCTAAACCTAACCTAACCTAAAGCAAGACTAGATCTAACCTCAATTTAACCTTACCAAACCTAAACGTAACCTAACCTAGCTATTATTATATAAAAATAAGTGGTTAAATTTAGGTAAAGTTAAGGTTTGGTTTAGGTAGGTTAAATAACTGTATCTGATGATAATGTTCTGGTCTGGGGGGCGTGGACAATGTTTTCCTGTGTGACGTCATCTGCCACGCGTGCGTAGTCGTGGCAGTTCATTAACTGGTCTGGTTAATGGATTGGCCCGCTACACTGCTACTACCTGACATACATGAACCACCAACAGCCCCATTAGCAGCAACAGATGACATAATCAAGCCAAACTCAAGAAAAACGCAAAAGTTGCATACAATTAAGGTACTCAAACCATAACAAAGTGAGTTTAAACTCATATGTATTGTATAAACAAATGTTTAGTTTGATCTAGATCTTGAGTTGGGAGTCACCTAGCGAAGACTGTTGGTGAAACCTTTGTTTCGGCGTCCTCCACCACTATAGGTTCCTTGCACTGACGTCACAATCTAGCGGCTTCAAGCCAAATGCCGCCCGTCGGCGCTCTGATTTTTTTGGTGGAGGACCAACAGCTGGTCGGCGAGGCTGAAGATGTCAACAAATATAGTAATTTTCCCCTACCAAATATATGTTTATCAGTATAAATGATATACTGTTATCTCCGGAAATGTTTGTTCTATAATATTATCAAATAAAACACAGTAAAACACACTAAAGAAATGCCATTATGAGAATCAAGAAATATGCATGAACTCAATGTTCACTTAAACTCGTGTCATTTAAAATTTTGCAAGACAACTTTTATCATGGAACATATCAATAGAAGCAGAATTTTATTAGCTTTCCATTGATATGTTTCGTTTTCTGATAAATGAATTAGCACTATGCATAAATTAGCGTTAACTAAATAAATAGAATCATCAATTGCGTAATTTTCCCAATTGATGATGTTATTTATTTACTTATATATTTTGTTTTCTGATAAATTAATTAACACCATTCATAAATTAGCATTAACTAAATAAATAACATCATCAATAGGGAAAATCACGCGATTGATGATGTTATTCATTTAGTTCACGCTAATTTATGCATGGTGTTAATTCATTTATCAGAAAACGAAATATATCAATGGAAAGCTAAACAAATCTGCTTCTATTGATATGCACCATGTTAAAAGTTGTCTCGCAAAATTTTAAATGGGGACGATCTTAAGTGAATATTTCATGCTTCATGAAATGAGTTCATGCATATTTCTTCAGAGTCTCATAATAGCATCTATTTTGTGTGTTTTACGGTTTTTTATTTGATAATATTATGCAACAAATATATACGAAGATAACAGTATTTAATTTATATTGATAAACATATATTTGGTAGGGGAAAATTACCATAAGCGGGCAAACACGGGCGGCAAGTGGAGTTTGTTGGTCCTCCACGCTCGCATCTCCAGTCGTAACTGTCGCCTGCACAACGAGGGCTGTGACGTCACGTGCAAGGAACCTATACCTGTCAGAAGAAGCAAATGGGGAAAGCAAAACAAGGGGTTCCATTTATCCTTCCTACCTCTAAAAGCACCACATAGTACACTGCACAGCACGATAACTGTCAAAGGCCCATTGCTGGGTGACTCTCAACTCAAGATCAAGTTGAACTTGATCTTGAATTGTGAGTCACCCAGCGATGGGTCTTCAGCAGTTATCGTGCTGTGCAGTGCACCATGTGGTGCTTTTAGAGGTAGGAAGGGAAAATGGATCCCATAGTTTTGCTTTCCCCTTTTGCTTTTTCTGACAGGAAGATGTATATGATGTAGATGATAATGATGATGAAGATGACAGTGTATAGATGCGCGAAACTTGAAATGGGGAAAACTTTGAGGAACCGCGAAACCTTGTATTCGCGAACCAAAACTCCATGAAACTTGGTGCACCACTGTATGCACTTTTTTGCTTCCAGTAGTTCAAACAACTCTGCTTTACTTTTTCTTTTTCTACGAAAATGTAACTTGGTTGATATGGTACAGTAACGAGCTAAGAACACAGCTAGATAGATGTCATGAAACTTTTTCACAATCAGAATATTTGAGGGGTCAGTAGTGAATGACTTTATCTAAGCAGAATATAATGGCTTAAAGATGCACTCTTTGAACTAGAAATTTGTAAATGCAGAATTTTAGAGGATGCAGTAATCTGTACTTCATGTGTGCTGGATGTAGGACGCTACAACTCTCTCTTGAGAGGAATGAAGTTACCTCGTCTTATTATGATTTACCTTAAGTAATAGTTTGTTGCATTTTTCAAGAGGGGATACTATCCACGGAGAAGTATGACTGTTGTGAGACATCTTGAAGAAGACATGGCTTCAGGTCATGGACAATTGGACATGTCATTCAGGCTTGAAAATGTTATCTGCATGAATATTTCAAGAGGTGACCATATCATGTCATATGAGTTTTTTCCCCCTTATACTATACTTAATTGTGATGTATGGGAAATGAGTCATACATGCGAGGTCCCATCTACAAATCTCAATCGGCCGATCCTGGCTTTAAACATGTGAATACATTTGGCATTCATATTGTCATTGTGCAGGTCATTCCACAATTTTTTTTTTTGTATACGTTGGAGCCTATAGCGCCTGTATTGAGAGTCGTGATGTCGGTCGATCACGCCCGTTAGTGGCGCAGGCTGGATTTTTATAGTGACACCTGTAGTCTTGGGTGAAGATCCCGTTTTCTGTGATGTTCGGATCTTCAGTTAGGCTCATGCTGCCCCTGGAGTTCCTCCGTTGCACTCGCAATCGGAGAACAGGTATATAGCTGCATGCGGGTTTCTTCAGCCACTCGACGATGGATTTGACAGTTGCTCCTTGGTGGGACTTGTACTCGGGACCTTCTGCTCCCCTACCAGGCTCTTGAAAGAGTTGCACCCGGCAGGATTTGAACTCGAGACATTGAGCTCACCACTCGGCCACCGCCTCCCCCAAATATCACTACATCAATAATAAATACTATACTTCCTAACATCTTTCAAACATCTTGCCGTCTTCAGCTTCTTTTAAGTCCTTTTGTGGCTTCCACATCTCTCATAAACTTGTCATCCTTGTCAATGCTCTCCAATCCCATCATTGCTCTGTACATAGCTATAAGTCACTTCTTTCTCTTCTTGATTATGGCAATCCTAATACTACATGTCAGACCAGCAAAAATCATTGTAGCTGCTTTTTGTATACTCTCAATCTACTTCATACATATCTCTCTTCTTATGTGGAGAACGCACCACTATAAAATAACCTAATCTAGTGTGGAATCCTGTGGATCATGGCCACTGCTAACTTTTAACATATGATCCACATGAACAAAGGCTGTTTTGATGTTCATTAGAAGCTTAGATGTAGCACTAAGTAACCCATCAATGTAATTTTCTGATGATGAGTAATCTTGAATTATTACTCGTCATATTTTGGTTAAAAATCTCGCTTCTCAATTTGTAGTTCCATCTTATCTCCTTTGCTTTCTTACCAAACAAAAAAAAATCACATTTTTGCATTGAATTTCTCAATTCTGATAATATTTATCTATCTTTTCGAAATTTTCTTATAGTAATGTGCATTATTCCTCCCCCTCCACCTTCGTGATTTTAACATCATCCTCAAAAAAGCTCACATAACTTCTTTTTGCCCTTCGCCACATTAATGTAAGGTAAGAACATAACTGGTACCAATACTGAACCTGAAGGTACTCCACTTAACATAGTTTTCCACACTGATACACAGTCATTAATCACAGTCCTCATCTGTCTACCATTTAGGAAGTCTTTCATCCATTTCATTTCAATACATTCCCATCCAAGCCACCTTCATATTCTTACTTCCATAGCAGCCTCTTGTGTAGACTTGGTCGACTTGGCTTTTTTTAAATCCAAGTTAACACAATCTACTCACCTATCTCTTTCTTATACCACATTTATTACCCTTGAGTAAAGATACTGGAGATTAGAGACACATGAATTCCCAGTTCAGAAACCAATTTGTCTGTCAGACTCTATTTCCATTTTTGTTCAGGTACTTTAATCAATCTGTCCCTTACTATTCTTTCACCTAGCCTCCCCACTACACTGGTCTGTAATTTTGATGTTCTATCCCAGCGGTCGGCAACATACGGCTCTTTTAAAAGACCTGTGCGGCTCCTGCCACCTATTTAAAAGTGTCCAAATTATCGTAAAAAAAAAAAAAAAAAAAAAAAATAAATACTGGCATAGATAGCCGCAGTACAATAGTGTTATATGACCGAGGTCCTAGTTCTCTAGGAAAATATTGGGATGAATTCTTGTACTTATTATTATTATTATCATTATTATTATTATTATTATTATTATTATTATTATTAAAGTGTATTTGATTATCTTGTCTGTGGGTATATTTGACTCCCATATGGTATTATGGAGGAGGAACATTTTATTGTTTCATAATTTCCATTCATAATTTACACTGCAGCTCCATCAGCACTGCTTTTCTGTCAAGTTTGAAGAAACTGGCTCTTCTCAAATTCTGGGTTGCCGACCTCTGTTCTATCCCTTAAAAAATTGAGTAATATATGCTCTTCTTTACTTCTGAAATGCTTAACCCTTCCTCAGAAAGCATGGAATTAGGCTGTATACCTTATCCACCAAATGATCTGTACATAACTTTAAGATCCCATCTGAAACTCCAAACTCCATCTAGGACTATGGACTAGGGTACACCGTATAACAAAAATTCTTTTTCTCAACTTTGGCATGCCAATTTCCTATGTAAAATGGAATTCTAAGACGATTTTATCTCTCCATTTTTGCATTTGAGCAATTCTTACTATGCAAAATCGCACTTTTATATTGCACCCTTATCGAAATAATGCTTAAATGAGTACGTAGTGTCCGGTTGGTCCTGTGTATTGCATCATGCACCAATATGAGTTCCAAATGACTAGCGTGGTAAGCTCTTTCTGATCAGTTGGTTCATCAGGCACTACATCAGTGTCACAGCCTCTACGTTGGCCTAGAACGTGTCCATCATGTCCTTAGACCTGAAGCAGGGCATGGTCTCCCGGTGGTTGGCCCGAGCCCGGATGAACCCGTCTCTAGCCTGCTGCCCCACCACTGCTGCCGCAGCCTCTGTCACCTGCTTCACGACTCTTTCGGTGCTCTGAGTGTGGATAGAGAACTCCGGAACCTCGTACGGCTTGACCAGGATCTCCTGGATCTGATCCCCGGACAGTGAACAGGTGAATGCCGGCTCGTGCACCTGGCCAGGCTGCCAGCTGATCAGTGTCTGCAAGCTGGTGGCTGAGAAGTTCAGCTTGGGTGTGATGCGAGGTCTTACACTGGTGTCCCCATACTCCTCGCCAGCCCTCAGCTTCAAAATCTGGGTCACGACGAACCTGCGGTCGTCCTCACTCTGACTCACCATCAGCGAGAGGACACATTCTGAGTGTGCAAACCATGCTCCTGTCCGCACGTAGAAGGTCACAGCTGTTTGGACCTTCTTGGGCTGCGACCTCATCACTCTGAGCTGCGTGAGGATGTGCTTGGGGCCGTCCTCTAGTCTGTGGGGAACCTTGATGTCGTAGTAGAGTTTGAAGTACACCTGCAGGCAGTACTTGACTAGGATTTCCAGGGTGTTCAGTTCTTTGCCAGTCAGTCCATGCTTTCTGGTCCACATGTACACGAGCCACTGGGCTGTGGTGAGCCATCTGGAGTGGGACACCTTGCCACACTTGATCTCCTGCAGCTCGGACTGGAGAACGCCCCGCTTCACAGCCTGGACCAGCTGGTAGGAGACCTGCTGATCAGTGGACATGTTGACCAGGATATACTCCGGTATCTCCGTGAGATCTTCACCGCCTGGCACTCCTTTGAACTCTGCGTTGTACTGCATCTCATTCACGCTGGACAGCAGACTGCACACTGGACCCGTGTCAGATGAGGTAGGCCCGTCGATGCTGGTGATAAGGTGGCGCAGGGGCAACTCGTTTGTGTGCAACACGCATATACTCCAGAAGAGCTTGTGTCCCAGCATCTTCTCCAAATGGGCGTGAGTACCACCCTTCCACCCCGTGTTGGCCCTAGTTGAGTCACCTTGCAGTACGATCAGTGAGTCGGTGGAGTCGTATGTCACCAGCAGATCATAGAGAGCCTGAGCCACCTTGAACGCAGGCTTCTCAGGTGGCACCGGGTCCTCTGGTACAAAGTGCCAAAGGTACCTTCCAGATGGCTCCTCTGTCACTGACACATGCTCCTCCCTGATCAACCTTGGGTGCAGTTTCCCATAGCTGTCGGGCACCATCGCCCTGGTCTTGTCCTTCCTCCCATCGTAACCCAATCCAACTATTTTGGTACCCTGGTTAGGGTACGCCGTATAACAAAAAAATCTTTTTCTCAACTTTGGCATGCCAATTTCCTATGTAAAATGGAATTCTAAGACGATTTTACCTCATTCCATTTTTGCATTTGAGCAATTCTTACTATGCAAAATAGCACTTTAAGCTATGTTTTGCATATAAATATAAAAGTTCATTTTTGCATAGCAAGAAGTGCTCAAACCAAAAAGTTGAAGAGGACAAACCACCCTTAAAATTCAATTTTACATAAGAAAACATCCTGCCAAATTCGAAATAATCTATATTTCACTTTTCATTGGACCTACGGCATACCCTACTATGGACCTTTTTTACATCCTAGTTTTTCAACTCTTTAAGAATGCCCTGCATTTCCACTTTTATATTACTTGGCACTGTATCTGTCACATCCCCTCTCTCCACAAATAAATTTTCCTTTATAAAATCCTCCCGTAAACATTGATTCATAATCTCAACTTTTTCTTCTTATTTGATGTAAATCTTCCCTTTCGCTTTCAACAAGTCAATTCCTTTTTTATGCTTCAATATACCATTGACAAACCTCTAAAACAGATTAGGTTACTTCTTAAATTTTTCTGTAACACCCTCTTAAATATATTTTTTTCTTCCTTTCAGATTCTTACATATCCATTTCTGGCTCTCCTGAATTAATCTCCTGCTCTAACATTCATCTTCCGTCTTCGTCTATTGCAGGCAACGTCGCTATTTCGTTTAGTTTTTTCTTACCTTTTATTGAACCAGTTCATCTTTCAGTTCTCCTTCCATGTTGATTTTAGCACAAATTGATCAATGGCAGTATCATAAGCATCTAAGAAACAATACCAATTTTCCTGCACACTTTCGTCCTGATAAAGTCCCCTCAATTGCAATCAGCATTGAATTTCTGAAATCATACAAAGTCAACCTCCCCATAGATGTATCTTCCCTTTCTGTAACTGATCTTTTGGTTTTTAATCTGCCTCTAAAATTGTGAATTCCAATTCCAAAAGGTCACTGTTTCCAAATGTACATAAGTGATCCAAGTTGCTAATTATGTTTGTCATCGTTGTGAACAGTAGAGCTAGTCTTGCAGGAGTATCTTCCCCTCGAAACTTTGTTGCTTGCTCTACCCAATGGATCATCACATTATTCATGGATCAATGGATCATCACATTATTCATGGATCAATGGATCATCACATTATTCATGGATCAATGGATCATCACATTATTCATGGATCAATGGATCATCACATTATTCATGGATCAGTGGATCATCACATTATTCATGGATCAATGGATCATCACATTATTCATGGATCAATGGATCATCACATTATTCATGGATCAATGGATCATCACATTATTCATGGATCAATGGATCATCACATTATTCATGGATCAATGGATCATCACATTATTCATGGATCAATGGATCAGCATTCAGCAACTTATTTCCCATGAGTTTTCACCTTGAGCATTATATTCTTCATAATTCTTCTTACAGTTGAAATCTTCCATCAATATAAACTCACCACTTGTCTCCTATAATTTCCTTAATTGACTGGCTGTATCATTGACCATGTCTTGATGTCTCTTCATGTCTCGCTCTTCCCTTCTTTACGGATTTCTAAACTTGTGATGCTGCATATTTTGGGGATTCCACCCTTTGATTTACCCGTTTGATGTTTGAATCATGCCCCAGAAACTGCGATGTTAAGTGGTTGAGTGTATTTACCTAGTTGTAACATACAGGAAAAGAGCTATGCTCGTACTCAACTTTCTCCAAAGCTACTATTAACCAGCTTTGCTTTGAAGTCGTGAATATTCTTGACATGTACCACCTCTTTATCAAGGTTATTCCACATTTCAATTGATTGTGTATTTACCTAGTTGTGTTTTACAGGGCCTGAGCTACACTCGTGTGGTTCCGTCTCCGTATCTACATTTATTCAGTCTTTTTTTCAATTGGTGCAC
The DNA here is from genome assembly GCA_016584305.1 of Chionoecetes opilio. Lineage (NCBI taxonomy): Eukaryota > Metazoa > Arthropoda > Malacostraca > Decapoda > Majidae > Chionoecetes > Chionoecetes opilio. The sequence goes on along the minus strand of JACEEZ010019503.1, from coordinate 137,965 downwards.
ATTATGTGCTGATATCACCTCCTCATTTAGTCCATTCCAAACTTCTACACTTCTATGAGGGAAGCTGTACTTCTTTATGTTGTTCAGGCATCTCCCTTTTCCTAGTTGTTTTGTATGTCCTCTTGTGTATCGACCTTCTCTTTGTTTCCGAGTCAGTAGTCTCTCATTGTCTGTTTCTTCCATCTTTGTTATCAGCTTAAAAATTGTTATTAAGTCTCCTCTTTCTCTTCTCTGCTCGAGTGTTGGTAACTTTATTTCCTTCACCCTTTCCACGTAAGAAAGTTTTTCTAGCTCTGGTACCATCTTTGTTGCCATTCTCTGTATCCTCTCCAACTTTTTCACATGCTTCTTTTTATATGGGGACCATACAATGGCAGCATATAGCCATTTTTGGTCGGATCATTGTAGTAATTATCTTTCTCATCATATTTGTGTCCATGTAATGAAATGTCACTCTAATATTCTTTAACATCCTTTATGTACCTCCAAATATTTTATTTATATGTTTTTCTGGTTTTAGGTTATTCTGCATTATCACTCCCAGGTCCTTTTCTTCCTGAACCTTTGCAATTAATTAATTTCCCATTTTATATGGCCATTTATATCTCTTCGCTTTTTCCAATTTCCATCACATGACACTTATTTTCCTTAAATTCCATTTCCCATCTTCTGCTCCATTCGTAGATCTTGTTCAGGTCATTTTGTAGTGTTTCACAATCTGTGTGGTGAAGAGTGTGTGTGTGTGTGAGCGGTCGGAGTGAGTGAGGATGGTACATTGTGGTACAAGTGTCAGCGTCTGGCAGGGGTGTGGGTTTACTATGCCCAACAAAATACTACTTAGCATTTACCCAGGTTTATTTTTGGTCTTAACACCAAGAAGAGGAAAAAAAGGATCAATTACAAAACATTGGGTATGGCCACTATGAGAACGAAACGAAAGATAAGGTGTCTATAAGTATTCAGCTCGGCACATATTCTACCTTACAATGAAAAGTTATGGCCTCTATAGGCCGCTGTGCAAAAACGAGATATTACATGTGAATAGATCTACTTTCTGGGCATCTATGGACCACGGGCCAGACATTGTTATACTTTACAATTCGCATAATCAATCTACAGAGGTCCATTATGGACTGAGAACCAAGTGAAGTTAATGAGCCATGAACCAGTAGAAAGGAGGTTAGATCCCCTGTGGTGGGGTCAAGGATAAACTGATTAGAAATAATGTCTAATAATGTATATAATATAATTGTCTAGAGTAGGTATGGTCTTCGTTCATCCCTACTTCCTGCTGTGTGGTAGTGGTCTGCACCGCTGCCCACCACTGCACCCTCTAGGCTCGGTGCTGCGTCCTCCATTTCCTCTTCACTTCCTAGTTCGTCCCTTCTTCCTCCTCCTTCCTTCATCCAGAAGTCTCATGTCTTCTTTAGGCACCTGTCCTTGCACAGATACACTAACACTGTTGATACACTGGTGAAAGCCTTTGTTTTCTTCCTCCCCCTTCTCAAAGTCCTCTCTTTTCCTCCCCTTTACCCCTAAATACCCTTATGGAGGAGGAAAAAAAACCCACACTGCTGGCATTTATTAGATTGAAAAACACAAGAAGACTGATCAACTACTCAAAAGGATTGTTGATGTCAACAATCCTTTTCAGCAGTTGATTAAACCAAGTTTTTCTTGGTCGCCCTGACCCTTTCTTCCGTGCCAAAGCAGTCTCTTAACTCACCATCTTGTGCCCGCCTGCACCAGACCGAGACGGTGTTTTTGGAGATGCACATCTCCCTCGCTATCTGGCCCATGGTTTTTCCACCTCGATACAAGGTTATTATTAGTGTCTTCTTCACAATAGATAAGGATTTGCCCGGCATAATACTTTAGTAGACCTGGAGGAAGCGGTAAAGGATGGAGGGGGTAGGAAGGTGGGAGAACCAAACACAACAACCTCTTCCTATCATGGCTTGGACCAGACTGAGCGGGCAGCAGTGAGGAATCTACAACAGACAGCCTAGTGCACTGCCAGATGTACGATAACCGTTAGAAAACTCAATCGCTCCTACCGAAATTGTCAAAAAAAACTTAGGACGTTAATCCCGTCCTACGTTTTTTTGCGCCGACTGTGTGTGTGTTTATATATATATATATACAGTCAAACCTCGATATAACGGACTAAAGGGGGAGGAGGAGTGGTCCGTTAAAGCTGATTGTCCGTTATAGCGAGGATATTTTCCCAGGGGTGGAAAAATATATGAAGAAAAAAAAAATTGTGAAATAAATGAGAAATAATCACACACAACCAGACTGTGCAGCTATGTTGGGAGGTAAACAGTGACTGGCGCTACATGCTGAATTTGGTCCGCTCCTACACGTGAAATAAATAAGAAATAATCTCAAACACAACCAGACCATGTAGCTATGTTGGGAGGTAAACAGTGACTAGCGCTACATCAGGGATTTGGCACACTCGCCCACGACCGTTTGGGACTGGTATTAGGAGAGGTAGTAAGTATCCAGGCTCGCTCATTACTGCTTGGTATGCTATGAAATTTCATTATTCTAGTTGAATGTAGACATATAATCACATTTGAATTGCTATTATTCATACATATGAGTAAAGATGTGAAAATACTTTCAAGGCGCTCATCCACGCCTGGCAGCGCGGCCGCGGCAGCAGCAGCAGCATCATGAGACATTATAAGCACCCCAAAATAGATAAAAAGGAAGAAAAAGTCTCCCGTAAAGTGATGGGTTATCCCTAAAATGTTGATGCTTTCTCTCACCATCTGGCTAGTCAAGCTCAAGCTCTAGTGAAAGGTAAACAAACCGAGCCAGATTCAGCCGTGGCTTCCAAAGGTATTGCTTATTATCATGACTAGTGCTCATTATTATATATAGTATATGGTTGTGAACTGCAGTTCTATACACGTGTCACTATTTAGGTCAGTGTATCACTGCGTGTCACCTTAGATAAGGGTGATTTAGGGTGTTGAGGTGACAGGGAGACGTAGCAGCGGCCACGCCATAACACTAATAGTCACTATTTTAACAATACACACCTTCTACCACTAAATCACTAGCAACACAGGCTCCTTCCTTATATATCTTAATATGTGATACATCAAAACTCCTTAAAACCCAAGCATTCCAAAGTAAAATGAGAAAATAATACAATTATGTTGAGTTGACAATTCGAGCGGCGGTAAGCGGTCTGATATGCAAAAAAAAAAGAAGAAAGAAAGAAAAAAAGTCACGCAAATGGAGTCCGTTACATCCGAAGTTCGTTACATCGAGTTCCGTTATATCGAGGTTTGACTGTATATATATTAGTGATGGACCGAATGTCTATTTTTCGTATTCGCGATGCGAATATTTGGTTTTAATATTCGCGAAGCGAATGCGAATTGCAAATATTACATAATATTTCAAGTAATACACTATTTTTGATATCATACAGATAACTGAAATATTTTGTAGGTATTGTAAGAGTTCAGCCATAAAAATATAAATGTCTAAAGTAAATTCCATTCAATTTTCTATGTTGCCAGGTTGCGGGCCGAAGACCCACTCTTACACGAATACCTACGTGATAATATCTTACATGAATAATCATTATTGCAAAGTTTACAGTTTGCAATGTCATTAGAGATAATCTCGAAATAATCCCAAACCACACATGATGTGACTGGACGCCATTACGCAGTAGGCTGCTGCAATATTGTTCTCTTTCAAAGAAAGTTGATTGTGCTGGTGAGTGACAGAGAAGAGCGCGTATATGCTTACTGCAGTATGGCGCACGAGGCAATGAGTTCAGTAGCAGTGACCTTGAGAGTAACGGCTCAGCTGCGGCTGCCACTCTGTTGAAGGGTGAAGGATGGAGGTAGTGTCCAAGGGACACTACCTTGGTTACCTGCTTTGGCTACCACTACACCTCCTTGCCCCATTCTTTTAACTAACGGTCGGCTAAACTATTAATTTATTTATATGTTTGCTTGTGTAATATTATGTTCACTTGGTTTTTTTTCTTTTCTTATTTATGTAAGTTTATAGATTTGGGCAAAATATTGGCATATTCGCAAACATCTACGAGTGGGAGTGCGAATGCGAAAGTGAATATTCGCAATTGCGAATGCGAATGTGAATATTCGGTCCATCACTAATATATATATATATATATATATTATATATATATATATATATATATATATATATATATATATATATATATATATATATATATACAGTAAAAGCCTTATAACTCGGCACTGTATAACTCGGAATTTGATATAACTCGGCATGGCAAAGACAGGTTTTTTTTTTTTTTTTTTTTTTTTTTTTTACACACACACACACACACACACACACACACACACACACACACACACACACCTATGCCTATAGCACGTGTAGGCGCCCTGGGGCTCAGCTTTTGTGGGGGCCCTATATTCGCACGAAAAATAAGCACTTTTGTGGGTATTTTGAGGCTCTGTTTGGCAAAGAACTATTAATGCATAGACTGGTATTCAGAGATAAAGGATGAAACAGCGACAGGCAAATATGTTTTGGTTTTGTAACTTGCCAATGTTTTTAATAATACTGCTTAAAGCTAATATACATATGGTGGGGGCCCTTTTTGTGGGGGCCCTGGTAGCCCCCCCCTTAATCCGGCCCTGGACTGACGCCTGTGATTAGAGGCTCATGCCGCCCCCTGTGTCCTCCCATGCACTCACAGTCGAAGGTAGAGTTAATGGACAGGGCATGTGGGTGTTCTTAGGCCACTCAACGGTGCAGAAAGATTTCAAGTGGATTTATGGGTGTCACTCTGGATCGAACTCGGGTCTTCGAGAACGCCATCCGGTGACGCTAACCACTCTGCTACCGCCTCACCTAAACTGCATCTCATGGTTTTCACTCGGCATATCATGCCCTCACAACCTCTTGTGTGAATATGTAAACAGAAAGTCGACAAAAAATAATGTATCTCGGCATATTGATGTTATAACTGCATCTCTTCGCTTACACTCGGCTTATCGTCAGTCGCATAAAGTCGTATTTTTGTCATTTTGATCTTTTCCTGCAGGCTCAGGCTCTTCAATTTCATTCCCTTCCTGCTGGAGACACCCTTGCGTGATGGAGCTGACATCTTGAAATACAGTACTGTATGATGTAATCCCAAAACACGTAAAATAGGTGGCAAAGTAAAGCAAAGGTCGGGAACGAGCGTGTAGGCTGTCAGCTGCTGAGCCGTGTTTATGTCGTCAAAGCACCGTCTTGGATACGAATTCCGTTTTTTGTCGAAATTGAAAAAGGATTGGTTTCTGCTTCAAAAACACAACAAGCTTGGTAGGAGCCGAAATAATAATCAATACAAAACATTGCAACAATATCACAAAGTAGTATAACACATTTCAGCAAGTGTTATTGGATTGGGATTCGTAATCCAAGACGGTGCTTGGACGACAAAAACACGGCGCAGCCTACGCACTGGTTCCTGACCTTTGCTTTAATTTGTCACCTATTTTACGTGTTTTGGGATTACATCATACAGTGCTGTATATCAAGATGTCAGCTCCATCACGCAAGGGTGTCTCCAGCAGGAAGGGAATGAAATTGAAGAGCCTGAGGCCCTGAGCCTGCAGGAAAAGGGGAAAGTGCTGGCAAGGATGGATGCAGGATTGCAGGTGCGTCCATGCGTGCTATTTGTGCTGAGTTTGATATCAAATCCAGCACATTCCATTCTACCCGTTCACTGGTAAGTATAGTTTTTATGCTTTTACTAGCCGCAAAGCCGCCCTCCGGGCGGACTTTTTGGCTAGCTCCTGCGGAGGGCTATTGGTGGGCCTTCGGCCCACCACCTGTGTTTGGTGGGCCTTTGGCCCACCAAACACGGACTCTCCAGATAGCCCCTTCTAACTTTCCTGAAATCATGGATGTAGAAATGTATGTATTCCCCCACCCATTCACTCACCCATTACCCATCACCCCCCACCCATTCACTCACCCATCACCCATTCACTCACCCATTACCCATCACCACACACCCATTCACTCACCCATTACCCATCACCCCCCACCTATTCCCTCACCCATCACCCATCACCCCCCACCCATTCACTCACCCATCACCCCACACCCATTACCCATCACCCCACCCATTCACTCACCCATTACCCATCACCCTACATCAAGGTTTCCTCAATTCTCGCAACCCACTTTTTTTTCACAAATCTCGCTAATAGGCTGCTAAAAAAAAAAAAAAAAAAGTGATCGGATCATCTCATAAGTGGGCTTAAAACCTTCCCCTGGTCGACCTGGTTCCAAAAATGTGCCATATGAGGTGATTGCGCCACGGGGGACGGAACCTATACCACACACACACACACACACACACACACACACACACACACACACACACACACACACACACACACACACACACACACACACACACACACACACACACACAGACAGACAGACAGACAGACACACTTTCGCTTATATTATTATAGACAGTACTGTATTTACTTTTTTTTTTTTTTTTTTTTTTATACCCATATCAAAGGAGGACATTGCATAACTCGGCACATTGAATAACTCGGCAAGGGCCAGAGCCCCTATCATGCCGAGTTATAAGGCTTTTACTGTATATATATATATATATATATATATATATATATATATATATATATATATATATATATATATATATATATATATATATATATGCACAGCCGCCCGGCATGTGGAAGGTCCCGGGTTCGATCCCCGAGCGGTGCAATCTTTATTGGTGAGACCCCCTACTCTAACATGGCGCAGTGAGTAGGATCGTGGATGCACATTCCCCCGGTCAGGCCTGCGGGAGGCAGCCTTAGGGGGGAGATGTGTGGGTTGTCAATAGGAGGTTTCCGTGGTGTAACGGGAAGCACAGCCGCCCGGCATGCGGAAGGTCCCGGGTTCGATCCCCGAGCGGTGCAACCTTTATTGGTGAGACCCCCTACTCTAACAATATATATATATATAGTATTATTATTTTTTTTTTTTTACATTTGTGCCTATAGCGCCTGTAGGCAGTGGTGATCCAGGGCTCGGATGGTAGGCTCTGGAGGTTCACTTGAGGGGTGTGATGGTTGGTCCTTCGCCCGTGGTGGCGCAGGCAGGATTTTTATAGTGACGCCTGTGATTAGAGGCTCATGCCGCCCCCCTGTGTCCTCCGATGCACTCGCAATCGAAGGTAGAGTTGATGGGCAGGGCATGAGGGTGTTCTTAGGCCACTCGACGGTGCAGAAAGGTTTTGGTTTTCTTCGGGGATCAAACTCGGGTCACCGAGAACACCAGTTGGAGACGCTAACCACTCCGCTACCGCCTCAATATATATATATATATATATATATATATATATATATATATATATATATATATATATATATATATATATATATATATATATATATATATATATATATATATATATATATATATATATATATATATTCATTTTAAGGAACACATATCTCATTTATAAAGGTGACTCAGTAATCCTAACAGTTCTAAATGCATGAGTTTGATGTGTTTGTCAGAGTATAGTTAACTACCCAAACTACCTAAAGTATGACGTAAGTTTTGTTGCTGGTTTTGTATTGATATTAAGATAAGTTGCATTTTATTCTGGTAATCTTGGAGAATTATATTAAGCAGATGTAGTTTCATTTTCAATGAAGATATGCATGCATACTTGTGAATAGCATTTTCTGCCTGTATAAACCCCTTTACTAACAAACCTAAGCTTGATATTTGCACAGTTTGCTTGCTTTTTCGTGGGACTTTTTTTCCGAGATTTATGGTATTAATGGCATGCATAATCATGCATACTTTCTCACCACATTTGATTTCTTAGTTACTGAAATTCACTTCTGATAATAAATTCCGGTAGTTCCGGATGTGAGGTCTGAGAAAATTTTAATTCATGCATATTTAGTTACCCTGTCAGATTTTATTTTTATGCTTTTTAACCAAACAGACAGTTTTATCAAAATCTGTTTCAATCATAAAAACCATATATTTAAGACAATCTGATATTCAAATATTCGTAGGAAATATATTTTGATGTGAATTTTTGAGCTAAGATAGAAGCAACATTTGGAGGTTAGATTATTTCATATTACGAGCAATGCAATCTACCAAGCCTATTCTAAGTGAAAAATTGTGTTATCATGCCATTAACACATCTTATCCATGGTGCCCCAGAAACACTGCAAGAAGGCCAAGGAGAATGTGTGGATCCGCTATAAGCCATCATTGTTCCAGCACATTGGAACTCACTCCTCTCTCAAGGGCAAGGTGCAAAAATTGAAGGTGAGTGTGTATCTGAGGTATGTCACTCAAGGATTAATTATATGATATCTCTTGTATGTATTTAGGAAATAATGTTGAACACTTCAGAGTACACCTAGGCCCAATTTAATCTTTAAATAACGGGTATCGTATCCGTAATCAAACAGACAAGCGAAAAGAAAATCCTCGGATTAACAATTCAAGACAACTTGTCTCCAGAGAAACACATGAACAGGATAGTTGTTGCCATATATAAGCTCCTGATGAACATCAGAACAGCATTTGTTCATATGGGTGAGGATATGATGAAAAGATCTTTGTGGCCATGATCCGCCCTTAACTAGAATATGCCATGGTGGTGTGGTCCCCACACAAGAAGAAAGATAAAAAGAAGATGGAAAAAATACAAAGAGCAGCAACAAAGGTGTTCCTAGTCTGGCTGAGTTGACATACGAAGAGAGATTGGGCAAGTTAGGACTACCATCTTTGGAAGAAAGAAGGAAAAGAGGGGATCTAATAGCGATGTATAGAGGAATAACAGGCTGGGAGAGAATTTACAAAGGGGACATGTTTGTGAGGGACACGGGAAACACAAGATAACACAAAAAAAAGCTGGAAAAACGAGATGCATGAAGGATATTAAGAAATACAGTTTTCCAAACCGGAATGGAGTATTGATCCGTGGAATTACCTCGATAACGATATATTAAATGCAGAGTGTATTACCGAGTTTAAGGATAAACTTGACCAAATGAGATACGGAGACGGGACCCCATGAGTGTAGCTCATTTTCCATATATCACAACTAGGTAAATACAACTACACTCAACCCTCAGCTATCACGCATACCTAAATGTACCTCAAACCTCTGCTATATCCCATCAAGCTATCACATTTTACAGCTATCACGCATACCTTTTAAAAAAAAAAAATGTATACAGGGAAGTCCCGAAGATACGAGCAGTTAGGTTCCACCTGGCATACTCGTAAAGCAAAATCTCGTATAGCGAAATACATAACTAATGGTAAAATATAGGTTTGGTTCCAGGACCCCATCAAAGACATGTTTTTCAAGCTAAAATAAACTAGCGGTTCCAAGGTTGGGGCCGCACACCTGGCTAATTACCCCTAAAGGTTAGGCCGTATACCTGGCTAATTACCCTTCAGGTCACGCCTTGCTTGGGGTGACCTGACTGGGGTCAACCAAAATCCCCCTTTGTCCAGCCCGAGAGTCCTGTATTCAGTCAGTTACTTACCAACCACTACAGTGAGAGGAACACCACTCCTCCTCTCCTTGTGTTCCTCTCAGTGTGGTGGTAGGTAGGTAACTGCCAGAAGCTGGTCTAGGAAGCCAGGGCGGGAACCCAGCAACCGAGGTGCGGGAGGAATTTGGGTCACGGGCGAGTCAGGTCCATGCCAGGTGTTGGCTTGACCTTTACGGGTAATTAGCCAGGTGTGCGGCCCCAAGCTTGGGGCCACCACAACATCATCATACAGTCCAGATGCATACGTGGTAGGGCCGCATTTTGAACTTGGTAATTTTACTCACCCCAGTTTGAATGTCGTAGCATTGGATTTTCGATCTCGTATATTGAAAATAGACCCTAATTTACTCAGCTCGTATCATTGATTTCTCGTATACCGAATGCTCGTATAACGGGACTTCCCTGTATACAGAGAGGTCCCGAAGATACGAGCAGTTAGGTTCCACCTGGCATACTCGTAAAGCGAAATCTTGTATAACGAAACACATAACTAATGGTAAAATATAGGTTTGGTTCCAGGACTCCATCAATTAAAAAAAGATATTTTTTTTTTTTTCAAGCTAAAATAAACTATAGCAAACACAACAAACACACAGCGTCTATATTACCCACACTGTACTACCTATTCTGTAGAAAAAGCATTCTGAAAAAGAAAATAGCACACAAAATAACATAACTGCACATTAATTAAACATAAAACATGCATAACAAGCAAAAAAGACGTTGTCATGTAGGGGACGCCGCGTGATACAAGAGAAGGTAGTGTAGTGGTCCCAAGGTTGGGGCCGCACACCTGCTAATTACCCCTAAAGGTCAGGCCGCGCCATATGCTTAATTACCCTTCAGGTCACGCCTTGCTAGGGGTGACCTGACTGCGGTCCCAAGGTTGGGGCCGCACACCTGCTAATTACCCCTAAATGTCAGGCCGCGCCATATGCTTAATTACCCTTCAGGTCACGGCTTGCTAGGGGCGACCTCACTGGGGTCAACCAAATCCCCCTTTGTCCTGCCCGGGAGTGGTATGGCACACATTTTAAACTTGATAATTTTACTCACCCCAGTTTGAATGTCTTATCATTGGATTTTAGATCTCGTATATTGAAAATAGACCCTAATTTACACCTCGTATGATCGGATTCTAGTATACCGAATGCTCGTATAACGGGACCTCCCTGTACCATAAATTGCGGCGTACAAGTCGACTCTTTGAGCCTGAAAAAATCTCTCCAAAACTAGGGGTCGACTTATACGGCTAGGATAAATTACGAACCTTTACCACCGAGTGGCAAACAAGTGGATCAGCACTACTAACAATCACTGTACACCACTTACCGTAACTCCAGCAGGTTACCACAAATATTTCCAACTAAAATTTGTGTTCGGTGAACTTACTTAACATATTTAACACACAGATTAATATATAAATAATAAAATAATAATATTAATTCAGTTTATATCAACACAAAACCATAGACTGTTTCCAACAGCTGATACACAGATTGTAAACAACTGACCGGAACGCCACTGAACCGAAGCGAGTCAGACAACTACAACAACAACAACTGACTGGCTGCTCGCCGAGCGCCAGCACTGTCCGCCCAACTCATCGTACCTCACACTCTAACAATACAACCGGTAATTCTGATCTACAAATATATCGTGACCATACACTACGGGGGTAAAGACTTCGTAAGCTTTGGCCTACCAGTAGCCTACCGTATTTTTTGGGTCGACTTAAACGACAAGTATAGGCCTAACCCGTAATCTTGAGCTAATAATCATGAGGTCGACATGTACGCCTGGTCGACTTATACGCCGCCATTTACGGTATATATATTTTTTTTTTTACATTTCGGCCAATAGCCAGTGACCTGCGGGGCTTGGATGGTAGGCTCTAGAGGTAGTGCAACAATTTAAGACATGCTGGATGAGTTACAGCCTCGTCGTGGTGGTCATAAATGATAACACTTCACACAAGCCTCAGAATATTCCTATACATCTGAGCCCCTCATCATCCCCAAAAAAGGTAAAAAAGGGCTGTAAAATTTATGTTGCTTTTATGATTCCTGATTTGATGTAATATTTCATCATATGTTGAAAAAACTTGGCCTCCAATTTCGTCGTCAATTCCCTTATATGTACCTGACAGGCGCCAGAACTAGGCGACTTCTGGTAATCCTCTCCACAGCTGTGCTCGCAGTTGCAGGCCGGAAGTGAAGTAGTGGGGTAGGATAGCGACGTAACCCGCTGGTACATTTTCCCACGCTTGTCTCCCCACTAACACCTGCTTCCGGTTTTTGCATCCGGCCATGACGGCAGGCAAGGGCAAAGGGACGTAAGCCGCAGTAATCTTTCCCATGACTCAGCTACTTTCCCCTCCAGCAAGGACGGCACCACCTGACACCTGCTTGTACCCTGCCGCCAGAATGTCAGTCTCTTTCCACGAACGTTGAAAAAGCATTGTAAAAACATGAAAAAAGTGATAAAATATGTGGTCAGCTTGGGGATCCTGGCACCAATTAGAATTATTACCACTAGCTCTATTGTCCGGCTATCATGATTTTGGCTATAGTGCGCCAATAGCGGCACCAATAAGGCGCGATAGCCGAGGGTTGAGTGTAGGCAGGTATTGAAGGGCCACACATGATAAGATAATAAAAGCTCTACTGTGCGGTTAAAACTCAATAATGAGATTAGGGGAAAGAGCAATGAAAAGGGTGTCAGTGATAAAAATCCCAAAAATAATGAGGAGGAGGAGAGTGTGGGTGTGAAAAGGAATTAAGAGATACAGCAATGCTTCCCAAATTGTGTTCTAGAAACATAATGGAGAAGAACAAAGTTCATGTCAGGGATGTAATATAGGGTGATTTTATAAAAAACGTACAACAGATGAACTATAAAGATATGAAAAATTATATAAAAAAGAAAAGCATAAGTAATGCAACATTTCTGAGATGATGGATGATGATGGACATAAGTGGTGTTAGTATGCAGAACGTGAGGCCACAGCCGTCCAAGGCATCAACGATCTAAGCGGCTGTTTAGGGACTCCTGATCATCAGGGCCCATACTCATAAGGCCTCCATAAGCTTATGGGTTTCCCATAAGCAGACAAAATGGCAAATTTCTCCATAAGTCACCAAAAACCTCCATAAGTGCTTATGTTTTTCCATAAATTCTCCCATAGCCCTATGGGAGGTCCCATACGGACCTCCCATAACGCCCTCCGAGACCGTACAGAGCTCCCATAACGACCCTTATGTTGACATCAGATGTCAACATGGCAGCACAACTCTTCTGGGAACGCCAACTCATGAATTTCCGTGTCAGAAGAGACGTTCTCGGCCAATTGAGTGACGAAGAACTTGTCAAGAGGTATCGGCTGAACCATGAGGGAATTATGTATGTCACTCTCGTGACAGCATCCCTCCAGAGTGAATCCAAAAGGAACCATGCGCTGACAGCGGGAATGAAAATTATAATAATATTATGATTGTTTCCTCGCCACTGGCAAGATGCAGTGCAGCTGCTGCAGTGATGACCATGGAGCATGCAGCAGCAGGAGTGGACAGGGAAAATGCTTCCAAGGCCATCCATGGTAATACTCTCGTATACCCAAATTCTCAGCGTGACAACAACCGAGAATTTTTGCCGACGGTGGAACACTCACCAGATACTGCCGTATCTCTGTCTGGTCATCACTCCCTGACTATTGCTCCTTTCTCCTTCTCCTTTACTACGCGGTTTAGTGCGGTTTAGCTGTTGTGTATCCTTCCGCCACCCTTCCACCATTACTTTTGGAGATATATTACATAATATTTATATGGAGAAGAGAGACAAGTGTTTACGTGTGTCTCACTCTTCTTCCTCTTGTGACCTGCATCGCCTCTGCTGTTCTTCCCTTGCCGCGGACACTTTTCAATGAGGATTTGGCTTTAGTTAGGAGGTTAAAACGCAGGGTTAGGTTAGATTAGGTTAGTCAGTCTGAAGGTGTGGTTAGGGTAGATTAGGTTAGGTTAGTGACTCTAAAGGTCGGGTTAGGTTAGATTAGGTTAGTGAATCTAAAGGTGGGGTTAGGTTCTTCCTCTTGTGACCTGCATCGCCTCTACTGTTCATCCCTTGCCGTGGACATTTTTCAATGAGGATTTGGCTTTAGTTAGGAGGTTATAACGTGGGGTTAGGTTATTAGGTTTAGTGAATCTAAAGGTGGGCTAGGTTAGTGAATCTAAGGGTACGGTTAGGTTAGTGAATCTAAAGGTGGGGTTAGGTTAGTTAATTTCATGTCCTATACGCTTCCTACTAAAAACATTTTATGTCTCCACAAGTAATGATTTACGACAGAAACTCATTGAGAGAAAGTTTCTTAGAATCCATTAAGGTAAACAGAAAGCATACTCCCAATTGTGTAGGGAATTCTGGTCCTAGTTTAAAAATTAACCCTGGTTTTCAAGTATGTATTATATTTTTGTTTTTCCGGAAGTAAGTAGTATCTCCACTACATACTGAAGCTGACAGTATAGCCCTCCAAAAAGTAGATATGACTGCGTAGTTAAAACGAATCTTTACCTTCATTTCTGCCAAAAACATGAGCAAAATTTATTATAAGCATATCAATGCTAAATAGAAAATAGTAATGCCTTCGAAAAATGTTGTGTCAATTAAACAATGAATATCTTTTATTCAGCCTTTTCATCTATTAGTACACAAGTGTAACTGCCGTCGAACATTTCCGTCGGCGAGTGTTCCACCGTCAGCGAGAATTCTCGGTTGTTGTCACGCTGAGAATTTGGGTATATGAGAGTATTACCATGGATGGCCTTGGGCAAGCATTTTCCCTGTCCACTCCTGCTGCTCCATGGTCATCACTGCAGCAGCTGCACTGCTGCATCTTCCCAATGGCGAGGAAAAAATTGTAATGTTATTATAATTTTCATTCCCGCTGTCAGTGCATGGTTCCTTTTGGATTCACTCTGGAGGGATGCTGTCACGAGAGTGACATACATAATTCCCTCATGGTTCAGCTGATACCTCTTGACAAGTTCTTCGTCACTCAATTGGCCGAGAACGTCTCTTCTGACACGGAAATTCATGAGTTGGCGTTCCCAGAAGAGTTGTGCTGCCATGTTGACATCTGATGTCAACATAAGGGTCGTTATGGGAGCTCTGTACGGTCTCGGAGGGCGTTATGGGAGGTCCGTATGGGACCTCCCATAGGGCTATGGGAGAATTTATGGAAAAACATAAGCACTTATGGAGGTTTTTGGTGACTTATGGAGAAATTTGCCATTTTGTCTGCTTATGGGAAACCCATAAGCTTATGGAGGCCTTATGAGTATGGGCCCTGATGATCAGGAGTCCCTAAACAGCCGCTTAGATCGTTGATGCCTTGGACGGCTGTGGCCTCACGTTCTGCATACTAACACCACTTATGTCCATCATCATCCATCATCTCAGAAATGTTGCATTACTTATGCTTTTCTTTTTTATATAATTTTTCATATCTTTATAGTTCATCTGTTGTACGTTTTTTATAAAATCACCCTATATTACATCCCTGACATGAACTTTGTTCTTCTCCATTATGTTTCTAGAACACAATTTGGGAAGCATTGCTGTATCTCTTAATTCCTTTTCACACCCACACTCTCCTCCTCCTCATTATTTTTGGGATTTTTATCACTGACACCCTTTTCATTGCTCTTTCCCCTAATCTCATTATTGAGTTTTATCCGCACAGTAGAGCTTTTATTATCTTATCATGTGTGGCCCTTCAATACCTGTCATCTCATTTTCAACTTAAGCTCAGAACAGTGTTATTCCTATGTTAAAGTAAGATTTGTCTCTATGAATATTTGAAACAAATAGATCATGTACTTTTATATTTATTTTATTTCTGAAGTACAGTGAAAATAAGAACAGGCTTTTCATAGTGTGGCTCTGTCCTTAGATACATTTATTGTGCTCTTTATTTTGTTTTTCCTTGCCATCCTAGCCATATTGAATACATAGCTACACTGAAGAGTTTTGTTATCATAACATGACATGTTTTGCCTATTATGATATGTAGACAAAGCATGCTGTGAGATAATCATAATTGAGAGTGGTTGGTGGATAATTTCCACACATGTCATGCCTACATGTGTATACTCCTAAAATTTGTATTCTGACATACTCTGTTAATTACAGAAAATATAATGATCAGTGCTCAGCAATATTAACCTTTGGTGTCTCTGGTAAAACAGGACAAGCAGTTTGGAAAGGTCCAGTTGTTCTTCCCACACAAGAACCCCAAAGCCAGTGTGGAGACAATGATCAAGCCCTACAAGACCTACTCCCTCCAACGAGCATACAAAGGGGAATCATATTTCTGGGGCCTTCTTCCTCAACAGGGTGACAAGCTGCTCTTTAATTTTGATCCACCTGTCAACCTGAAAGGGTAAGGATACAGCAGTTTGAATTACATTTTTTTCCTTTCCTTACTATAAAATAATTGTTGTACAGGAGTTCTTGAATGTAAGAAAGCACCACCTTCAAAAAGGTGTTGTGTTTCAGCATTATCATACATTATTATATTCTTATACCTATTATATTATTAATTGTCATTGTCCTTATCATACTATATAACTTCATCCATGTGGAAAAAAAATCTTATCTGTGTAGTTTAGTGTTTGAAAGTTTCAGAATCATGTCGCCGAAGAAGTTGACATTGTATCTTGTTTGAAGTTTGTTTCAGATTAGTGATGAGTACTAGGAAAGAGTAATAACTTTTGCCATATGCTTTCTGTAGGTTTTTGTTTCTGATTGGTGTTTGGTCAGGGTTGCCCCCGCTACTGGTAACATGTAACCCAGTACAACCAGCCGCATGGTCAGATTGTCGGCACTAAACCAGCTCCCCCACTGGTTCTACCAGTGAGGAGGGTGTGCTGGACACCCAGATGGACTAAAATTTAGACCATCTTTAAAGGCAGATGAACTCACGATTGAGTCAATGGCCATCCAGCCCCAGCTTGTCTTTGAGCACTGACATCAGTCCCTTTTCTGTGTCCTCTTACCGTCTATCTTCTGCAACTTCGCGGGATTCCTGCAAGGACTATTGGTTTGATGACTGGTCTGTATTCTGGGACTGAGAGTGCTGTGAAGTGTGGGGCAGGTGTATCCAGCTTCTTTCCTGTTAATACAGGAGTGAGGCAAGGGTGCGTCCTTGCCCCATCACTTTTCAACACTTGTATGGACTGGGTATTGGACAAAGATGTAGATCAAAGTGATTGTGGAGCATCCGTCGGCAACACCAAGATCACTGATCTTGTTTATGCCGATGATGCAGTAATCTTTGCTGAGTCGCTGGAGGTCCTGGTAATGGCTCTTGAGGCACTGCACGAGGAGGCAAAGCCTTTGGGACTTGAGGTCTCCTGACTTAAGACCAAGGTCCAGGTGTTTGGAGGCTTACTAGATGAAACAGTACAGTCTGTTCATGTGTGTGGCAAGGACATTGAGATCTTGGAAAGTTTTACATACCATGGTAGCGCAGTCCATAATGACGGCGGGTCATGTCAAGAAGTCTTACGGCGGATTGGCATAGCCCACTGTGTCATGAACTCGCTCAGCAGGAGTATTTGGCATTGTCGGTACCTGTGCAGGAGGACAAAGATCCGGATCTTCAAGTCGCTTGTGATCCCTGTCTTACTCTATGGTTGTGAAACATGGACACTAAATAGTGACTTGAAGAGACGAATCGATGTCTTTGGTAATAAGTGTCTTCGCAGAATCATGGGGTATCGCTGGAATGATTACGTGTCAAATCAGCGATTGCACCATGAGACTGAATCGAGGCCTATTACCTGCATAGTCAGTCAGCGCCAACTTCGGCTATGTGGGCATGTGGCACGCTACCCTGAAACCTATCCTTCCCATCAGGTTGTATCTGTAAGAGACAATCCGGCGTGGAGGAGGCCAAGGGGGCGCCAACAAGGCTCGTGGCTGGGGCAAGTTTATGTTTCTTGAAGGAGAGTTGGTATGGGAAAGGAGCCTGCATGGTGACTCGTGCTTGGTGACCCCCTGGAGTGGCATCGTAGGGTGGGCGAGGCGACGCGCCCCCCGGCGTATGCCCCCAATGATTGATTGATTACCATCTGTGTCTATTCTCACTAACAATCCAAAGCTAGCTGTTGCATATATGTGCTCAACGACATCACTTGCTCTCATGCCCACGGTCTTGAATTTTCCAAATTTTCTACCATCTGGTTTCGACTTCAATGTCACTCTCTTACTAAATTTATCTGTGCTGTATATCTCTCACCTAACTTCTTGGACTATGTAAAATTCTTCGATTATTTAATATTAAAAGTGGAGCACATCTCATCTCATTTTCCATTTGCAGACATTTCAATTCTTGGGGATGTCAATGTTCACCACCAGCATTGGCTATCAACTTCTTTCACTGACCAACCTGGAGAACAAGCCTACAGCTTTTCTATCCCCCAAGACCTAGAGCAGTTAGTGCGGCACCCTAATCGTATTCCTGACCGCCGTGGAGCGCGGTCGGGAATCCAGCACACCCAACATTCTTGATCTTTTCCTAACTACTAACCCTTCTGCTTACTCTGTGAAACTATTCTCTCCGTTGGGTTCCTCTGATCACAATCTTATTTATGTAACCTGTCCTATTGCTCTGGTGCTGCCTCTGGACCCACCTAAGCGGAGGTGCTTCTGTCATTTCAACTCAGATAAGTGGGAGGACCTAAGCCTGTACTACTCTGATTTTCCATAGAATGATTATTGCTTTTATGTCAGAGACCCATCTCTTTGTGCAGAGCGCATAACTGAGGTCATTGTCTGTGGCATGGAGGCATACATTCCACCAGGGGCGGATTGGCCATAGGACACACTGGGCTGTGTCCCGGTGGGCCGGATGGTCTGAATCCAGGTTGGGCCGGCCCTCTGTAGCACAGTATGGTACGGTTGTGAGAGAAGTTTATGCCCGGAGACCGTATGCCTCGCCTGGCTGAAGCCAGACGAGGCAGCCTGGCGTCTCCTCCCTCCCTCTCCCCTCTTCTAGCTATTGAATCTGAAGGAGCATGACCGGGCCAGGGGCGGATTGGCCACTGGGCACACCGGGCTGTTTCCAGATGGGTCAATGTCTCAATTGGTATGAGGGCCGCCGGCCCTGGGGCCTGAGGGCCAGACTCGAGTATGCTTGAGGAATAAGTGGCTAATGGGTTTATAGCCTGGTTATAGGATTCTCTTGGTACGAAATCATAAGTACAACATTTTATGAAGCAATTTATAAGAGAGAGAGAAAGAGAGATCAGCTGTTTCTAGCATGGAGGTATAATAATATAACTCCAATGAATTCTAGCGCATTTATAGGAGATCGTAGACGTTCAGACAGCTAGCTTGGCCTCAAATCCCTCCTTTTGGCACCTGGTCCACAACAAACTGTACAGTTGCATGGCACCACAGGGCACACACCTCCGTGTAATGTTTTTTTTTTTTTTTTTTACAGCACAAAGGTATAGCCAAGGACAAAAATAAGCCTGCATAGTTACCAGTCCCTATAAAAAAAGACTAAGAGAATATAGAAAGGGGGGTGAGCCAAGTTAGTTCGGGAGGTTTCTTGTTACTCCTCTCTTGAAAATAAATTATCGTCGGAAGGTGGAAGAATAGAAACAGAAAGAGTGTTCAAGTGTTACCAGTAAACGTCATGGAAAAGTAAAGATAATTGTTAACTCTTGCATTGGAAGATGGACAGAATAGGGATGAGAATGAGTAGAAAGTCTTGTGCAGCAAGGCCGCGGGAGGGGGGAGGCATGCAATTAGCAAGTTCAGAAGAGCAGTGAGCATGAAAATACCGACAGAAGATAGCAAGAGAAGCAACATTGCGACGGTGATTTAAAGATTGAAGACAGTCAGTCAGAGGAGGGGAGTTGATGAGACGAAAAGCTTTTGATTCTACCCTGTTGAGGAAAGCTGTATAAGTGTATCCCCCCGAAATAATTTAGACATACTCCATACATGGGCAGATAAAGCCCCTGTACAGAGCAAGCAACTGGGATGAAGAACAAAATGGATGCAGACGAATGAGGACACCTAACTTCTTAGAAGCTGTTTTGCAAGAGATGAGATGTCAGATTTCCAGTTCAAATTTTACGTAAAGAATAGTCCAATAATGTTCATTGTAGCAGAAGAAGACAGTTGAGTGTCATTGAAGAAGAAGGGATAGTTGTCTGGTAGGTTTTGTCGAATAGGTAGGTGAAGAAATTGGGTTTTTGAGTCATTGAACAAAAGAAGCTAGGTTTGATTTGTCCCAATCAGAAATTATAAAAAGGTCAGAATTAGGCGCTCTGTGGCATCTCTCCGTGAGTCACTTATTTCCTGTTGAGTTGGACGCCTAATGAACGACGTTGAAAAATGCAGGGTAGGCATCAGCAAAGGAGTAAATAGGGCATTGAGTTAGACTTAGAAGATCAATAATTAATTATAGAAAGAGTGATTAATAGGACAGAACCCTGGGGAACACCACTATTAATAGACTTAGGAGAAAAACAAGGAGTCTTTTTATTATTATTATTATTTTTTTTTTTTACATAACAAAGGACTGGCCAAGGGCACAACAAAAATAGGTAACAAAAAAGCCCGCTTAGTTGCCAGTCCCTATAAAGAAGACAGTAAGAGACTAAAAAAAAAAGAGGGGTTGGCCAATTTAGTTTGGGAGGTGTCTTGTTACTCCTCTCTTGAAAAGATTTAAATCGCAGGAAAGTGGAAAAATAGAAACAGGAAGAGAGTTCCAGAGTTTACCCGTGAAAGGGATGAAAGAGTAAAGATACTGATTAACTCTTGCATTAGGAAGATGGACAGAATAGGGATGAGAATGAGTAGAAAGTGTTGTGCAGCAAGCCCGCGGGAGGGGGGGAGGCATGGAGGGGGGGTTAGCAAGTTCAGAAGAGCAGTGAGCATGAAAATAATGGTAGAAGATAGCAAGAGAAGCAACATTGCAGCAGTGATTTAAAGATTGAAGACAATCAGTCAGAGGAGGGGAGTTGATGAGACGAAAAGCTTTTGACTCAACCCTGTTTAGGAGAGCTGTATGAGTGGATCCCCCCAAACATGTGAGACATACTCCATACATGGGTGGATAATGCCCCTGTACAGAGCAAGCAACTGGGAGGGAGAAAAAAATGGACGCAGATGCCACAGGACACCTAACTTCTTAGAAGCTGTTTTAGCAAGAGAAGATATGTGAGATTTCCAGTTCAGATTTTTAGTAAAGGATAGTCCTAGAATGTTCATTGTAGAAGGAGATAGTTGAGTGTCATTGAAGAAGAGGGGATAGTTATCTGGTAGGTTTTGTCAAGTAGATAGGTGAAGAAAGGGGGTTTTTGAGGCATTGAACAAAACAAGGTTTGCTTTGCCCCAATCAGAAATTATAGAAAGATCAGAAGTTAGGCGCTCGGTGGCATCTCTCCGTGAATCACTTAGTTCCAGTTGAGTTGGACGTCTAATAAAAGACGTTGAAAAATGCAAGGTAGATTCATCAGCGTAGGAGTGGATAGGGCTTTGAGTTCGACCTAGAAGATCATTAATGAATAATAGAAAGAGAGTGGGTGATAGGACAGAGCCCTGGGGAACACCACTATTGATAAATTTAGGAGAAGAACAATGTCCGTCTACAGTAGCTGCAATAGAACGGTTTGAAAGGAAACTTAAGATGAAGGTACAGAGAGAAGGATAGAAACCGAATGAGGGTAGTTTGGAAATTAAAGATTTGTGCCAGACTCTTTCAAAAGCTTTTGATATGTCAAGGGCAACAGCAAAAGTTTCACCGAAACCCCTAAAGGAGGATGACCAAGATTCAGTTAGGAAAGCTAGAAGATCGCCAGTAGATCGCCCTTTACGGAAACCGTACTGATGATCAGATAGAAGTTGTGAGCAGATAGATGTTTAAGAATCTTCTTATTAAGTATAGATTCAAAAACTTTAGAAAGGCTGGAAGTCAAAGCTATAGGACGGTAGTTTGAAGGATTAGAACGGTCACCATTCCTAGGAACAGGTTGGATGTGAGCAAACTTCCAGCAAGAAGGAAAGGTGGAAATAGATAGACAAAGATGGAAAACTTTGACCAGGCAGAGTGCAAGCACAGAAGCACAGTTTTTGAGAACAATAGGAGGGACTCCGTCAGGACCGTAAGCTTTCCGAGGATCTAGGCCAGAAAGGGCAAAGAAAACATAATTACGGAGGATCTTAATAACAGGCATAATATAGTCAGAGGGTGGAGGAGAAGGAGGAACAAGCCCTTCATCAACCAGAGTGGAATTTTCAGCAAAGGTTTGAGCGAAGAGTTCAGCTTTAGAAATAGATGAGACAGCTGTGGAGCCATCTGGGTAAAGCATAGGAGGGAAAGATGAATTAGAAAAATTGTTAGAGATGTTGTTAACTAGATGCCAGAAGTCACGAGAGGAATTTGATTCAGAAAGATTTTGACATTTTCTATGAATGAAGGATTTTTTGGTAAATTGAAGTATAGATTTGGCATGATTACGGGCAGAAATATAAAGGGCATGAGTTTCAGGAGATGGATGGTTACGGTACCGACTGTGAGCCGCCTCTCTATCTTGGACAGCATGAGAACAAGCAGAGTTAAACCAAGGTTAACGGGCTTTAGGATTAGAGAAAGTGTGTGGAATGTACGCCTCCATGCCAGAGACTATGACCTCAGTTATGCGCTCTGCACAAAGAGATGGATCTCTGACATGGAAGCAGTAATCATTCCATGGAAAATCAGTAGTACAGTCAAACCTCGATATAACGGACTAAAGGGGGGGGAGGAGCCGATAAAGCCGATTGTCCATTATAGCGAGGGTATTTTCCCAAGAGTAGAAAAGTATATGAAAAATAAAAAAATTGTGAAATAAATGAGAAATAATCACACACAACCAGACTGTGCAGCTATGTTGGGAGGTAAACAGTGACTGGCACTACATGCTGAATTTGGTCCGCTCCTACACGTGAAATAAATGAGAAATAATCTCAAACACAACCAGACCATGTAGCTATGTTGGGAGGTAAACAGTGACTAGCGCTACATCAGGGATTTGGCACACTCGCCCACGACTGTTCGGGACTGGTATTAGGAGAGGTAGTAAGTATCCAGGCTCGCTCATTACTGCTTGGTATGCTATGAAATTTCATTATTCTAGTTGAATGTAGACATAATCACATTTGAATTGCTATTATTCATACATATGAGTAAAGATATGAAAATACTTTCAAGGCGCTCATCCACGCCTGGCAGCGCGGCCGCGGCAGCAGCAGCAGCATCATGAGACATTATAATCACCCCAAAATAGATAAAAAGGAAGAAAAAGTCGCCCGTAAAGCGATGGGTTATCCCTAAAATGTTGATGCTTTCTAACACCGTCTAGCTAGTCAAGCTCAAGCTCTAGTGAAATGTAAACAAACTACGAGCCAGATTCAGCCGTGGCTTCCAAAGGTATTGCTTATTATCATGACTAATGCTCATTATTATATATATTATATGGTTGTGAAGTGCAGTTCTATACACGTGTCACTATTTAGGTCAGTGTATCACTGCGTGTCACCTTAGATAAGGGTGATTTAGGGTGTTGAGGTGACAGGGAGACGTAGCAGCGGCCACGCCATAACACTAATAGTCACTATTTTAAACAATACACACCTTCTACCACTAAATCACTAGCAACACAGGCTCCTTCCTTATACATCTTAATATGTGATACATCAAAACTCCTTAAAACCCAAGCATTCCAAAGTAAAATGAATGAGAAAATAATACAATTATGTTGAGTTGACAATTAGAGCGGTGATAAGCGGTCTGATATGAAGGAAAAAAAAGTTACGCAAATGGAGTCTGTTACATCCGAAGTCCGTTATATCGAGGTTTGACTGTACTGCCTTAGGTCTTCCCACTTAGCTGAGTTGAAATGCCAGAAGCACCTCCGCTTAGGTGGGTCCCAAGGCGGCGCCGTAAGGACAGGTTACAGAAATAAGATTGTGATTGGAGGAACCCGACGGAGAGAATAGTTTCACAGAGTAAGCAGAAGGGTTAGTAGTTAGGAAAAGATCAAGAATGTTGGGTGTGTCTCCAAGGCGGTCAGGAATACGGGTAGGGTGTTGCACCAGCTGCTCTAGGTCTTGGAGGATAGAAAAGTTGTAGGCTTGTTCACCAGGCTGGTCAGTGAAAGAAGATGATAGCCAATGCTGGTGGTGAACATTGAAATCCCCAAGAATGGAAATTTCTGCAAATGGAAAATGAGATGAGATGTGCTCCACTTATGATGTTAAATAGATGAAGAATTTTACATACTCCGAGGAGTTAGGTGAGAGATATACAGCACAAATAAATTTAGTATGAGAGTGACATTGAAGTCGAAGCCAGATGGTAAAAAGTTCAGAAGATTCAAGACCGTGGGCACGAGAGCAAGTGATGTCGTTGCGCACATATACGCAACAGCCAGCTTTGGATTGAAAATGAGAATAGAGACAGTAAGAGGAGACAGAAAAGGGACTGCTGTCAGTGCTCACAGACAACTGGGTTTCGGTGAGGAAAAGAAGATGAGGTTTTTTAAAGCAGTCTACAATAGCTGCTTTAGAATGGTTAGAAAGGAAACTTAAGATGAAGGTGCAGATAGAAGGATAGAAACTGAATAAGAATAGTTTAAAAATTTAGGATTTATCCAAGACTCTATCAAAAGCTTTTCGTATGTCAAGGGCAACATCAAAAGTTTCACCAAAACCCCCTAAAGGAGGATGACCAAGATTCAGTTAGGAAAGTTATAGAAGATCGCCAGTAGATCGGAAACCTTTACGGAAACCGTACTGACCATCAGATTGAAGATTGTGAGCAGATAGATGCTTAAGGATCTCCTTATGAAGTATAGATTCAAAAACTATAGAAAGGTAGGAAGTCAAAGCTATAGGATGGTAGCTAGAAGGATTAGAACGGTCACCCATCTTAGGGACAGGTTGAATGTGAGCAAACATCCAGCAAGTAGGAAAGGTGAAAGTAGACAATGACGCAAAAGTTTAACCAGGCAGGGTGCAAGCACAGAGGCACAGTTTTTGAGAACAATAGGAAGGATTCCGTCAGGACCGTAAGCCTTCCGAGGATCTAGGCTAGAAAGTGCAAAGAAAACATCATTACAAAGGATCTTGATAACATAATCAGAGGATGGAGGAGAATGAGGAATTCATCAACAAGAGTGAAATTTTTAGCAAAGGTTTGAGCACGAAGTTCCTTCAGCTTTAGAAATAGATGAGACAGCTGTGGAGCCATCCGGGAGAAGCATAGGAGCGAAAGATGTAGAAGAAAAAGAATTGTTATAAATGTTTTTAGCTAGATGCCAGAAGTCACTAGATGAGTTTGATTCAGAACATTTTGACATTTTCTATGAATAAAGGAGTTTTTAGTAAGTTGAAATTAATATTTGGCATGATTACGGGCAGAAATATAGAGGGCATGAGCTTCAGGAGATGGATGGTTACTGTACCATCTGTGAGCCGCCTCTCTATCTTGTACAGCATGAGAACAAACCAAAGTTGATGGGCTTTAGGATTAGAGAAAGTGTGTGGAATGTATGCCTCCATGCCAGAGACAATGACCTCCGTTATGTGATCTGCACAAAGAGATGGGTCTCTGACATGGTGGCAATAATCTTTACATGGAAAATCAAAGTCTTAGATCCTCCCACTTAGCTGAATTGAAATGCCAGAAGTACATCCGTTTAGGTGGGTCCCAGGGCAGCACCGGAGCGATACAACAGGTTACAGAGATAAGATTGTGGTCAGAGGAACCCAATGGAGAGTAAAGTTTCACCCAGTAAACAGAAGGGTTAGTAGTTAGGAAAAGGTCAAGTATGTTGGGCGTGTCTCCAAGGCGGTCAGGAATACGGGTAGGGTGCTGCACCATCTGCTCTAGGTTTTGGAGGATAGAAAAATTGTAGGCTTACCAAGTGTTTACCAAGTTGGTTAGTAAAAAAAGATAATAGCCAAAGCTGGTGGTGAACATTGAAATCGCCAAGTAATAACTAATTAATGATAAAACTCAATGTCGTATCATAATGTAAATTTCAAAATGAGTGATTATATTGATGGGAAGTATGAGAAATGTGCATGTTTATAGTCAAGTGTATTGTGTGGCGGGATGATCAGCATCTGTGTTGAAGCCCACTCATATTATTGCCCAGTCCAGTTTGCTGGTTAGAATTGAAATATTTTATAAAATGGTTCGTGAATGACAGGGTTTATTGCGTGAATCTAAACTTATTGATTCAATTCAATATCTTTTCAGACTGGAAATGCACTTTCATAGAAGAACTATGGAAACAAATATACAAGTGTGGTATAATATATATATATATATATATATATATATTATATATATATATATATATATTATATATCTTGTTAAAAGTGATAGCTAGTTCAGCGTTTATTATCTTTTTAAAGATATTTTCTCTTTGTCTTAAGAGTGTCTTATTCTCTTTTGTAATCACTTTTATGACTTCGCCGTAGCTTGTCATTTTTGCTGTATCGCGATTTCGGGTCTAAGAACCCTTCTTCAGCAGCATGTGGGAGATGTTTTCTCCTCAGTTGTAGAGGTGAGCATGATTAAGTTGTGGAGTGAAGCGCTATTTATTGATGAAGTCTGGCTGCCGCGCATCCTAGTGGGTGGCACTACCAATACCTATCTACCAATCAGCGCCGCCCACTAGGCTTTTCAGATCTGTCTCAGAGAAAATCTCCTGCCCGTATATAATATATATATAGGTTGACCATCACTAATCCGGCAATCAATATTCCGGTTCCATCAGTTTTCCGGCATGAATTTCGGAGCGGTTTCAAATTTCCTGGGTTAGTGCGCCACTGTTTTCGGGAGGCTTCTTCTTCTTCCTCTTCTTGTGACCTTTTCTGCTTAGTATCACTTTGTAGGTCGTCTGTCAAGCTCGTGCTCGAGCTTGACACGTATCTTCCTTCTTTGCCACTCTGTAGCCCTTTCTTTCCCTGCCAATGGAAGGCGCCTGTTCCCTGGCGCCGTTTGTTTTGATGGTGCTGTACCCAGAATCAGCTGTATGCTCACCTTCCGACAGGAAATCAACGTTGCAGTGGTACACAGAAACCAGAGGGGGTGACCTGGCATGTAGGAGACTGGGGGAATAAGTTACTCTATAAAGTAAGAACAGGCACCTTGGAAGTCAACGGAAAGAACAGGGAACTGGAGAACCAGAATTTTAGCTGCAGGGTAGGAGAGAAAGAAACCGTAGAACATGTCATTGTGGAATGCAACAAGTATAGGAGTCAGAGGGAAAGGCTTATAGCGTCAATAGTAACAGTCCTAGGCAGAGAGGAGTGGGACAGGAGACTAGAGCAGAAAGATGGGGCCCTGTGTGCGAGGCCCTATAGACAGCATATATACAGTCAGGGGACAAAACATCAATAATCCGGAAATTTCGAAAATCCGGCAGTCCTAAGGTCCCTTGGTTGCCGGATTAGTGATGGGTAACTGTATATATATATATATATATATATATATATATATATATATATATATATATATATATATATATATATATATATATAATAGAGGCAATACTTTCTCCATGAGGGAATCTTGATCTAATAATGAAGATATAAACCAGCGCGGGTAGAAACATCTTGATTGTTTATTCGAACGTTTCGGCTATACATAAGCCATCATCAGCCTAAAATCGGATACAAAAATGTTTTTGTTAAAAATGAAAATATACAAGTTATAAAATTATTTGCACATTTAAAATGCCTAACCTAAAATATAATAAATAAGAATAAAAATTATAAAACAGTAATAAAAATAAAAATACTACACATACCAATCAACATCGCAGTGGAGTGTGGGATTCCCACATGGTCTAAAAGCACAGGAGCGGGGTTGAGGTGCCCTGTGCACAGAGAGACGGTTTGTGGTGGTGGGTGAGGAGGCTCTCACATATCCACCGGGTGGAGTCGTGGGAGCTTGTGTGTAATATATTAAAGTCTTGATTTGTTATTGGGTGGCCTGAGGCTTCGGAATGATCCCGAATGGCTGAAAATGGTGGTTTGGACACGGGTTTGCCAGTCCTGTGAGACAGTCCCCGATGCTCCGCGATCCTAGTGGTGAGGTGGCGTTTGGTCTGCCCAATATAAGCAGCGTTACAGCTACTGCACTTAAATTGGTACACCACTGAGGAACGCAGGGCATCAGGGATTCTCTCCTTGAGTTTAAAACAATGTGCTAACGTATAAGGGGGCTTGAATACTACTCTAAGCGAGACTTGTGGATAACATTGCCGAAGCAGGAGTTGAGCTTTGTTTCGGATGGAAAAAGATTTGTTACCTATGAAGGGAATTATAAAATACACAACGGCTTTATGAGCGGTATGAATTAGGGGAGGGGGTGAGTGTAGTTTATTTAACTGTTTACCAATGTACGTGTTAATGAACTGCAGGGGATAACCATTTAGTTTAAGAGTGTGTCTCAAGTACTCTAATTCTAGTACTCTAATTTTCACTTAGAATTAGAGTATTTGAGACACACTCTTAAACTAAATGGTTATCCCCTGCAGTTCATTAACACGTACATTGGTAAACAGTTAAATAAACTACACTCACCCCCTCCCCTAATTCATACCGCTCATAAAGCCGTTGTGTATTTTATAATTCCCTTCATAGGTAACAAATCTTTTTCCATCCGAAACAAAGCTCAACTCCTGCTTCGGCAATGTTATCCACAAGTCTCGCTTAGAGTAGTATTCAAGCCCCCTTATACGTTAGCACATTGTTTTAAACTCAAGGAGAGAATCCCTGATGCCCTGCGTTCCTCAGTGGTGTACCAATTTAAGTGCAGTAGCTGTAACGCTGCTTATATTGGGCAGACCAAACGCCACCTCACCACTAGGATCGCGGAGCATCGGGGACTGTCTCACAGGACTGGCAAACCCGTGTCCAAACCACCATTTTCAGCCATTCGGGATCATTCCGAAGCCTCAGGCCACCCAATAACAAATCAAGACTTTAATATATTACACACAAGCTCCCACGACTCCACCCGGTGGATATGTGAGAGCCTCCTCACCCACCACCACAAACCGTCTCTCTGCGCACAGGGCACCTCAACCCCGCTCCTGTGCTTTTAGACCATGTGGGAATCCCACACTCCACTGCGATGTTGATTGGTATGTGTAGTATTTTTATTTTTATTACTGTTTTATAATTTTTATTCTTATTTTATTATATTTTAGGTTAGGCATTTTAAATGTGCAAATAATTTTATAACTTGTATATTTTCATTTTTAACAAAAACATTTTTGTATCCGATTTTAGGCTGATGATGGCTTATGTATAGCTGAAACGTTCGAATAAACAATCAAGATGTTTCTACCCGCGCTGGTTTATATCTTCATTATATATATATATATATATATATATTAGGGTGGTCCAAGAAGAGGGGGTAAAATTTCAAAGTGCACTGGTCCTTTCTCCACACCGCTGCTTTTTTTCGTGTTGCATTCCTATCCTTGTGTGCAACATTTCATCGCGATACAATGATATTTAGAGGTCGACCCATCATCTCGCTTTCTATCATAGGATTTAACCAGGAAAATAGCACATACCCGAATTGGAGCACTTCCCGACATCACAGACCCAAATGGTGTTGATTTCTTAATTCTCCGGGGTTGATAACCCCATAGACCACATTTTATCAACTAAAAACTGATATACAGCTGTCTGAATGCTGAATTTCATTATTTGGTTTTCACAGTAAATTTTAGGGTTAGGCCATACCCTGGTTAGGGTACTTCTAGTAGAGATAAAGCAAAATGGTTCGCATTTTTGAACTCAGAAGGGTCGATTTACACATAGAAGTGGTTTCATCGACACTGATTTATTGACAATTCACAAAATATTGCCAAAAAAATCGTTTTTCTATAGGAAAATAGAGAAATTGAAATTTTCTGTCATATTTTGCAGGATTTAGTAAATAAATGAAATATGAAAGCATTTCTGTGTAAATCGACCCTTCTGAGTTCAAAAATGCAAACCATTTTTTCTATCTCTATTAGAAGTACCCTAACCAGGGTATGGCCTACCCCTAATTTACGGTATGAAAACCAAATCATGAAAATCAGCATTCAGACAGCTGTATATCAGTTTTTAGTTGATAAAATGTGTCTATGGGGTTACCAACCCCGGGGAATTCAGAAATCAACACCATTTGGGTCTGTGATGTCGGGAAGTGCTCCAATTCGGGTATGTGCTATTTTCCTGGTTAAATCCTATGATAGAAAGCGAGATGATGGGTCGACCTCTAAATTAAGTTTTATCATCATGAAATTTCATAGGCTTGTAACCTATGGGTAATGGACAAAAAATAACCTTGCGGAGGAATAAAAGTAGAAAAATATTTTTGGTGAACCACCCTAATATATATATATATATATATATATATATACACACAACCCTCATTTCCCCGGACCTCATTTCCCGGATATCGGATTTGCCGGACAAAATCTGAGGTCCGGGGATATGTCTGAGTCCCGGACAAATGCCTGGTCCAGTCCGTAAATTGACAAAGTTGTCCGGCGGTCCGAGCGTCTCCTGTCCGAGCGGTCAGTGTCTGCGCTTCCCGCCAACTGGCAGCATGCTCAGCGGTCATATTGTTTACATTTAGGCACAAGACACTCACGGTTCACCTGCACCGCCTACGTAAGTCCCCTAACCCCCACAGCCCCTGGTGCAGGAACGTCTCTGAGACTATTGAACACTTTCTGCTGCAGTGTCCGCACTTCCACTCCCACCGTGTAGTGCTACAGTCTCAACTCCTCACCCTGAACGTCACCACCTGTGACCTACCCACCCTGCTGGCGGCGGCTGGCGTCCACCCCTCCAGGCAACACGCTGTCATCCGCCTCACCTGTGCCTTCCTGAGGAAGACAGGTCAACTACAGCGCCTGTGATAGCATCATAGGACATCACCAGGGCTCATAGTGTTCCCCAAGGGATCCTCGCAGCCCAAAAAACAACAACAAAGTGACGTAAAAGTCCGCGGCGGGGTAGTTGATATTGGCGGTTGCCGGACAGTAAATACTAGAGTAGGATAAACGTCCGGGGGTGGGTAATGGCCTCGGACTGTTGCGATTCCCGGACGTTTGTGGTTCCCGGACCAGTGCTCCCCCCTATTAGTCCGGGAAAACGAGGGTTGTGTGTATATAAATATATACAGTCGACCCTCAATTTAACGGACCTCGGTTTAACAGACTTCGGATTTAACTGACTCCATTTGCGTGACAAATTTGCGGGCAAGAATGGCATGCCAGACCGCTTATCACCGCTCGAATTGTCAACTCAACATAATTTATTATTTTCTCTTTTGGGGGGGGAATGCTTGGGTTTTAAGGAGTTCTGATGTATCAGATATTAAGATATATAAGGGAGGAGCCTGTGTTGCTAGTGATTTAGTGGTAGAAGGTGCGTATTGTTTAAAATAGTGATTATTAGTGTTATGGGGTGGTCGCTGCAAGACTGTCTCCCTGTCACCTCAACACCTTAAATCACCCTTATTTAAGGTGACACACAGTGCTACACTGACCTAAATAGTGACACGTGTATAGAACAGCTCATCACAACCATATCATAAATATAATAATGAGCAATAGTCGTGATACCTTTGACAGCCACGGTCTGTGTCTGTCAGATAACCTCGATAACTTTTCATATCTCCGTCTTTGCCACTCTGTAGCCCTTTCTTTAGTTTTCTTCCTTTTCCTTTTTCTTTTAGCTGTGAACATTTGTTTACCTTTTGCTAGCCAGAAGGTGAGAGAAAACACCAACATTTCAGTAATAACTCATCACTTTACGGGAGACTTTTTCTTCCTTTTTATCTCATTTTTGGGTTATTATAATGTCTCATGATGCTGCTGCTGCTGTCGCGGCCGCGCTGCCAAGCGTAAATGAGCTCCTTGTTTGTATTTTCATATCTTTACTCATATGTATGAATAATAGCCGTTAAAATGTGATTATATGTCTACATTCACCTAGAATAATGATATTTCATAGCATACTAAGCAGTAATGAGCGAGCCTGGATACTTACTACCTCTCCTAATACCAGTCCCAAACAGTCGTGGGTGAGTGTGCCAATCCCTGATGTAGTGCCAGTCACTGTTTACCTCCCAACATAGCTACACGGTCTGGTTGTGTTTGTGATTATTTCTCATTTATTTCACAGCGTGTAGGAGCGTACCAAATCCAGAATGTAGCGCCAGTCACTGTTTACCTCCCAACATAGCTACACGGTCTGGTTGTGTTTGTGATTATTTCTCATTTATTTCACAATTTTTCCTTGTTTTTCCTATATTTTCACACCCTTGGGAAAATACCCTGGCTCTAACAGACAATCTGCTTTAACGGACCACTTCTCTTCCCTTTTAGTCTGTTAAATCAAGGGTTGACTGTAATATATATATATATTATTTTATATATATTATAAAATATATATAAAATAAAATATATATATATATATGTATATATATATATGTATATATATTTTATAAAATAATATAAAGTATATATATATATATATATATATATATATATTTTTTTTTTTTTTTTTTTTACATATTTGGCCTATAGCGTGTAGGAGTGGTTTACCAGGGCTCGATGGAAGGCTCTGGAGGTTTCACTTGAGGTTCTGAGGTTGGTCCTCGCCCGTTGGTGCGCAGCAGGATTTTAATAGTGACGCCTGTAGAGGCTATGCCGCCACCTGTGTCATCGATGCACTCGCAGTCGAAGTAGAGTTGAAAGCAGGGCATGTGGGTGTTCTTTAGGCCACTCGACGGTCGGACAGAAAGGTTTGGGTTTCTTCGGGGATCGAACTCGGGGTCACCGAGAAACGCCAGTCGAGACTCTAACCACTCCGCTACCGCCCCCCAGTATAATAGATACAGTAAAACCCTATAACTCGGCACGATAGGGCTTGGCCCTGCCGAGTTATTCAATGTTTTTTCTGCCGAGTTGACCCCGAGTTATTTCAAATTGTCCCTCCTCTGATAGGGGTTATTATATTTATAATAAAACAAAAAAAAAAAAAAAAAAAAAAAAAAAAAAAAAAACAGAAAAAAAAAAAAAAAAAAAAAAAAAAAAAAAAAAAAAAAAAAAAAAAAAAAAAAAAAAAAAAAAAAAAAAAAAAAAAAAAAAAAAAAAAAAAAAAAAAAAAAAAATAAAAAAAAAAAAAAAAAAAAAAAAAATATAAAAAAAAAAAAAAAAAAAAAAAAAAAAAAAAAAAAAAAAAAAAAAAAAAAAAACAAAAAAAAAAAAAAAAAAAAAAAAAAAAAACAAAAAAAAAAAAAAAAAAAAACAAAAAAAAAAAAAAAAATAAAAAAAAAAAAAAAAAAAAATAAAAAAACAAAAAAAAATAAAAAAAAAAAAAAAAAAAAAAAAAAAAAAAAAAAAAAAAAAAAAAAAAACACATAAAAAAAAAAAACACCCCCCTAAAAAAAAAAAAAATAAAAAAAAAAAAAAAAAAAAAAAAAAAAAAAAAAAAAAAAAAAAAAAAAAAAAAAAATAAAAAAAAAAAAAAAAAAAAAAAAACAAAAAAAAAAAAAAAACAAAAAAATACAAATACAAAAAGGCCATACCAACATACATTACATACAAGGAGAAAACAAGAGGGAAATCAAATACACAAAAGCATATATTTATACAATAAATCTTTAAATTAAAACCTACACTTACCAAAGATGAAAACGGGTTTAGGATAGAGGATTAGTTAGATAGAATTAGATGGTTTAGATTTTTTTATTAGAATGAGATAGAAATTATAGAGTTAGTAGAATTAGAATTTAGATAGAGGATTTTAGATAGAAGAATTTAAGATTATAGATAGAATTAGGGAGAAGTTTAGGACTAATTTTAGAAATTAGAAAAGGAAAGAATTTCGAAGATAGATAGGAAGTTTTAAGAACCTTAGTAGAGAATTTTAGAAGAGAAGATAGGTAGATTAGATTTAGAAACTTCCATTTAGAATGTTAGAAAGATGATGTGCCCCCATGATGGGCATTGATTTTTATTAATTATTGACTTGATATCAAAAACTCAGCACCAGCACCACAAATAGACACATGGACGCACCCTGAGCCATCCCTTGTTGCCCAGCACTGTCACGAGCACTTTCACCCTTTCCTGCAGGCTCAGGCCGCCTTCAATTTCATTCCCCTTCCTGTGTGGAGACACCCTCTTGGGTGATGGAGCTGACATCTTGATATACAGTACTGTATGAGTAATCCCAAAACAGTAAAAATTAGGGTGGCAAAATTAAGCAAAGAATCGGGAGGACCAGTGCGTAGGCGAGCCGTGTTCAGGCGGTTTTTTGTCGTTCCAAAAGCACCCGTCTTGGATTACGAAACCCAATTCCAAAACACTTGCCTGAAATGTGTTGTTAATACTACTCCCTGTGATATTGTTTCAATGTTTTTTTGC
Source organism: Chionoecetes opilio (assembly GCA_016584305.1). Classification (NCBI taxonomy): domain Eukaryota; kingdom Metazoa; phylum Arthropoda; class Malacostraca; order Decapoda; family Majidae; genus Chionoecetes; species Chionoecetes opilio. The sequence continues at coordinate 103,854 of JACEEZ010019503.1, read as the reverse complement.
ATTGCATTATTATTTGGTTCCTACCAAGCTTGTGTTGTTGTGTTTTTGAAAGCAGAAACCAAATCCTTTTTCAAATTTCGACAAAAAACAAAAAAAAAAAAAAAAAACGGAATCGTTATCCAAGCCGGTTGCTTTGACGACATCAAAACACGGACTCAGCAGAGCTGACAAGCCCTTACACGCTGGCTGGTTCCCGGACCTTTTGCTTCTTAAACTTTGCCACCTATTTTACGTGTTTTTGGATTACATCATACGAGTTACTGATTTCAAGATGTCAGCTCCACACGCTAAGGGTGTCTTCCAGCAGACAGGGAATTGAAATGAAGAGCCTGGAGCTTGCAGGAAAAGATCAAAAGGACAAAAAAATACGACTTTATGACGACTGACGATATGCAGCAGAAGGATGTAAGCGAAGAGATGCAGTTATAAACATCAATATGCCGAGTACATTATTTTTTGCCCAACTTTTTCGGTTACATGTTAACACAACGAGGTTGTGAGAGGGCATGATATGCGAGTGAAAAAAACCATGAGATGCAAGTTAGGTGAGGGCGGGTAGCAGTAGGGTTAGCGTCACCGAAGTGGCGTTCTCGATAAAGACACGAGTTCGATCCCGGAGTGAGGACCCATAAAGCCACTTGAAAACTTTTTACACCGTCGAGTGGCCTAAGAAGAAACCCACAGGCCCCTGTCCATTAACTCTACTCTTTGACTGTTTGCAGTTGCATGGGCAGGACACGGGGGCGGCAGAGCCTTCTAACACAGGCGTCACTATAAACAATCCTGCCTGCGTGGCCACCACGGGCGAGGGCCCACAAACCATCACAGCCTCGAGTGCGCCTCCAGGGCCTATCATTCCACCATGGAGCTCACACTGCCCGACATGGTATGGGCATAGGGTGTGTGTGTGTGTGTGTGTGTGTGGGTGTGTGTGTGTGTGTGGTGTGTTGGGTTGTGGTGGGTGGGTGGGGGTGGGATGTGGGTGGGGGGTGGGTGTTTGTAGGTGTGTAAAAAAAAAAAAAAAAAAAAAAAAAAAAAAACATAGTCTTGGCCATGCCGAGTATATCAAATTCCGAGTTATACAGGCCGAGTTATAAGGGTTTTACTGGTTATATAGAAGTATATATTATATATATAGTATATATCTTATATATATATATATATATATATATATAATATATATTATATATATATATAATATATTATATTATATATATATATATACAGTCAAACCTCGATATAACGGACCTCGATGTAACGGACATCGGATATCCGCATTAGGGATATAGGGGGAATAGACCGCTTATCGCCGCCCGCTCGAATTGTCAAACTCAAACATTTATTGTATTTTCTTCATTTTATTTTGAGAATGTTGGGTCCTTAAGAGGTTTTGATGATTGTTATCAATATTAAGATATAATATTATAAGGAAGGAGCCATGGATGCTAGTGATTTAGTGGTAGAATCTAGGAAGGTGGTGTAGTGTTTTAAATAGTGATCTATTAGTTGTTATGGCATGGCCGCTCTGCTAGTCTCCCTGTCACCTCAACACCCTAAAAAATACCCTTATCTAAGGCGAACACGCAGTGCTACACTGCACCTAAATAGTGATAGTGACACGTGTATAGAACTGCAGTTCACAACAATATAATATATATAATAATGAGCCTTAGTCATTGATTTAATAAGCAATACCTTTGAAGCCACGGGCTCTCTGATCTTCTCGTAGTAGTAATTTTTTTTTACCTTTCACTAGAGCTTGAGCTTGACTAGACTACACGTCTGGTTGTGTTTGTGATTTATTTCTCATTTCAAATTCCCGTGTGTCGGTGGTGAGGGAGCTGCCAAAATCAGGCATTTTGTAGTGCCAGTCACGTTACATCCAAACATATCTTACCACAGTCTGGTTGTGTTTGTAATTATTTCTCATTTATTTCACAATTTTTTACGGTTTTTTTCCATATATTTTTCCAACCCTTGGGGGGAAAATACCCCAACTATAAACGGACAATCGGACTTAACGGACTCACTCCTCCCCCCCTTTAGTCATTATATCGAGGTTTGAATGTATATATACAGTACCTCTGGTGAAAAGTATGTGGCCACGCCCTGCTCCCGCCCCCGGCCACAACAAACAATACATAAGGAAATTTATAAAAAATAAATTTTTTAATTACCCTTTAAATTTGGTTGGGGGGCCTTTTCTTTTTTTACGGTTGAGACGCAAGGTATTGAAAGAGCTGTTCTTAGGTTTGGTGAGATGTTTGCTCGGGACTCAGGGAGGGCCTTTTCGGCTTGGCTAGGAACTGCGTCTTTCCCCCCTGCGATCCTTCTTGCCCATTGCCGAGGTTCTAAATTTGGGTCAGGCCCGGGGTGTTACCTGGCCAATCCCTTTGAAGGGTCCATCCCGTCATCAAACCCGATGCAGTTTGGCAGTGTGGCAGGGGGCCTGTCCTGTTAAAACACACTGGCCGTGTGAGCTTGAAAGAATCTGAAAAATGTTCACAAAGCAGCTTCCAGGAAAACCTTGTTCACTTTAAAGTTTTTTGGGAAGCACAACAAGTTTGCTAAACCCCTGCCAGGGAAAAAAACCCCCACCATAATGAATCGGGGTCTTTTACGGTGCCTCCCCATACCTGAGTCGAGGGGGTCACTGCCGGGCGACGTACACTCGGTCCTCGGTTTCATGTCACAGTAAAGTTGCCCTCACCAACCCCAACACTGACAACCATCATCACATCCAAACAAAAATATCTCTTGGTGAAGGGGCCCAGCAACCTTTCTGCGCAGTGTAGAAGTGGTTCTTAGGGGTTGGGGGTGTATAACCCAACCCTGCACTCGGCGAGTTTTGGAACACAGACACGCACCAAACACTTCAGGGGGGTTTGCCTTAAACCTTGCGTAAAGCGAGGGGTACTCCCAACGAACGTTTTGAACGTTTTTCCCGACCTTTGAGAAATCTCCTGGACGGGGCCCGGCCGAGTTTCTGTGATGGGGTTTCACCCCTGTTTTCCCCTCTGAAAAAGCGCCAAGTACTTCTCTCTGTTTACTTACCACACCCCAAAAAAACCACTTATTTCTTTTGTTTGGGGGGCCTGATCCTTAAAAACCCAAAGATTGAGCAAAGGGTCTTTTCTTGTTCCTTGGGAGTGCCTAAAAAAATATAAACCACAACACCACTGATAAATGCAAAAAAAACAAGGAGGGTCACGACCCGGTTTTTTTTGGGGGAGCACCCTTAAAAGACCCAATTCATTATGTGTGGGGTTTTTTCTCTGCAAGGGTTTTTGGAAAATTTTTGTGCTTCCTGAAAACCCTTTAAAATGAATCAACGTTACCTGGGGCTGCTTTGTAAACATTTTCCCCGATTCTTTTTAAGCTCACCGTCCCGGTGTTTCAACAGGCGGTGCCCTGCTCACAGCCAAAACTGTCCTATGTTTTAGATGCATGGTTTTCCCTTCATAAAGGGTTGGCCAGGGAACACCCGGACCTCAACCCAATTTGAGAACCCGGGCACATGGTCCAAAAGATCGCAGGGGAAAGACTCATTTCCCATACCCAAAGCTCGAAAAGGGCCATCCGGAGTCCTGGGCAAAAATCTCACCGAAAAACCTAAAAACCCAGCTTTTCATACCCGACGTCTCCAAGCCCGGGAAGAAAAAGGCCCCCCAAACCCAAATATTAAAAAGGTAATTTAAAACATTATTTTTTATAAATTTCCCCTTTTGTATTTTTTTTTTGTGCGGGGGGGGGGGAAGGGCGCCCCTCCTTTTGACGGGATACTAATATATATATACTACCCCCAAAGCCCCCCTCGGGGGGATTTTTGGCTACTCCTGCGGGGGGGCTATTGTTGGGCCTTCGGCCCCCCCTGGTTTGGTGGCCAAAAGGCCCCCCCAAACACCTCTCCCGATAGCCCTTTAGCTTTTCCCGAAATCAGGCTGTAGAAATGTATTATTTGCCAATCTATTTACTCACCCCCAACCCATTTCACTCACCCATTACCCATCACCCCCCACCCATTTACTCACCCATTACCCACCACCCCCCACCCATCCACTCACCCATTATCCATCACCCCCCCCATTCACTCACCCATCACCCCACACCCATTAGCCATCACCCCACCCATTCATTCACCCATTACCCATCACCCTACATCAAGGTTTCCTCAATTCTCGCAACCCACTTTTTTTTCACAATTCTCGCTAATAGGCTGCTAAAAAAAAAAAAAAAAAAAAAAATGATCGGATCATCTCATAAATGGGCTTAAAACCTTCCCCTGCTCGAGCCAGTTCCAAAACTGTGCCATATGAGGGGATTCCGCCCTAGGGGGCGGCACCTGGAGTGGACACACACACACACACACACACACACACACACACACACACACACTTTCGCTTATATTATTATAGATACAGGGAAGTCCCGAAGATACGAGCAGTTAGGTTCCACCTGCTATACTCGTAAAGCGAAATCTCGTATAGCAAAATACATAACTAATGGTAAAATATAGGTTCGGTTCCAGGACCCCATCAAAGACATGTTTTTCAAGCTAAAATAAACTGTAGTGGTCCCAAGGTTGGGGCCGCACACCTGTCTAATTACCCCTAAAGGTCAGGCTGCACACCTGGCTAATTACCCTTCAGGTCACGCCTTGCTTGGGGTGACCTGACTGGGTTCAACCAAAATCCCCCTTTGTCCAGCCCTGGAGTCCTGTATTCAGTCAGTTACCTACCAACCACTACAGTGAGAGGAACACCACTCCTCCTCTCCCTGTGTTCCTCTCACTGTAGTGGTTGGTAGGTAACTGACTGAATACAGGACTCCCGGGCTGGGCAAAGGGGAATTTTGATTGACCCCATTCAGGTCACCCCAATTCCAGTGAACTGCAACTCGAGAAATGCCAGTGGTCGCTGGCAGTTTTAACTCAAAGGTTGGTTTACTGTGTTTTGGCTCCGCGACTAGTATTTTCATAAAATCAATTTCACAATAAATATTGATGCACCGCATCCGAATACCAAAAAATATAGTTCTTCTGTTGTTCTACTAATTGTATGGATGACATGCATTACGATGGAACGTTCTAGAATAACAATTTCATGCAAATTACTCGCCTCGAGTATCAAAGCTTTAATATATTTTTTACATGTATATTGTAGCATGTTTTATTGGGGGCGATGTTCACACTGTTTTCTAAGACAGTACTGCTGCGTCTGGCAAACGCTTGTCAAAATACAATAAGCAATGCCTTGGAAAAAAGAAGAATATAGAATGCCGAAATCGTTCTGTTGCTGCGACAATGTAGGTTATAATTGTGGAGGCGGCATGGCGCGGCAGGGAGTGGTGGCGGGGAGATTGTGGCGGGGCGATTGAATCAAAACATTGCAACTTCACGCGTCGACTCATTGCACTTCCAGGCTTTCTATCTAATTGATACACAATAATAACAGGAAAGTATGACTGCCTAGGTATAGATAACTTCTAAACATTCGTTATTGACTATATAATATCATAGAGTAACATTTCCATCGCCTCCTCAAATATAACTTACTTGGTTATTTGGTTATATACATGTTTTACAGAATCAGGCTTCTATACAATATACATATAGAAGAAAATCGTTCTTAATATTATACTTTTGTGTTTTAAGTGCAGTGGAATAAGCCCATATTTTTCTTTCAAGTTGACCAACTTTTCACCAAATTGTGAGTTAAAACTGCCAGCGACCCCTGGCATTTCGGGTTGCAGTTCTCTCTAATTAAGGCGTGATCTGAAGGGTAATTAGCCAGGTGTGCGGCCTGACCTTTAGGGGTAATTAGCCAGGTGTGAGGCCCCAACCTTGGGACCCCTACAAAACTACCAAACAACAAACACAATGTTTGAATGTCGTAGCATTGGATTTTCGATCTCGTATATTGAAAATAGACCCTAATTTACTCAGCTCGTATCATTGATTTCTCGTATACCGAATGCTCGTATAACGAGACTTCCCTGTATACTATATACACTGGTACCTTGACTTACGAGTGCCCCAACTTACGAGTTTTCCGAGTTACGAGCAGTCGCTCGGTCGATTTTTTGCTTAGAGTTGCGAGCCAAAATCCAATTTACGAGTGAGCTTCAGATACGCCGCCGCTAGTTGGCGCAGCGAACGCCACAACATCCGCCCAGCATCCCGCGTCTCACTCGTTCACTTCACGTGGTTACCTCGCCGTGGAAGCATCTCTGCTGTGTTGTGCTCACACAGGCGAATGCAAATGGCAGAGGGTGAGTGCAGTACGTTTAGCGGCAGTTCCACCCACAGCTGTTTCCAACAGCTGATACACAGAGTATAAACACTGGCAAATGCAAATGGCAGAGGGTGAGTGCAGTCCAGTCATATAGATACAATCAAAGAATTGGGGTGGTTTCTTGAGGGCTGGAACAGATTAATGGTACTATTTCAATTAATTTCAATGGGGAAAATTGATTTGATATACGAGCAAATTGAGTTATGAGCTCGATTAATGAACGAATTAAACTCGTAAGCCAAGGTACCACTGTATATATAATTAATTTTTATATATATTTTATATATATATATATACTATATATATATATGTATATAATATATATTATATATATATATATATAATATTATATATATATATATATTATTATATATATATATATATATATTATATATTATATATATATATATATATATATATAGATATGCTAAATATTTTGGTTTGAATACCGTTTATTTAAAAAAATTCTTTTTACCTAGTTGAGATGGAATCATTGTAATGATCCAGGGGTCAATTCAGGGGTAATACATTTTTTCCATGACTGAAGTTTGCAAAATAGGGCAGGTAGGTATCTGTCCCGGGCTGGTTTAGGGTACCCAATCCGCACCTGTATTCCACACACTTACTCTTATCCTAAAGCCCGTCAACCTTGGTTTAACTCTGCTTGTTCTCATGCTGTCCAAGATAGAGAGGCGGCTCACAGACGGTACCGTAAGCATCCATCTCCTGAAACTCATGCCCTTTATATTTCTGCCCGTAATCATGCCAAATCTTTACTTCAACTTAACCAAAACTCCTTCATTCATAGAAAATGTCAATATCTTTCTGAATCAAATTCCTCTCGTGACTTTTGGCATCTACCTAATAATATCTCTAACAATTTTTCTTCTTCATCTTTCCCTCCTATGCTTCACCCAGATGGCTCGACAGCTGTCTCATCTTTTTCTAAAGCTGAACTCTTCGCTCAAACCTTTGCTGAAAATTCCACACTGGTTGATGAAGGGCTTGTTCCTCCTTCTCCTCCATCCTTTGACTATATTATGCCTGTTATTAACCCCTTGAGGCCCAGAACGTAATTTCCATTGTAATTTGGGTACCATTAGACGATTTTTAGTGACTATAAGCAACATTTTATAGTATGACCTGTTTAGTATCCTTGTCCACTAACTAATTTGGTATATGCAGTTACTTTTCGTAATTTTATGGCTCGACAACATACAATTTTATATAGCAAAGGAAAGATCTGGGCGTGAAGGGGTTTTGGTCCTTCATAATTATGTTTTCTTAGCCCTTTTGTGTGCACGAACTCATTTCAGGTACTCTCGGGGCTGCAAGAGGATGATACGGAGGTTAGAAAGGTAGACGATACATCATTACCCGAAGGTAAAATCTTGGTTGTTGGGTTGACAGTCAGGTTAGGCATCTTGACAGCAGGTTCTGTGACAGAGAAGGGATGCGCATTAAGTCGGTGAGTTACCCAGGGAAGGGGATAGGTTATGTTAGTGACAAAATAGTTGAGTGCATGGCGGACCAAGGGAAAAAGCCCATCGTCTGCCTGAGCGCTGGGGGAAATGATGTTGAGTGTGTAAGAAGTGAGGAATTGCTCCGGCGGTTCAGGAAGCTGTAGGTAAAGTTAGGGACAGGGGTGGTTCCCTGTGGTGTGTGGTGTCCTTCCAAGACCGCTTTGTTGACGACATGTGGTACTCCGGGGGCTATTGCTGTGAATTGCCGGCTGGCACTTCATTGCAAACCCAAATGGTTTGGGCCTTTGTCGACAGCTGGGACCTTTTTTTTTGGGCATAACCACCTCTACCGCAGGACGGGGTGCACTTTTCGAGGAAAGGAGTTCAGATCTTGTCTGAATCCTTGAAAGGAAGGAAATTGCACTGCAGGCTTTTTTAAGATAGAGAACCGGGGTTTAGACACGGGGGTCGGGGTAAAGGAAACTTGCGACACTAGGAGGAGTTTTCAGAAGGCAGGGAACTAAAGTGATTCGTAAGAAGAGAGAGGGGAGGGGTTTAGTTAAAGATAAGGGAAAATTGGACAAAAAAAAGAGGAGTTGCGGGAAAGGTTTACTATACAAACTGTAGGATATGTTAAAAAAGTCGATTTCCTGAAGGAATAAATAGTATATAGGATTTTGATAAAATAGCATTAACAGAAACATGGTTGGATATTTTCAGGAAAGGTATTCGATTCCGGAAGTCCGAGATAGCTGGGTATAAGTTATTTCCAAGGACAGAGTAGGCAGACGAGGAGGAGGAGTTGCGCTTTATGCAAGAGATGCATTGCAGTGTTGTGTTAACAATGTTTATAAAAAACAGATGAACAGCATAGAGTCTATATGGGTAGAGGTTAGGGAGGGAACTGAGAAAAATGGGTTTTTTGGGTGTAGTGTATAGGCCTCCAAACTTATGTAAGGAGGATTCAGCTCCTATATGGGAAGAAATAAACAAGGCCTGCAGATATAATCGATTATGTGTGGTGGGAGATTTTAATCTTAAGAATATAGACTGGGATTTAATCATAGGTGACAGCGATGCAGATGAATTGTTAAATATAATCCAGGATAACTTCTTAAGTCAAGCAATCAAGGAGCCTTTCTAGAGGAGATAATATTTTTAGATCTATTGCTACAAATTTAGAGACAATTTAGTTACAATGTGGAGGTCGGTGGGAAATTAGATAATAGCGACCATTATGAGATCAGATTTAGCTTAAAAATGGGAAGTTGGAAAATTAAGTGGCAATAGGCATGGAATACCTAATTTCAGAAAAGGGCCCAAATTTTGCGGGGTTAAGAAGACACCTGGAAGTTATTAATAAGAGGTGTGGGATGGAGGAGAAGAGAAAATTTTCCCGGGACAGGGCCATGACAGCTGTAAAAGGCCAAATTTTGAAGGATTAGGAAGGCCCTGGAGGTAATTGGCGCGATCAGAAAATGGTAGTGAGGTGAGGCTGAAGAGATAATTAGAGCCCGGTTGACAGGGAAGGGAGGTCAGGGCTGAGGAGGTTTAATTAGAGAGGTTAGCAGGGGAAGTGAGTCGGAGCTGAGGGGGGAATTATACCTCATTTGTAAGGAATATAATTGCGGGCAGAAAAAATATTCCTTAAGGGAAATAAAGGGCCAGAGAGTGATTCCAAAATGGATGACCACCAGTTAAACACAAAATTGGAGTAAAAAGAAACATTTATTTAAGGTTCAAGCAGGATTGTTTAAAAAAAGACAGTATAACGTGATTTCGAGGACAGTAAGGGGAAAAGTAAATTAACTCGAGTTTTCTAAGACCAAATTATGAGATTAAAGTAGCAGAACAGGCGAAAAGGGACCCAAAGGGGTTTCTATCAGGTTTATAAAACAAAGACAAGGGATTAGTTGGGCCGTTAAGGTCGGACAGGGTGAGGTCTTAAATACGGATGAGGATTTCTTAGTGTTTTTTATGGAGGAGGATACACAGACGATACCTGATAGTGAACAGATGTTCAGAGGAAGCGATGAGGAGAAACTGAAAGATATTGTGATAAATAGGGAAATGGTGGAGGAGGGTATAGAAAAAATGAAAACATTTAAATCGCCAGGACCAGATGAAGTGTATCCCAGGGTATTAAAGGGAAAGCCAAAGGGGGTTTGTTAGTGAGTCGTTAGTGCACATTTTTTTTGGAAAAACGGTTGAGATAGGCGATGTGCCATTATTGTGGAGGAAAGGAAATGTTGTTCCCATATTTAAGAAGGGAGACAGAGGACTAAAGTCAAATTATCGACCCGTAAGTCTAACATCAGAAGGTGGGTAAATTATTGGGGAATCTATTATTGCAAAAACATTAGAGAGCACTTAGATAAACATAGTTTGATCAATGATTCAAAAACATGGATCACCAGGGTAAAGGGCATGTCTCACCAATTTATTGAGTTTTTATAGGAAAGTTTTTGAGACGCAGATAAAAGGGGGTTTTATAATATATCTGGACTTTAGTAAGGCATTTGACAAAGTACCACACGAGCGACTCTTAAAAAAGGTTGCTCATGGTATAGATGGGAAGGTTCTTCATTGGGTCAGAGCTTGGCTAAGTAAAAGGCAACAAAGGGTTACAATTAATGGTTTTCCAAATCTGAATGGGGACTGGTGACAAGTGGAGTTTCCACAAGGGTCTGTTTGGGCCCATTACTATTTTTGATTTACATCAACGACTTTTGGGTAGTGGGATTAGCAGTGATATCAGCAAGTTTTTCTGATGATACTAAGTTAGGGAGGATTATTGGATCACAGTCTGACGTAAAAATATTGCAGGAGACTTAGATAAACTTAACGAGTGGGGAGTCAGATGGCAGATGGAATTTTAATATTGATAAAAGTAGCGTTATGAATGTTGGTAGAAAAAACCCTGGTAATAGATTTCACCATAAGCAAAGGGATCGCTGAAAGATCAGAAGGTGAAAAAGATCTTGGAGTGAGGGTGGCCCAGACCTCCGACCTAGGAAACAATGTATTGAGGCCAGAAATAAGCTAATAGAGTACACACAAACCTCGATTTCCCGGACCTCGATTTCCCGGGTATCGATTTGCCGGACAAAATCCGAGGTCCGGGGATTGTCATCTCGGGCAATTTTTTTTTTTTTTTTTTTCCGTTGAAATGCCTGGTCCTGTTCTAAATTGACCAAATTGTCCGGCGGTCCGAGCGTCTCCGTCACCCCTGGTCATGTCCGCGCCTCCCGCCCCGGTGGCAGCTGCCCAGGCGGTCGTATTGTTTAAATTTGGGCACACAAACATTCACGGTTCACCTGCACGGCCCCGTTAGTCCCCAGACCCCCACTGTCCTGTGCAGGAACGTCTCTTGAGACTATTGAAAACTTTCCCAAATCCCCCAGGTGCTAACATGCTAGCGGAACGTAAAAAGTCTGCGCAGGATTAAATTTCCGGTTGCCGGGTCAAATACGAAGTCCGGAAAACGTCGGGGAATGGATCGGACATATATTTTATATTATTATATATTATATTATTTTTTTTTTTTTTTTTTACTTGCGATTCCCGGACTTTTGCGGTTCCCGGACCAGTGGTCCCCCCTATTAGTCCGGGAAATCGAGGTTTGTGTGTATTAGGATTCATTACCAGAAGTGTTAAAAGTAGAAGTGAAGAAGTTATTCTAAAGCTTTATCTGGCTCTAGTCAGACCTCATCTAGACTATGCAGTTCAGTTTTGGTCTCCATATTACAGGATGGATATAGTGTTGTTAGAAAAAGTGCAGAGAAGGATGACCAAAATTGTACAAGGGATGCGTAACTTTAGTTATGAGAGGAGATTGAAGTTATTAAAATTACACTCACTCGAGAGACGCAGAGTAAGGGGCGATCTGATAGAAGTTTTTAAGTGGATAAAGGGATTTAATAAAGGAGAGGTAGGAAAAGTTCTTACGGCTTTTAACCAGGGTAGAACAAGAAGTAACGGATTCAAGCTGGAAAAGCGTAGATTTAGAAAGGAAATAGGGAAAAACTGGTTCACAAATAGGGTGGTGAATGAATGGAATGGTCTCAGTAGACAGGTAGTTAGTGCTGAGTCATTGGGGAGCTTTAAAGGGGAGCTGGATAGGTTCATGGATGGGGATGAAAGGTGGATATAGGTAGTGTTAGGTGACAAGAACTACCACGTGTAGGCCTCGCGGCCTCTTGTAGCTTCCTTATTTTCTTATGTTCTTATGTTCTTATGTTCTTTCTTGCCCAGATCCTCGGCAGGCTTACGGTTCTGAAGGAGTCCCTCCTATTGTTCTCAAAAACTGTGCTTCTGTGCTTGCACTCTGCCTGGTCAAACTTTTCCATCTTTGTCTATCTAACTTCACCTTTCCTTCTTGCTGGAAGTTTGCTCACATTCAACCTGTTCCTAAGAAGGGTGACAGTTCTAATCATTCAAACTACCGTCCTATAGCTTTAACTTCCTGCCTTTCTAAAGCTTTTGAATCTATACCTAATAAGAAGATTCTGAAGCATCTATCTGCTGACAATCTTCTATCTGATCGTCAGTACGGTTTCTGTAAAGGGCGATCTACTGCCGATCTTCTAGCTTTCCTAACTGAATCTTGGTCATCCTCCTTTAGGTGTTTCGGTGAAACTTTTGCTGTTGCCCTTGACATATCAAAAGCTTTTGATAGAGTTTGGCACAAATCTTTAATTTCCAAACTACCCTCATTCAGTTTCTATCCTTCTCTCTGTACCTTCATCTTAAGTTTCCTTTCAAACCGTTCTATTGCAGCTACTGTAGGCGGACATTGTTCTTCTCCTAAATTTATCAATAGTGGTGTTCCCCAGGGCTCTGTCCTATCACCTACTCTCTTTCTATTATTCATTACTGATCTTCTAGGTCTAACTCAAAGCCCTATCCACTCCTACGCTGATGATTCTACCCTGCATTTTTCAACGTCGTTTATTAGACGTCCAACTCGACAGGAACTAAGTGATTCACGGAGAGATGCCACTGTGCGCCTAACTTCTGATCTTTCTATAATTTCTGATCATTGGGGCAAAGCAAACCTTGTTTTGTTCAATGCCTCAAAAACCTAATTTCTTCACCTATCGACTCAATAAAACATACCAGAGAACTATCATCTCTTCTTCAATGACACTCAACTATCTCCTTCTTCTACAAGGAACATTCTAGGACTATCCTTTACAAAAAATATGAACTGGAAATCTCACATCTCATCTCTTGCTAAAACAGCTTCTAAGAAGTTAGGTGTCCTGTGGTGTCTGCGTCCAATTTTTTCTCCCTCCCAGTTGCTCGTTCTGTATACTGGCAGTGTACAGGGGCCTTATTCACCCATGTATGGAGTATGTCTCACATGTTTAGGGTGATCCACTCATACAGCTCTCCGAAACAAAGTTTGAGTCAAAAGCTTTTCGTCTCATCAACTCCCCTCCTCTGACTGACTGTCTTCAATCTTTAAATCAGCACCGCAATGTTGCTTCTCTTGCTCTCTTCTGCTGTTATTTTCATGCTCACTGCTCTTCTGAATTTGCTAACTGCATGCCTCTCCCCCTCCTGCGGCCTCGCTGCACAAGACTTTGCACTCATTCTCATCCCTATTCTCTCCATCTTCCTAATGCAAGAGTTAATCAGTATCTTTACTCTTTCATCCCTTTCACTGGTAAACTCTGGAACTCTCTTCCAGTTTCTATTTTTCCACCTACCTACGACTTAAATCTTTTCAAGAGAGGAGTGACAAGACACCTCCTGAACTAAATTGGCCAACCCCTATTTCTTTATTCTGTTACTGTCTCCTTTATAGGGACTGGCAAGTATGCGGGCTTTGTGTTACCTCTTTTTTTGTGTGCCCTTGGCTAGTCCTTTGTGATGTAAAAAAAAAAAAAAAAAAACTTTGGGTGAAATAGGGGGCACCCTAGCCGGTGAATCACTACAGGGGGTTCTGTGTCCCTGGCCATGGTGAGCAGTAAGGCCAATCCCTGACATAGATTGGTTAGGGAGGGGCTTGCATCCCCTCCCTGTAAAAGCCCTATATTAGCAACACACACAATAAGAAGTAGAGGACGGGGGCGATGTAATCGCTCCACCGA